>OY776276.1:20313478-20318478 GCA_963675445.1 Linnaemya vulpina
ATTCAGCCTTATAGTGTTTTCACAATAAAAGTTAAAACCATAATCATGTGATTTTCCGTTCCGAGTATAGATTTAAAAAATGCAGGTTTCAACACGCAGATTGTCCGATCAATTAAATCTCTCATAACAATAAGCACATTTATTGTTGTATTTGTCTCTACTTTTTATAACACTTCATTCACAAACTGTACTGCAGTTGTTTTTTGTTTGCATACAAAAATGAAACATTTTACAATGACCTCTAAAATAGAAATTTTTTTATATTTTGCAAATGGCTATTTAATAAAAAGTGAATAAATCCTTGGAAACCACATTATTTCATATAAAAATCATGCAAGTTCCAAAGGAAGTATTCAGATGTGGTGAATTCTTTTGCGCATTCTGCAACCATTATCAGATGTTTCCAACATGTAACTTGGCAGCACGCAATTTAGCGCAAACAAAAAAGACAGAAACAAGGTTGCATTTAATAAACCCTATTTAAGTATAATGAAAAAATGGGTTTAAGTTGGTTTTACCAAATTATTTCGTATGGTTAAACCAGGTTTAACAGTTGGTTTCATTGTTAAAACCAGAATTTATGAAAACCATGTCGGTGTGAAACCTATCACTTGAGCATATTATATTAAGAATCGTGAACTTGAAGATCTGGTTGAAGGAGTGGCAGTTTTTGAAGATGCTACAATTACTAAAGCTGAAGTAACTTGTATTTTTCTGCTTCCAATAAATAAATTTTAAAAATTACTGTACAAAACTATTTTTCCTTGATAGCATTTGTAAACTTAATAATTATTCGCTTTGAGCCAATTTTTTAACAAAATGTATTTGCATGGGAGGATAAACTTATCAAAGGTATTGTTTTTTTTTTAATTTGGAAAGAAGCACAAGAGATATCAGTGAACACAATCGATATAAAGTTAAGGAGTTCCGTACATTTCTTTTGTATGTCAGTTCCCTCACAAAAGTATTACAAATCAATATTTTACTTCTGATATGAAAATATGAACTTCTGAGATTTTTATAAGCTTTCACTAATAATATTATCAGAAGGGATCAGTTTTTTTAAACAAATCATTATTAACAAGCCCTACTCAATAGTTTCCGAAGCAAATTCATAATCTTATAGTAGAAAACATGCTGTGAGCCATTTCCATTTACATGTTTTTTTTTTTGGTGGGAAATATGTGGCCATTTACTACTCCATTTATTTTCCCTGGAGCCTTTTGTAGATTAAGCTGAACAGCGATTAGCTTGCTAATAAAGAGAGAATGAGACTCTGGCAATAAGGCAGTAGGCTTGGCTTGTTTCACCAGGTAAGAGACAAACCAAAACGTTGATGGAGGTCCTTTCGTTTAAGGATGCCCTTGAATTTAGCAGCTGCAACCTTCCACTGTTCTTACTTTTCTTGTTGTTTCATCATTTTGGACTGAGTTAAGCTTCTGTGTAAACAAGTGGACTAGTGTCCAGAGGCCCATTTTTAGATTTTTATCTTTAATTGGTCACCAACGCCTATTTTTATCGCATTTCAACTCTATAACTATGTGTAGTGGAAATGACCCATATTGGAACGCAAGTAAGGGGGAAACATAGCCCCCTTCCCTCCGCCAAATTTTAAAAATCATGCTTTAAAATTTTCCTCCTTTGCTATGCATGAAATTTTATTTCTCTATCAAATGCGCCACATCAATGAGCGAGTCGATGTTTCAACGGTCAGCCGTTGTTCGATTAATCGATTAATCTTCGACGATTAGCTGTTCGAATAATATAAAACTGCTTATTTTCGATTAATTTATGTCGGTTATTAAAAGTGTAAGGAAATGAAAATGAGATTCAAGTGGCATAATGAAAGACTAGCCGTTTTTAAAAATGACAAGATATGCAACAGAAAATTGGACATACTTTATAATGCTTTGCCTTCAATTCGTTCAACGCCAGCAATATGTCAGCGAGAGAATCTTTTCTAAATCAAGTTTCAGCGAAACAAAAAAAATTGTTTCAAACATAAATGCTTCAATTGCTTGTTTACTATTTTACAAAAATTATTTTAGAAGACAAGCTGAAATTTTGAATAGCTACTTTTTTATTTAGAATTTTTTTCTCTTTTATTATACGAAGCACTTTTCTTAAGCCTTCTTGTAACTTTTTTAATAAAAACTTTACTTTAAGATATTATATTCATCTTATATTTAAATTATTCGATTGACTCGAACAACTATTCGCGCGACTAATCGATTAATACAATAGGTTCTTTTCACACTTTCTTATCTCGAAAACCTTTAATGGTAATGGTTTTCTCTTTTTCAACGCATATTTCTAAGTTTTAGAAAAGAAAATAGCTAAACATTTAAATTTTTTAAGAAACATTCATCATGTATAACTTAATATTTTTAACTCAAACCGAAAATCTAATAAAACGGTAAATTTGTAATTACATAAAAAAATTGCTGAACAATATTACTGAACAATCAAAAAACCAACATAGATTCTTTCACCAAAAATCTTGGTGTTCTAATAAATCACAACTTAGTTTAGTTTAATCAGATTAATTCAGAATAGTAGTATATTTATCAAACTCCGTGAGTTATGGCCGACGCCGTACTTTACTCCCCTTAACATTCGAATTTTAATAGCAAAAACGTACTTAATACCACGACTATTATATGGTTGTGAATTGTTTGCCAGTTGTGACTCCAACAGTAAAAATAAATTGAATAAATCGTTCAACAACATTATTCGGTACGTATATGGTCTTCGGAGATATGACCACTTATCACCTTACTCAAAACGGCTATATGGGATTTCCTTCAACAGCTTGATGGCTGTAAGGGTGCTTATGTTATTACATAAAATTATCTATTTAAAGGAACCGTCCTATCTCTATGATCGTTTGATTTTCGCACGATCCAACAGGGGTAAGAAAATTATCCCTTCCAGACACCGCAGTCTCGTATCTGGACATCAATTATTCATATATTCTATCCGTCTTTGGAACCTGCTTCCATGCCACATACAAAAAAACAACAACGCAGTTCAATTCAAAAAACTTTTAATAGAACATTTTTCAGATTAAACATCTCTTGTCTCGTGATACTATTCATGTGGTTTTATAATATATCATATGTATACTTTATAATTTATAAATCAAAAATTAATTTATATATATACTTTGGAACTCTTAATACTGTATTTCAAAAATGTAATTGTAACTCAACTCCTTTATTCCCCTACTGTAATCATAAGATTCTAATCTTGTTATACGGGATAGTCAAATCATAAATAAAATAAAATAAATAAATAATTGTAAACGTTTGAATGAGAAATTCTTACTGGCGCTCAAACTTGACGGTCTGGGGATGTATGGCCGAAAGTGACGATAGATTTCTAAGATTTATTGAGCGAACTATGGATAAGATCATGTGTATTGACGTGGAAAATCTAGGACTAGAAATAGATGCAATATTTTCGTAGGACAATGATCCCAAACTCTCCTCAAATATAGTGAACTAATGGCCGGCCGATTGCCGGTTAGTTTCCACTACATTCACAAGATTCATGTATATGTAATGGGATAACTTACAATGAGTCTTTAACCTTTAACTATTGTGGTGGGGAAAATTTTTAACCTGCCTCAACATTTTTTTTTTTTTCAAATTAATCCCCTCGTCTAAGCGCTATCAATTTAATTTTTCCAGTATCTTCCCTAATCCGTACTGTTGTTACTCAAATGTATTTTGGACGGTTGTGGGTATCGTATAAGCGGACATAAACACGTGCTGGTGTAAAAATTACCACTCGTCCGGATACATGTATTTTGTTTTTGGAAAATTGTTTAAAAACAAAAATTGTATAGAAACATGCAGCTTGTGTTAACACATCAGCATTAGCTGTAGTATATAATATAAAAAAAAAATAAATACCGATCCTCAGTTTAGCATTCCTACATTTCTTCCAAAAGTTGGCTTGTGTTAATAAAAAAAAATTTTTTACTGACTAGTCATATAATTAATATTATCTTGCCCGTGTACGAGTATACACGTGTGTGCACATACACGTACATACATGTACATACGTACATATTTATATTGTATTGTATTTACTGATTTTGAATTTTTGAAATGTTACAATGCCCCAAACGAAAAGAGACAAGTAAAAGTGCTGTATTCGGCTGTGCCGAATCTTATATACCCTTCATCAACGTACGTCTGGCATAATGTATATATTTTTAAGTACCAATTTTGTTCTTTCTAAGTTATAAAGTAGTTTTAGCCAGAAAAAAATATAACGTCAGTTGCCTTTTTGGTTACTTTTATGAATGAAAAAAAATTCATTTTCCATCCCTAAAAACGAAATCTTGATTTTTTTTTTTAATATTTGATGCAAATTTTGCTTTTCCTGAATTAAAAACAGTTTTAATTAGTAAAAAAAACGACTTTAGTTGCTTTTTTGTTACTTTTATGTATAAAAAAATTTCAGTTTTCCATTCCTGGAAACGAAAATCTAGTTTTTTGTTTGTTTTTTTTACCAACGTATTTAAGAAAAACTTTAAATTTGTAAACATTTTTGTCACTTTTATGTACTACAAAATGTTTCAGTTACCCAACCCTGGAATCGAAATTATAATTTTTTTTTAATTTTTGATATCAATTTTGGGTTTCCAGAATAAAAAATAATTTTAAGAAGGAAAAAACGAAGTTAGGTGTATAAATGTATAAAAAAATTTTAATTTCCTAACCCCGGATGAAATATTTAAATAAAAAAAATTTTTTTTTTCATCTATGCAAATCTTCATGATGTATAAAACGGGTTTAATTAAGAAAAACTTGAAATTTTTAAACATTTTAGTTATTATATGTACCAAAAAAAATTCAATTTCCCACCCCTGCAAACGCAAATTAAATTTTTTTTAAATTTTGTTTTACCAATGGAAGTCTTCATGATGTATAAAGCGGTTTTATTTAAGAAACACTACAAATTTGTAACCACTTTTCTCACTTTCTTTT
>OY776276.1:21580978-21625978 GCA_963675445.1 Linnaemya vulpina
TTCACAGACGAATAAACAGGTCTAGTGAAAAAAAGGAATCAACAACTGAAAGGCGTTACGAACAACAAGCAATCGACTTTGTTCTCTCATGCGGCACAGAGTTACTTTTTCAGTGTGAAGACACTATAGCCAAGTAGTCTATAATCGAGGTAGTAATAGACAGACCCCCGGTTACTTATTATTTGATGTTTGGGTGTACATTGTGACAAGTGGAAACCGATATGCATACTGAAACCCCAAATATTCAAAGTAAGGATCTCCACGTACAATATATAAGAATGTATGAAATATATTGGAATCAGTGCAACACAGTATGAATTTTTCACCTGAGATCAGCAAAATTCGCTATCCATATATATCATAGCATATGTTAAGCGAACGAGTCGCCGACACGTGTGAGGCCTGTTAAAGATATATATATATATATATATATATATATATATATATATATACATGATAGGAAAATATATATTTAATAAGCCGTGCTAATGCACATAATGTGATCATTGTTATGGTATCTGACCGACGTAGAAAAGCTCCCCTAACTGTGATACTATGTAGTTTCTTTAATCCTGTTACGCTTTCAATATGTCGAATGGCAACCATCATTGAACACATTAAAATATTATATACCCGTGAACTTAACAAACTTCTTAACAAACTTTTTTTGACATTCCTCTTTGAACCCCATTCCACTCAGAGAGAGCTGAAAAAATCCTCTCTTGAGCACAAATAAAAGAGTATTTCTGGGAATGCTGCCAAGCTAATGCATGTGATTGGTTGTTTATTTAAGAAGGATTTCATATATTCGTTGATTATTTAAGGCAAATGTTTACGAATATGGCTCATCAACAAAGAATCAAAAACACATTTTCAACAAACTTTTTGCTTAGTTGTGACCAAGTGAACTTTCAACAAACATTTTGGTTAGTTTTTGACCTATAACTCCCATACCTGACTTTGAGCCAAAAATTCAATTACACCATCTTAAAGGGCATGAAAAGGGCTACAATTTTACATCATTAAATATTTGATTTATAGTTACTGTTTCGAGCAAATTAAAAAAAAAAAAAACCGTTTTCACTAACATTAATTTTTTTCAGTTTTCCACCTATAACTCCCATACCTGACTTTGAACCAAAAATTCAATTACACCATCTTAAAGGGCATGAAAAGGGCTACAATTTTACATCATTAAATATTTGATTTATAGTTACTGTTTCGAGCAAATTAAAAAAAAAAACTGTTTTCACTAACATTAATTTTTTTCAGTTTTCGACCTATAACTCCCATACCTGACTTTGAGCCAAAAATTTAATAATACCATCTTAAAGGGCATGAAAAGGGCTATAACTTGGCATCATTCAATTTTTGTTTTATAGTTACTCTTTCGAACAAATTTTTCAAAAAACTGAAAAAAATTAATGTTAGTGAAAACAGTTTTTTTCTTAATTTGTTTGAAACAGTAACTATAAATCAAAAATTTAATGATGCAAAATTGTAGCCCTTTTCATGCCCTTTAAGATGGTTAATTCAATTTTTGGCTCAAAGTCAGGTATGGGAGTTATAGGCCAAAAAGTGTTTTCTGAAAATATTTTCTTTAAAACTTTGTATGAAAAATCAACTGTTGTCGAAAAAATAATGATAGCTAATTATGTAATTTTAGATCACCTTTTACATTATTTACCATTTGTTTATTATATTTTTCCTGGTTTAAATTTTATTGGTCAAAAGCTAATCAAAAAGTTTGTTGGAAGTTCACTTGGTCACAACTAAGCAAAAAGTTTGTTGAAAAATATTTTTTTGTTCCTTGTTGATGAGTCATTTTCGTAAACAAATTTCCTTAAATAACCAACCAATATATGAAATCTTCCTTAAATAAACAACCAATCACATGCATTATCTTGGCAGCAATCTCAGAAATACTCATTTATTTGTGCTCAAGAGAGGATTTTTTAGCTCTCTCTGAGTGGAATGGGGATCAAAGAGGAATGTAAAAAAAATTTTTTTTAAAGTTTAAGTTCACGGGTATCAAAAATGCGCATTTAGTAATCAACCAATTAATGTTGTTGCCGTATCCTTTTGATATAATGTGCATGCAATATTTGGCATCACTTTTATGTTTTACCTGCATAACATAACATATATGTTACGTGGTTATTATGTAAAAGTGTTGAATATTACCAATAAATATATAAATATTTGAAAGAAATACTAATTATATGAATATTTTTAAAAGATAGGTAATTAGAAAAAAAAAATTAAATAATATTAAAAAAATGTTGATCACTTCTACGCTAATATAAAAGTAGTTAAATGTTGCCAGTGTTGAGTCTGGCAGCTCGTTTTGTGAAACTCAAGAGAGCGCAACATTTTGCATTCTCGGAAAAAAGTTTGTTGAAAAGTTTGTTATCTTCTCGCGGGTAAGTTCACGGGTATTTTTCATTCATAATTTAACATAAATTTTAGCAACACAACCTTTAAATACAATCTAATTAGGAGCTTAATTTTGGCAGCAGCAACAATGCAGGTATGCTTTATTGATAAAAGTATTTTCAAACTCCCTTCGAACTTAGATATTGATTAAAAGAAAACTCCGCCACGCAAGCTGATTTGCTTTATTCTTGAAAAAAAGCCCAGTGGTTAGCGGTGACTAATTTTCAAAATGTTTTCCTCTAATATTTTCAGTACTACACACTGGCGATTACCATTTTAATGGTGTTGGGTAAGTTAAGTTTTGTTAGTGGAGCATCACAGTAAATTGAAATATGTAATTTCAGTGTGTGGGACGCATTGCTTCTACGTACCAGGAGTGGCACCGGTAGAATTCGTTAAAGGACAGAAAATTGATGTTAAGGCAGTAAAAATGACAAGCAGTCGCACTCAACTACCTTATCAATACTATTCGTTGCAATTTTGTTTACCTAAAAATGGTACACTAATATATAAATCTGAGAACCTCGGAGAAGTCTTAAGGGGTGATCGTATAGTTAATACTCCCTATGAAGTTCAAATGGCTGTTAATATAAATTGTAAATTACTTTGTAATAAAAAGGACAATACACCGCTGAATTGGGAGCAACCGCAGTCAGCAATGGTAACCGAACGCATTAAACATGAGTATTTCGTTCATTTACTGGTCGACAATTTGCCAGTGGCAACACGAATAATTAATCTTAATAATATTAATGAGGTAACTTATGAACATGGCTATCGTCTGGGTCAAGTTGAAGGAGATAATGTGTATATAAATAATCATTTGAAATTTATTTTGTCATATCACATGCATACAAAGTGAGTCAAGTTAATATTATATTATACATTGGGCATATACATATAACAGATTTCATTGCTTTTTGTTAGTAACAAATACCGCGTAGTTGGTTTTGAAGTTGAAACTGCTTCAGTAAACTACAAAGATATTAAATTTGAGGGCGATAACTGCAATTTTCCTGATAATGCTCGCCCCCAACTTGTTAACCCCAATTCGAATACTCAACTGTATTTCACGTATTCAGTAGAATGGCAGGAGTCGAAAGTTAGTTGGGCTTCCCGTTGGGACATTTATTTGGGAATGAAGGATGTACAAATACATTGGTTCAGTATCATTAATTCTTTGGTGGTTGTCTTTTTCCTCTCAGGTCAGGTTAATGCATAATGTAATTATCTTTGCCATATTTTAAACTTTATTGCTTATTCTTTAGGCATTTTAACAATGATAATGATTCGTACGTTGAGACGTGATATTGCTCGTTATAATACCGACGATAATATTGAAGATACTTTGGAAGAAACAGGGTGGAAACTAGTACACGGCGATGTGTTCCGTCCACCAAAAAATACCCGCTTCTTTTCTGCTGTCATTGGTAGTGGCATACAAATATTTTTTATGGCTCTCATCACAATATGTAAGTAGAAAATTGTGTTAGAAAGACTCCATCGAAAATTTCTTTACACTAAGAAAGTTAAATTTGCTGATAATCTACGACTTAAAATGAGAAAAAATTTGGTATACATGTAAATATAACAAATTATCAGTAGAATGTAATCGTATTTTTGTAAGATTCCAAACACTGTTATATCTTACATGAATACATGATCTTTTAAATTACATAGGAATAGGTGCTTGTTTTCGGAAATCATACAAAATTATTTGTTTTGGAATTTATATGGCAGAATGGTAGCCGCACTATTTTTCCTTAGGCGAAATTTTAAAATTTTGTTAATTTGAAAGTTTACTTTTATACACAAAATACAGAATAATTTTGACAAACTTACGTTTTTTTTACCAACAAAATACGTATAAGTTTTTGTTGTTGTATAACTCGTTATACCTGATAATTGTATTATATGAACTTATGATCAAAGAATAATAAAAAAAATCTGTGTTCAATATAAAAATCCTAAACGAAAATTTATGCAAATGGTAAAAAATTCCTATATTATCGAGCTTCTTATTATTTTAAAATGATTCGAATGAAAATTTGCTAAATTTTATTTCTTCAAGAATTTTACCATATCCGTATAACATGATTTTTAGTCGCAAAGCACTCAACATTACGCTAAGTACAGCCAGACCCTGATAGTTTACTCTATTTCGAGGGCTTTTCATATACATTTATACTCCTAGTATCTACCTTCTAAACCTCAGAAAACTATATGGTTAACTACGTTTTCACTTCGCATCTAAAGGGATAAGTGGACGTACAGTCAATCAGTGTACAGAGACGGATAAAAATAAGTATTAACAATATCGCCGACATATCGTCATAGTCACCCGTCGTCATCAGTGCTTCGATATTTTATAAATTTATTTGCAAAGTTTTTTTAATACAAATACAAATAATGTAATATTCAAGGAGTTTTACTTTTTGTATAAATAGTTCGATTATCTTAAAATATAATTTCAAATATCTAACATAATTTCTATTTCAGTTCGCTTTTTGAAATTTTGCCCTGCTGCCATATTTATAAAGAAATCTTAAAATAGGTTTGGAGTAGGGATGTGAAGATAAAACAATAGATAGATAGACGATACTGACACAAAAAGAAATATCGGCGGTATCGATATCGAAGGGCATATTAAATTGAAGTTTATGTTAAAATTAAGAAATTTCTATTAAGTTTGAATCAGATTTTTACTATTTTGCACATATTAAATGATGAATTTGTTTTTTTTTTCAAGTTTTTGCAATGCTCGGTATGCTGTCACCATCTTCACGCGGTGCTCTAATGACTTCAGGAATTTTTATGTACGTTTTCATGGGTATTATTGCTGGTTACTTTGCAGCCCGCCTTTATAAAACTATGAAGGGCCGTGAATGGAAAAGATCAGCCTTTTTAACAGCCACGTTATATCCCAGCATTGTATTTGGGTGCGTATTAATATGTACTTATAAAAAAAAACAACTATAGGATTCTATTGGTTTATACATACTCGTATTTTATAGAACTGGGTTCTTCTTAAATTTCTTCATATGGGACAAAGAGTCAAGTGGTGCTGTGCCTTTTAAAACCATGATTTCGTTACTTTTGCTATGGTTTGGTATTTCAGTGCCTCTTGTTTATTTAGGTTATTATTTTGGTTATCGTAAGCAACCGTATCAACATCCTGTGCGCACAAATATGATACCTAGACAAGTACCAACACAACATTGGTATATGAATGCAATATTAAGGTAATTAATTTGAATTAAGCTCTTTTCGTAAATTATATACCCGATTTTTATTTCAGTACTCTAATGGCTGGTATATTACCATTCGGTGCAGTGTTTATAGAACTATTTTTTGTTTTCACTGCCATTTGGCAGAATCAGTTTTATTATCTATTTGGTTTTCTGTTTCTGGTATTTTGTATACTAGTCGTAAGCTGTGCCCAAATTTCAATTGTTATGACATACTTTCAATTATGCGGAGAGGTAATATTTAAATCACAAATTTCTTTAAATATATTTGTAATAATGTGTTATTTTCTATTTATTATTAGGATTATCGTTGGTGGTGGCGCAGTTTTATTGTTTCAGGTGGTTCAGCTGTTTATGTGCTTCTTTATAGCATATTTTATTTCTTTACGAAACTCGAAATCACGGAATTTATACCCACGTTGTTGTATTTTGGTTATACAAGTAAGTAAACTTAATGATATATCTGGACGGTAGTGGTCATTTAATTATACGCCCTTGTTGTTGAAAACGCTGCGTTTTGAAGTTAATTGATGTTTAAAACACGCAAAGCATGTTCTGGAAAGAGCGGCTTTTTACTTTTTAATATAAATATGTGCACTTATCAAATTCCAATCATTAAAAGATATAAGAGATTCACTTCGAATAAAAGCAATTTCTTGGGTTTTGTTTTTTAACTCACAAATTAGTTTTGGAAGTCTGTGCATAATATAAGAGGTTTGGAACTTTCAAAACTAGTATTTTAAGCCTACTGAAGGTTACACATAGTTTAATTTTTTAGTTTATAGTGCGGTTTAAAATAAATAAGCCAAATGGCCAAATCGAAAACATGATTTTTAACGATATGCGTTTTTCACAACATGTTTGTCCATAAAATAAAAATCGTTTGAAATAACAGTAAATCAATGGGGAACGGTACAGATAACTATACTGTGCTTTATTAAGGCATTGCTATAGACTCGCACAATTGTAGCGAGGTACATTTATATTGGGGTCCGAGTTATCCTCCTTATTTGTATTTGAGCCCCTCCAGAGTTTGTTGCGATACAAATAGGATGTGGTAAATAGTTGATGATAAAAATCAAAAAGTTTAACATTTATATACTTGATTGTATATAATGTTGATCTCTTTTCTAGAAAATAGTGCAACATTTTTCGCTTATTGCAAAATTTTAAATTCTGTCATTTAAATATAAATAATATATTAAAAATTGATCTCGAATCCCTTTTGCTATTTTAAAACTCCTATAAATTGCCACCTTTTAGAAACTAAGTGAAAAAATGTTATAGGTTTTCAAAAAAAGAAAACGCCGTTAGTTTCTTTAAAATATGTGGAGCAGAAATTCGGTATACAGACAGGTAGGACTTGATGGTAGACTAATGACAAATATTTTAAAATTTAATACTTTCATCGGGGGCATAAATTCGCGCTTTAACATGTCAATAAAACATTTACAAAGAAACTTAGCAAAAAGCCTTCCGATTCGCTCAAAAACATAAAAATGTGGAAAACATGGCCAAGTTATTATCCAAAAACTTCGGCCATTAAAATTATTAAAATCAAAAGAGGAACAAGTATTGGGTTGGACGTATTTAATTTATTAAACATTTAAGTGCCATAAATTTCATTAAAAAAAATAACCACTACAGGTATAAATTTTATGCTATAAAACATAATTGATTAATGACTTAATTTAATTTTTTCGCCCCATATAGGTCTTATGGTTTTAACATTTTGGCTGCTGACGGGTACAATTGGTTTCTTTGCTGCATATAGTTTTATACGCAAAATATATAGCGCTGTAAAAATTGATTGATTTCATAGTTTCGTTCATACTACAACCCGCCAACAAGAAACAATTATATCGTTTAGCAATACACACACATCTACACACTTGCTTACATGCATACGAAAATTACTCTTCGGAATGCAACCAAAAAGAAAAGAATGAATTGAACTGCAATTGGATTTCGTTAAAAAATTTTATTTTAATATTTCTTTATTATTGAATTGACATTTCGCGTTATTTATAACTAGTGTAAATTTATTACACCCAATGTAAGAACTGTATCCGCCAATGACTTCACGCAGCAATTCCATAGAATATCGATCAGTTTTTTCGTTATAGATTTTCGGTTTTTACAAATTTTGTTACCGATAAAAGTTTGGTTTTATTTGATTTTGAAAATTTTCAATACTAGTTCTCCGAACTATTTGAACTTCTGATTTAAGGCTCATTATCTTTATATGATAATTAGTATTTTGCAAGGATTAAGAAAAAACAGTTTCTCAATTTACAATCATTTTTATATTGTTTACGATTATAGGTAAAAACAAAATTCTAAACAATATTAATCCAAACAAAAAGAAGTTAAAATTTTTTTTGTCTTTCATAATATGATGTGCTATTTCAAAATTCCATCAACTGGTAAGAAAATAACACATCTGTTATTAGTCGCTATCAAATAAAAAAAAAATTAATTAAAGCGTCTATTCCCGAAAAATTCAGAAATTAGGAAAAGAAGAAAATAACAATATCGCATCTCAGCAGTACAATTCTCGGATGCTATTTCATAATAAAATCTGTATTTATAAGAATTGTTATCACATTCAACTATGTCACCTAAAAAGATCACAGCTTATTGAGAGAAAACAGTTGTTCTTCTCTGCTGGGTAAGCTAAATAGTTAAATGATAGTGAATTTAAAAAAACATGCTATGAAGGAATTATATTTCGAAATAGAAATGAATAGAATAGAAAATACTTAAGTACATTTTTAGTGATTAACTATTAATAATTAACATG
Source organism: Linnaemya vulpina (assembly GCA_963675445.1). Lineage (NCBI taxonomy): Eukaryota > Metazoa > Arthropoda > Insecta > Diptera > Tachinidae > Linnaemya > Linnaemya vulpina. The sequence goes on from OY776276.1 coordinate 21,589,466, forward strand.
CACTTAATTCTTTAACGTTCTCATAAAGTGATTGACTTTCTATTAATGTTTTTATTATTTTTGGGGCCTTTATTTAAAGTTTATTTTAAACGTTGAAGCAATTTTGATTTTTATAGAAGCTCAAAATTGCAATGCACGAGCATCACAACTCGAACATACTTAAATTTAAGTTAACTAATTACCTACTTCTTCAATTAATTGTGTAGATTTAATTATACAACTTAAAACTTATTTTTTACTATTTTTAATCGTTCTTTCCTGCTTTTATTATAAAGTGAAGTTAATCAATATTTAATGAAAAGCTCAATTAAAATTGAACTTGGCTTTTTTAGTTTGTAATATTTTAATATTAAATCGTCTTTAATTCTGTAAACTAAGTAAAAAACAAGAAATAGTGTAAAATGTAAAAACAAATATATACATTTGTAACATAATTAAAAGTATTTTATTGAATGTCTCATCTCAGTTTTAAAATGTTTTACTAAATGAAAATAATTTTCACATTGAAACTGTTTCATTTGATTCGCGATTTTGCAGTCGATAGCATTGATCGTGTTACAAACAACGAATTAAAATGAATTGAGAACCAAAGAGTTTCTTTGATCTCAGATTGCTTATATGTAAATTTGAATTGAGTAGAAACACCACATGTTAGTGTTATTTGTATTAAGTCTTAGTAAAGACACTGACACTGGTTGAACAATCACAAGAGTTAATCTTAGTTTGCCATACTATATTTATTTTTGCCAGTCTTATATACAATTTAATTTCTTACGTCTACATTAAATTAATAAAAATAACACTAAAATGTTTGAGTATTTTTAGCAGTTGCAATTTATGTCTTATTGTATTATGCATTTATTGTAACACTAAACCTATTTAAAAGTTTTATTGGAAATGATTTCTAAGGTAAATGACTTAATATGTTGCAAAGATAGCTACAGGTAAATTATTGGATTTTGGCATATAAGCATTCTGTATTTCCTATTTTACTAATATGTATAATTATGTTAGATAATTTTTTTTCTTGTGGTTTTTTTGCTTATTACATTTATTTAGAATTTAGACTTACATATATTATGTGTTCACAGAAATAATTATTTGGCCAGTATTATAAATAAATGAGTAGACATCAGCAATACATATACACACGGGGTTTACAAGTTTGACAATCAATAGGAATTATACTAAAACAGAAAATATTTTCTGGAAACTGACTGCTGTGAGCAACCAAGTTAAAGAAAGAATGGGCGGCATCCTGATTTGAAAACATGGAGAGATTCATCGCCAACAACGAAAACAACAAGTGCCAGATTATTGCTGTCATAGACTACAGGTTGCAATTTAACACAGTAAGTACGAGCAACAGCGGGACGTCAGACGGCTTCTTCTATGAAGAAGATCATAAGGAACCTTATGTGGAAATATTGCGCTAGAAAGAGTGATAGACAGAATGGAAACAAGCAATGTCAAAGAGGTTCCGAACGTTGCCAGTTTGCATTTGATAATCTGCGGACGGCAAATGAACTTTCGAAAGATCGAAGACTCAGTGAGGTGGAATATTCTGCAAGGATATTGTCGCGTTCCGTATCAAAGGTAGCTTTTGCCAACCTATGAGATATCTATGGAGGTATTCGCGTATCAGCCCGATCGGTGCCGCCAATACTGAGTTGTATAAGAATCGAAAAACGCGACGGCGAGACCGGAAGAGTGGCCACAGGTAGAGTAAAGATTATATTCAAGCAATACCACCCATTTACGTCGGCAGCTTACGCGGAGCGTGAAAAGGCTTATGCCATCAAAAGAACGATGACGATCAAAAACCTGTCATACAAGAAGGCGACAACGAACTTATAGATTTCCCTGCGATTCACTTAAAAAATAACAAAACTCACACAATGAATAACACCAAGGGATCTGCAGGATATCGGCACAGTAGATAATCATGTGCACAAACAGTAAAGAGCAATAATAAACACAAAAACAATTGAGAAAGGGAGGTACACAACAGCAAAAGAATATGAGATGAACACGGTAAAGAGGAACATAACATAAACCTATCTGAAACTGAATAAGATAAGGGATGCGTCCATACTAAAAAACAGTAATCACAATGCAATTTTTACATACAGAGCCTAAGAAATTTGGAAATAAGGGACTGTTGGAGCAGCGCGCTCCAACACGCACGCTTGATATTGCATGCATTAATGACGTAAGTTAGATAAACAAGTAAATACATTGATATGAAGTCCAATGAACCTGACAAATTCGAGAAATTTTTAAATGAAATAAACAGAACCAGACGGTAATCTGATTTCGTACTTCCTGCGTATTTCCCTGGACAATGTTCCCAACGTATTTAATAAACATTTTGTCATAATCTTGATAATAATTAAAATCAGCTAAAATTCATTAATCAGCATAAGTTGTTTAAATAAAAAATGTTAGGCAACAAGTACACTAATCGAAATTGTAAGTTCTACATTAATTTAAAATTTAATAAAATACTCTGATTTGAAAAAACTAAAAGTAGTAAATTAACTAAAACAACATTATTTAGTGTTTTACTCATAAATATTACAGATCTGACCACTGAAAAGAATAACAACGTTGTTTTTTTCTTGACGCTTGAACGACCGGAAGAAACAAAATTGGCGCATTTGGTAGGATCCTAAAGAAACAAGAACAAAAAAAAAAAAAAACATGACTAAATAATAACAATTGTTGAACAAGTTTTAGGTGTAGTGAAAGCTCAGATCCTTAAGCCAACACCACCACCAGAGAAGTGGAACAATTTTATTTAAAAGTTAATACTACAAAACAATACAGTGAAAACCCCTAGTGTGCAGTGAAAACAAAGAATACACATATTTTTGTATGTAAAGCAAAAGTTAAAAGTGAATAAAGTTGAGTACCACAAGAAGCAGTAAACGCTGCTTCAACGATTACACAAAAATTTGTACAAGAAGACAACGTGAATTTGATTTTAGAAGGATGGAAGGACAGCCTCAAGTTGCACCGGTGGAACTAGTCGAAGAGCTCGCTAGAAGAGAGCAGCAATTAGAAGCTCTAAGACAACCTTACATCGAGTCAAGGATCCTCACAGAAAGAAGCAACAGAGATACCGTAACGAAGGCTGTAAACAGCCTACCCACCTTCACCGGCACGAGTGATATTACGATAAACTCATTCTTCAGCGGAATATAGTAGCTATTGTCTGCAATCAACGACGAATTTGAAGAAGGAAGCAGCACGAATAATATACTACAGAACGATACAAGGACCTGCAAGAATTGCAGTTATCAGCATCTCGGAACCAGACAACTGCAGATTACTTAAGAAAACGCTAAAATTATAATATCGCCCGAACATGGAACCCCATCAACTTTACGGTCGGTAAACGATCAGTTGGGTTTTCTCTATTATTACTACTTGCTAAAGGTTTACAACATTCATTTTGCTTTTATTTGTTTTAAGCATGTTCTTTTATAGTAAAAACCTTTAAGAGAAAACAGTTAAACTATTTATCAGTTTTGATTAAAATAAATAAAGATGCCTCCAGGTGCGGATCCCTCGGAGAGGCTCTGCAATAATAGGTTCCACCTACTTGGTGGAACCCCGATTTTCCAACACCAAGACTGGACACAACTACCAACCCAAAATATGTGGTCATTTCATCTACAGATCTTACAAAGACGCTGTCCGACAGTAGCCCATTCATCCTTAAGAAAAACATTGAAGCAATAAGTACTGAAATCAATTCCATTTCTCAACTATGGGATGGCAGAATGCTCATACTTGCTCGGAATACTCGTGTTGCAGATAGATTCCTTAGAATTAAATCGTTGGGAGCCTGTACTGTGTCCTGTCAACTTCTCACTTTATTAGACTCCGTTAAAGGCGTAACTTGTGCCCCATGTCTTAAAAATGGAAAATCAAGTTGTCACAGAAGCATACAAATTCATCCGACGAAATGAATCCACAACTATTATTTTCCTATACCCATGCTTGGACATACATTAAAATTATGCAAGGGTAACCCAACATGTGCCCAATGTAACTGGCCACCACAAGAAAAATGCCCACGCACTTTTTGCACCAACTGTTCAGGCGAACATCCATCAACTCATAAAGAATGTCCACGCTACTTGCAAATGAAAGAAATTCTAATAATGGAAACTATTGTAGAATAGAAGAGAACCGTAAGAAATACCAGGCAACTAACCACATCGCTAAAACTCAAAAAACAAAGTCATATGCTTCAGTCAACTCCATAAATATAACAAAACAAAAAGAAACAGTTTAACCAACGGAAAAACAACAGGAAAAATACCTCTACACCAAAGATAACAGATCTTGAAAACAATAGGTCTGTTTGTTTGCGTGATATTTTGTAACAAATTGTGCAAAATGTTACTGGATGTCGTTCGTTTACTTTCTCCAGCAAGAAAATTTATTTAAATTGAGAGAAAGAGAGTCAGAAAATTGACATTTGAATAACTGAGAACTTGCAAAATCTTACTGGAAAAATTTTGTTCAGTAAAATTTTGCAAGATAGAACAGATGTTTTGACTGCTTCTTCTTACCAATTAAAAAGTAAACAAAAAAGTTTTATTTGTGAAATATTTTGCAAAAAGTTTTCAAATTGGGTTTTTGGTCAAAATATGTATGTATGTATTTATGTATTTGCACTAGAAACCACAAAAACTTCAATTGAAGCTATAAAAATTTATTTATTTATTGAAAACTTTATTTTTAACACATGTGAACATAAGTAAACATGAACATTCTTTTGAATTAGCATTACTCATCAGCTGTTCAGCAATATAACTGGCAAAATCATGCAAAATGCTGTTCGCGTACTTTTTTGCTATCACGAAGCTGCTGGAAAAGTAAACAAACAGACCTAATGAGTCCTCATAACATTACACACAACCAACTCAACACCTCCACTACAAAAACATTACAATTTTAGGTGTGATCCCGCACTTTTTGGGTAAAGTTCGGTAAGATGGAAGTAAGTAAAAAATTCTCTCACATATTGTAAAAAATGTACAAAAGTATGGCAACACAAAAAGCCAAAATTCTTTACCAAAAGAAAACGTCGTAGTGGTCTGACAGGCAAGTTAAACTCAAGCAGTGCTTTATTTATTCGTCATTTACTTTTATTTTATTACAATTTTATTTAAAATCTTTTAATAATAGGTTTTTGCAGTTTTTAATTGTTCATCTTTTCAAAACAGCTGATCGTTAGATTGTTTTCCTAATCTGCCCGAAGAAATTTTTCCGGCTGTTTCGTGCAAGAAGAAGAAGAATGTTGTTCTCTCACAATCTCTCTCACTTGCCCCAACTTTTAGTGCGGGAACAGTTTTGGGTAAGATTGGGAGCCCGCGGGCACCCAATGTAGAGCACGGGATCACACCTATTATGCAAAAGTTCAACACCATATGATATACTCTCACAAAAACCAATCAGTCAAAATCAACCCAACAGCTCAATTGAAAATATTCGGTCGCAAACTGCAAACAATAACGTTCAATCGCCAATAAAAATTACCTAACACAAGATATAATTCCAATCAACTCATATTTCTCACCAGCAGAGGCTCCTGATAGAGCCAGCGTCTCTGTAAGCCATCATAATGGCACCACAACTAGACGAATTTCTCTGACAAACATCAAAAAACCTTCCACATGGACATGGACTCCATGGGCCTCAGTACCTTTCAATGCAACATCAAAGACTATTTACTGCGAATAAGAGAGAGTTACCCCGAAATAATTTACCTTCAGGAAACAGTTACAATTACACCACATAGTTACACTGGATATCTTTACAATGCTTTACTCAACACTACAGCAAAGCAGGGCGCCCAATATTCTCCTCAAGTATTTATCTATTACTACCACTACCAAGCTATAGCCATCGAAATTCAACTACACATCAGATTTATAGTTCTTTCTTTCTACATTCCACCAAATGAAGAAATTAACGGAAGGGAGCTATCATTCTTATTCCCATTATTTCAGACCCCATAAAACAACATGGAAAAGTAACAACAGGGGCATCACTTGAGAAAAAATAGTAGACAGCTCTAGTTTTTGTATTTTGTCACACACGGTTCACTAACACATATCGGCTTATCTTCCTGTTCTTTTTCACAGTCTCAAATGACTTTCACAACAGTGACCACTTTCCAATAGCAATGTTCCGTATAACAATAACACTCCAATAAAATCATGGCAATATCTCCTGCATCGGGCTAACTGGTCGAATTTCTCTCACAGGGCGGAAGTAAAAATTCTCAAGAAATCTTACACAATTACAAGCAACAGAAATGCTGAAATCTCTATCGAAGCTATTCGATGTGCAGCCAACAGACACATACCACAAACAAGAAATGGTATGTATACTCCAAGGAAAATAGCATCTTGTTGGAATAGCACTCTCAGTCAGTTACGCCAAAAAAAAAGATGTCTGCATGAGAATCTTTCAATTCAAATCCATCACAGGTTATCTTCAAACCAAACAAGGGTTGCGATAACGCATTATTACCTTGACAATTACATAACCAAATCTTTATATGCAAAGAATCACGCCACAATTCTCTCTATCGATTTTGAGAAATCTTTTAACCCGTTCGGGTTGCACGTCATCAATAACCTCAAATCCTGGCAAGTTGGGCGAAAAATTTCAAATTTCAAAAATTACTTATATAAAACGCTTACCTTGAAAAACAGTATTCCACAGGGGTGAAGCTATTTCAAATTGACTTTAATGAGGTTAGCAAAAGCTTAAATAATACTTAATACATGCGGATCATCTTTACTAGAATGGACAAATTATTCCGTAGGAAAAATTTCATTACAAAAATCAAAAAATAATTGCATATTTTTAGGAAACATCTTTGCGATTCAAATAAGTACAAAATACAAGCAGATGGAACATTTTCCAAGAAATATAACTGGAAGGATCACTGCATCCGATTAAAAAATTCAGTCCTCTCTAGAGCTAACATCATCTTTTATTTATCCCAGAGAAGTTCAGTTCATATCAACACATCAACTTATTTGACAAGATCGCTTATTTTAAGCATGCTAGACTATGGCATGTTTCTGTATGGAAACAGCTCTAACTCAACTTTAAATATAAGGTGTGATCCCATACTCTACATTAGAGCTGTACATTTGATTTTGAGAGAAAAATATTCTTCTTCTTCTTGCCCAAAAGCTGGATTCACCCATGGTTTCAGAACGAATTTCACGTTCGGAAACATGTTTTTCTTATATGTAGTTTGACGTTTCTGTTTTAGAGAGTGAGAGAGAGCGGAAGAGAGTAACGTGTTTTGGAACCTGAATTGGTTTAATTTTAATTCATGTTCCGAAACATTGCAACTGAGCTGCCAGAAAGTTTAATTTCTTAAGTGAAGTAGAACTGAGATGCCACAGCATATTATATGAATAGTAAAATACAGAACTTGTTTTAAACTTTTGTATGTCTAACAACACACTTGTTTCATATTGTTTGTGTTATAATAAAATACGGAGCATTTATTTTGTATAAAAAAATATATAACTGGTGAATATTGTTATAAATAAAATTAAATAAGTAGTGATATTGCCCAATTGTAAAACTCACACACATAGTTTACAAAATTATTTCACATGGTAGCCTTGATGTTGCAGAACAAATGCGCAAAGTGGGTGAATCGCTTCAGAGCATACTCTCAAAAAACTAGAAATGTTGTAGAATGTCAATATTGTACTGCAACCATGGATGAATCCAGCTTAAGCGAAAAATTCTCTCACATATAATTAAAAATGCACAAAAGTACGGGAACAGAAAAAAACAAATTTCTTTACCAAAAGAAAACGTCAGTGGTTTTGACATTTTAATATCACAAGTCATTTGACACTGAAAAAGGCGGTAGCAAAAGCTTTGAAAAACATCCAAAAGTATAAAAATGGAAAATTTAAAAATAGTTTGTTCTCCGGGCTATATTAAGTCTGCAGTGTTCACTTGAGTACTATTAGATTAAGTATACTCCTAGATTAAGCATTCAATTGAACACTGCAGATTTAATATAGCCCAAAACGGTCTCTTTATAAACCACTGCAGGTGGCATATAGCCGAAATCAGTATGTTTATACACCAAATTTGCGGTGGAGTGACGGAAAATCTCTACAAAGTAAATAAACCTCTGTCGGAATCACTCTTGAAGGTATGTATTATGTTCAATTTCAGATAATGTGAAGCATTTATGTGACGAAAAATTGAATTGGCACGATGCCCCAGTAAAACTTTTGCTGTGTCTAATGGAGGAATTGCGGCCAAAGCTAGGAAAACAAAAGGTAAAATGTATAAACTTAACTCCGAACGCATGGAGAAGGAAGGGTATAGTTACACTCCAATGCAGATAGAAAATAAATTTAGAGGGCTGGAGCGTGGATATAAAAAAAGCGTGCTGCACAGTAGAAAAAGTGGACGAAATAGGCAGACATGTCCGTATGAAAGGTAAATTTATATAACTACACACATATTTTGCATTCTTATGTTTCATACTAAAAATACTTCTCTTAGTAAGTGGAATACAATTTTAGGTGGAAAAAAGGGAATTAACCCAGATTTTGTACTGGAGAGAGGCGATTCGGAAGGAGCTTCGTGTAGCTCTCCCTGTATCGACGACAACTCTGATACAGATAATTCGACAAGAGGTAAAATTTATAAAATTTTGTTGCTTTGCGACTTCCTGAATATTTGTTTTTTATTTAATTAAAGATGGAAGAAGTCCTGATAGCATCATTAAAAAGAGGTCAAAAACTGGGCTAAGGCAAGAATTGTTAAGTAAAATTGATGAGATGGCAAATGAAAAGCGAGAATTTTATTCTAAAGTACTGGAATTACTGCATAAAGAAGAAAGATGAGAGAGAACAGAAAAGAGAAGAAATTTCCAGAACGAAGCTTGACTTGCTGGAGATGCTAGTACAAAAAAAAAAGAATAAAACAAAAATGTAATGTATATAAACTAATGTATATAACTATGTAATGTATATAACTATTTAATCTATATAACTTTGTAATCTCTGTAAACTATGCATAAATTTCCAATGAATTCGTTTTAGTTTTAATATTTATATAATATGTATTTATCATAGTGTAGCTTCAAATGGCTCGAATGGGCTTTCAAACCATTCATTTGTTTTTTAAATCAAATCATAATTTGTTTTTTTTAGGCATATGAAATATGTTTCGAAACAAAATAGACACCAAACAAATCAAACACAAAAAATTTGAGTTAAAAAACAACTCGTCAATAGACTATTCTATTCATAACTGGTTGTGTTTCACAAAACGAAATGTTTTGTGAATCAACACTAAAAATTTTTTAACAAAAAAATATCTTATACATATATTTATATACATATATTTATGTTTATATACATACATACATTATAATTTTAATATATTTTTCACTCAAAATAATTTTTATTACAAACAATAGCTATTCTTACTTATAAATTTCTTTCCAACTAAAGAACGAATGACAATTGTCAATTATATGTTTCGAGTTTTTTTAGAATCATTTGTGTTTTCTTATTTAAACATACAAATGTAAAAAACATTCGAGAAAAAGGAATCAAAAATTTTTTCGTTTCTATTTTTTTTTCGAATGGTCTCGTTACATCAAACCTGTTTGATTCTATTCATTCTAATTCCTTTGTTTTAAATTTTTGTTTTGAATTATTCGACATGTTTTATGAAACATCAAACCATTTGAAGTCTACTGCCATTCGTTGCAACAGTATGGTATTTATTACTTGATTTTTAATTGTTATTTTTTGTTCTTCCTTTTTGTCATAGTTTTAAATAAAATCAAATGTTATAAATCGAAGTTGTTAAGAATTTAATTGTAGTTCATTACAAATTCTATCTCTAATTGTATTTCCATTAGTTGCATCCATAGATCGTTGATGGAGGACATTTTCTTCTTCTTCTTCTTCTCTGTTTACGGAAGAAAATATCAAATCGCTGTCGCTTGCAAGATTATGCAGGACACAGCAAGCCCTTATAAAATGGCACAGCTTTTTCATACCTTCCAACTTGCAATAGTATAACTGCCTAAATCTTTGCTTCAACATTCCAAAACACGTTCAATGCATACACGGCCAGAGCTTAACTCCATGTTAAAGTTTTTCTGTGCCCTTGCTAAATGTCCATTATCCTTATAGGGTGTAATTAGATATTGGGAGCAAGGATAAGCAGAATCCCCCAGCAAATAATACTCTAACATATATACAGTGGCTCACATCGAAAGTCGGGCAAGTAATTACAGTAAAGTTCAAAAGCTTTAAAATACACAATACTTAATGTTTTGCAAAATATTTCTTTAAAATATTTTTTCTGTATTGTAGTAAATATAACAAAAAAAAAACTAGGTACTTCAGCCTTATAACAATAGAAAAAATTAACAAAAACTCAAAAAAACCTTAAAACTGTGATCACACTGAAAGTCGGCAGTCTTTAAATTAGGTTGTTTATCCATTAATTAATATTTTGTTGCATATCCTTTTTGATTTTCTATAGCTTTTAACCTTCTTGGAATAGATTCTACTAATTTTTTGCACACATCAGGTGTTATTTGGCTCCACTCATCCTGTAAAGCGATCTTAAGCTGGTCTTTATTACTGCACAACCTGTTTTGCATACGACGTCCAAGTTCGTCCCATACGTGCTCGATTACGTTTATATCTGGGCTTTGTGCAGGCGTTCTGATGACCTTAGGACAGTTGTAAAGTAACCAGTTCTTTACTATTAGCGAAGTGTGCTTAGGGTCATTGTCTTGGTAAAACTCAAAATTATCAGCAATACCCAAATTTCGAGCACTTTCCTTAACATTAGTTTTTAAAATGTCAAGATACATGTTCCTGTCCATGATACCTTCTATAAAGTGAAGGTTTCCGACACCTGAAGCTGCCATGCAGCCCCACACCATCACTGATAAGCCTCCATGCTTCACTGTCTTCTTAGTGTTTTTGTGCAAAAACTCTTCATTGTGCTTACGCCACACATAACGCCGCCCATCGGAACCAAACAAATTAAATTTGCTTTCATCCGTAAAAAGAACCTGTAAGATATTAAAATTGTATAGAGAAAGCCAACACAACGTGGCATATAAATTTTACCGTGCTCCAAAACGAGAAATCTTTTGATATGTGCTCTCGTGCAAATTCCAAGCGATCCTTTCTATTTTTTAGACTGACACATGGTTTCTTTCGAGCCACTCGGCCATGGAATTAGCTTTTTCTTAAAACTCTTCTTATTGTTTCTGCATGTACTTCCTTTCCAAAATTGGTTTTTACCATTGTGGCAAGTTTTGGGGCGGAGATGAATGGGTCATTTTGTACTTGGCGAACTATAAACTTCTCATCTCTCGCGCATAGCTTTCTTTTTGCAGGGGCGCGTTGTTTATTTGTTATCCGGTTGTCTTTTTTGTATCGCGTAATGATGTCGTGTACAGTTGATTTGCTTTTATTAACAATACTTGCGATTTCTCGTTGGGTTTTACCTTCTAAATAGTTATAAATAACTATTTTTCGCTCTTCCAAGGTAGACGGTTTGATTGTATGCGGCATTACAAAAAATATAAAAAAAACGTCACACTACGAAAGCAAATATTCAACTGACCATTTATAATATAGAAATAATAAGAAATAAACAAATATAACGGTAATTGAAATTATTTTGTTGCCTCTTTTGCTTTATCCGACTTTCAGTGTGACCATAATTTTAAAACCTTTTTGAGATAAGTTTTAAAGTACCGTGTTGGAAAATTCTTGGTAACGTTTTTAGTGGAAAATTTTATTGTGTAGTAAAAGCTGAATTAAATGTACTAAACTTTTTCCAAAACCAATAAGCTATGACACCTAAAATAGTTGATAAAAATCTATCAATGATTTGCCCGACTTTCGATGTGAGCCACTGTAGGTAGAAAATTTTATAGTTACTTATTTTTTTTTTTTAATTTATGTTTATGGTTTTACCTCCGCAGTGCGTGTCAAAGTTTTCGAACAAAGGGGAATTACTTAAGACCCAACTATCATGTGATGGCCCCGGATATCCGACGAAAATATTGATAAATTTTTTTCGTTCATCACAAACTGCTGGCATAGTTATAGTTATGTTACCTTTTCGATCACTGTAGTCATCTTTACATTTCGGTGGTGGGTCGATAACAATATGGGTGCCGTCGATACAACCTTCAGAACAGAAATAAAAAAGATATATAATTTAACAGATATTTGTTAAAACAATTTGTCTATTAACTTACCAATTGCTTTAGAAAAACCGCACATACTTGCAAAAAAATCAGCCGACTCTTGTTTTTTTGCTTCATTGGGCCATTTTATCACATCTGGGCTTAAGCTACTGATGAACATTGTAGTTCTTGAAATTATTCTGCTTATAGACGATCTGCAAAAATTAAAGCGATCAGACAAGTCGCGGAAGCAGCAAGCCTCATGGCCGGCAAACCACAAGAAAACGGCCAAATGAACATTAGGCGGCAAGCGTTTATCTGGCCTAAGGTCCTTATAAAAATCACTTTCTGCGAATTTCTCAGAGAGTTTTGTATAACAAGTCTCTTGAAATTCGAAAGTGATTTCGGAATTCCTCCTCAGAATAGGACGGGACAACTTTTTCCACGTAATTTTGAATGCTGTTCCTCTTTTCACCGTCAAAAGCATTCATTAAATATATCCCGTCGCCAGGGTCCTACTCAACAAGCTCAAGAATCTCGTCATCTTCAGAATCGCTCGGAGAGTCTAGCAGCTCCGCAATTAAGGTTTCCAAATGATCATCACCTGCCAGTGAGCTGCCATTATTTATCTTTAAATGTGTTTGAAGAATGTCCAAATTAATTCATATCTACATGGTATATGGTGTGTACATGCAAATTAAACTCAAGCACTATTTACTTTACTCGCCATTTACTTTTATTTTTTTCACAATTTTTATTTAAAATCTTTTGAAAGCAACTTTTTGCAGTTTTTAATTGTTTATATTTTTAAAACAGCTGATCGTTTGTCTGTTTTCCCAATCTGCCCGAAAAAATTTTACGGGCTGTTTCGGGAAAGAAGAAGAATTTTGTTCTCTCACAATCTCGCTCACTTGCCCAAACTTTGAGTACGGGAACAGTTTTGGGTAAGTTTGGGCATCCGCGGGCAACCAAAGTAGATTATATCCTAGCGTAAGGCGAGGTGATCGACTTACGCTAGGTAAAGTTCAAGGTAACAACGATCTGGAAACGAACGCGATGAAGATAGTGAAAAGACTGATGAGCGGGCACTCATTCGGCAAAGCGACGCTTGCAAAGAGGAGGGTAATTAAGTCGAAGTTGTGCGACGCACATGATACTCAACGTCAGAAGTTGCGGATCAGTTACCTACTCATCCACAAACAATCGTCTATTACTGAAGGGAGTTGTAAAACGAAAGTCGTGTGAGTTGGAATAGTTCTTCAAGCTGGCCAAATAATTATTTCCTAGATTTTAACTATAACTATAAAATTCATTGTTGATTTAGTTTTGTTTTTAGACCATCTTCTTGAAAATTATTTCAACTATAGACATTATCTCATTGACGAAGTACTTACTAATCAATTTTTTTTTTCCTTATGGGACCATATAGAGAAAAATATATGTATATTTACATTTCGGCGGATATGCACAACATCAGCTGTCAAACTTTTTTTGTACTGACGATTAGAAGAAAAATTGTGGACATTATAACTACCATAGTTATCACTTGAAATTATTCGTTGAAAGAGGAGTACTTGGTCCCAGGCTGAATGCTGGATATTAACGTATTAAAATAATTAAGTAATAAATAATTCATTTTGAACACAAAAAAAAAAATTAATATTGAACACAAAAGTAAGTTTCGTGGTATTTATAAAATTTTAGATAATTTTGTGCAAAGTTTGATTTTCATTCCGGCACTCAATTTATCGAACAAACGTACAGAAATCCATTCTTTGCTTTGCCTTTAAAATTTGTATGAAAAATAAAATTAGATGAGTAAAAATAATGGATATTTTTAAGCGTTTTGGCTTTGTCGTAGTCGGCTGGTAATTGCGTTCTATTACATAACTTTGTAGCAGCAAGAATATCAAATTAAATATTCAAGCAGTTAGATACAATAGCGTATCGTTTAAGAAACATTGTGAATGTCCCAAATATCGGCCAAGTCACAAAGTTCAATTACATTCTGAGAACGTATGCATGCCTTATTCTGGCTCTTGAGAAAATTATTTTTAACATCATTTCTTTTTTCGTTTTCTGAAGAGCTAAAAACGCAAATAGATCTATTATCAAACGGAATTGAACTCTGTGATATGACTTTGTATTTGAGTTTTAGTATTTTGCTTAAATGCTAAAAAAAAAACTTTATTAAAAGTTATTTTCATATAAAAATCTTAGACAGACAGACAGGCATACAGATATTTATTAATTTTTACAAACAAAACATAATTCAACAGCTATGTTTATAACACTATTTACATGTGCATACGGGTATCTTAAATATAAATAAACATTTAATATTCGAATTCCCCTTTTCGGGGACATTTTTGACGTCTGTGACCTTCCTGACGACATAAGCCGCATTTGCGGCTTTTAGAAGTTGTGGAACCTTTCTTATCTACGAATAAAAATTTATAAAAAAACAGTTATGTACATACGTACGAGGTCTGTTCAAGATATATTTGAAATGATTTTCATTTTGCTCCAAAATTCAATTTCAGAGTAGTCTCTCAGATATAATAATACTTCCTCTATGGTTCATATCCAAGCAGTTTTGATATGCACTTTTCGGCATGAACTTGAGCTGTTTCAACAATTCAGTTTTTATCTTCTAAAGTGCCTCAAAGCCGGGCACAAGCATTAAAACAATATTCGTTTTGAAAGTTTTAGCTTAAATTTCAATCCGTTCAATCAAGTATACAACTAATTAGTTTGAAACGGCCAAGAAATCTAGTAATCAAAGATCAAAGTGATTCTTTTTGGTTCGATTGTAGCAGTTATTCCGAAATTTAAAGCACCATTACATTTTGCATATATATCATATTGAAAGTTAATTTTTTTTGTTCGAATTACTACAGTTCGTCGTCCTTCCTTTTTGTTCAAAAAGTTGCACGAGGGCAACTTGCTGAGCACGACGGCCACATTTTTATTCAAAAAGTTAATAATTTTTTTCCAAAATTCAGCCACTACGGAACGGACATTGGCGACACACACTTCATGGCCAAAGCTTCCGAAATATATTTCATGGCATCAGTCAATTTATATTCCAACATTCTCAGCAACTTCCCAAAGCGTAAAGGACGAGAGTCGTTACTCACAATTTCTATTCTTTTTTTAATTTTCGTACCATTTGAAACATTTTTCTGACTCACAACAACCACCGAATGCCACTTCAATATTTGTAATAATGATACACCCCAAATCTTCTAATTTCTATACTACTCTTGTACGATGCCTTAGATCCCGAGTTCGGCTCCGCAATCAGTCATGAATATGGCATCGAATTTTTCTGATCTCCATTACTGCAGGCTTGTGTTAATCATTGTCGGCTTGTATCAATGACGAAGGCATAGCACTGGTCGCTGAACATTACCGACAGCGATTAACACAATCATCTACTAAAAAATCAGAATGCTCCACCCTTTTCATCGGTATTTGCAGCAAAACATTCATCGCCGAAGTAATAATAGCTACAACAAAATTCTCCATCTTCAAATCCGTCCTCATAAGAACTATCTTCTTTTTTCTAGTTCCGGCACAATGCACTTTACACATAGGGATCTAGTCCAAGACAAACAAGTAAACAAAATAACATGCTAAATGGTTGACTGTAGATTTTTTTTTTGGCGGCGCGAGTACTAACACAAAAAAAAAAAACTAATCGAATGTAATCCGTGCTCTCTTATATATCAAAATTGAACTTAGGTCTTGAACACACCTCGTATGCAATATGCATTTCTTTAGTTAACAAGCTACTCACTTTTGCTTGGGGGTAATGGACCACTACCCCAAGAATGCTGCCTTCCTGATTCTGCAAAGATTATTTTTCATATGAATTCCGTTACAGCTACATTTATAATTTGTATGTATGTATATTACCTTGGTCATCTGATTGACTGCCCCATTGAAAAAAGCCACAAGATTTGTCACGATTAGCGCAAGCATAAAAGCTTCTGCCCTTGTTCGGGCCATCTTTTCTCACTATCAAATTATTGGCCGGTTTATTGCAATTACAGTTAACTTTTTCCACATCGTCGGGTGCATCAATATCTGTTGAACTCCAACGACTCGTGTTGGCGCTTGTAAAACTATTAGAACCCCAATTGCTACCACTGACGTCAGAATTCTCTCCTCTTAACTGAGTATTTGCGGTAGAGTTTTTATCAATTTCAGACTCGTCGGCCCATTGAAAGAATCCACAAGATCTATCACGATTGGCGCAGGCATAAAAATCTCTACCTTTATTGGGGCCTTCTTTACGTACAATTAAGCTATTGGCGGGTTTATTACAATTACAATTAACTTGTTTTCTATTGTCAAATGTTTGTGTGTCTCCCGAACTGCTAGTGCTGGCAGTATTGGTTGCCCTATTAGCAGATCCCCAGGCACTCATAGTAACAGAACCCTCTGTTCTACTTTGTACACTAGACTGTGTAGTTTGCTGATCGATTTCATCTGACCATTGGAAGAAATTGCAAGGATTACTTTTTGAACACACAAAAAAACATCTACCCTTGTTCGGTCCATCTTTTTTAACTGACAATCTGAAAGTGTATGACATAATTTGAATCAAATTGGAAACAAGATTTAAAAATTGTTTTAGTACTCTTTAGCAAGTTGATGGCATCCCGTGCATTTGACGTCAGTGCAGGAGACGTTATTATTGATTCTACTAGTTGAGGCCCAAGATGTATATTCTTCATTATCCGTTTCGGAATTTCGTGGTCTCGTTCTGTTATCAGAAGTCCCACTGACTTCGGAAAGTCTAGCGTTTTTTGCAGCACTACCCCACACATAGTCCTCTGCAGCGTCATTGTCATCGTGCAACCATTCGCTAAAACTTTCTTCTAAATTTGTTAGGCCTCTTGTTGAAACTGATGCTGAAGTGGCTGGATTATTTTGAGTGCACGCATTTTGTTTTATGGCTATTTTATTGACAGAACCCCATTCCACGTTTGCCAAAATATCATCATCGTCGTCGTTGAATGCTGCTGCTAAATCATCTGTTAACACTGATTCCTGGCGTATGTGCGGCGTTGTAGTCATAGATGAATGTGTATTTGCTTCACCCGATGATACGAAATCTTCGAACCCATCATTACTATCGAAGAAAGCATCAATTGGCATGTCTCGCAACTCGGTGGCAGCTATTTCGTTCGCAGTTTGTTGTGTTGCTACGAAATTATTTAAGTTTATATAACTTTAACTGTCACCAAATATATGATTATAGATTCTTAATTCTTAAAGAAAATGGTCGTGAGGTTCGCATAATATTCAAAATAATTAAAATGCCGGACGTATTTAGAACTTGAAACAGAATCTCAAAGTTATACTTTCGAAGGGTATTAACTGTAGCTAAAAATGGAAAGATCTTTTGAATTGCACAAAAGTGATTACTTTATTTAGGCAATCCGTATGTTGAGTTTGAGCACCCACTCACAGCTAGCGAAGGAGAGAAAGAGGTAATGGTTTGGTATTAAAGTATCAGGTAAGTAGGATATACTTCTATCCTATCAGCCTTCTATGCACTATCAGCTTCGTTGTGGGCATGAATAGGGAGGGAAAGGTTGTGGCAAGGGGCATCACGCACCCATCACTCCTATGAAGCCTTTTGGTAAACAACATCATAATCAAATTGAGTACGATCATTAACACATTGAATAAAAAATTTTAGTTTTTTTTATGATTTCTCGAAATCTACCGGTCTGATTCGGTTCCAATTCATAGGAAATTTAAGTTTTATATAACTCTTTGGAAAGGCACATAATAACAGGAAGCTTAGATTAATAAAGGATATTTTTATCATATGAATTTTGATGAAAATACTGTGTTCTTATTTTATTTCATAAATTTTATACTGTGCACACAAACAACTCGAAAGAATAGCATAGCAGAAAAACCAAGTCAAGATATCGTAACCTGGATGGCGTTTAGGGTCAACAATTTTCCATATTTTTTTAAATATAATTGATCGAGAGAACGATAGCTAGCGACATCATGGGGCAGGCAGTTAATCTACAAAAGACTTCATGATCTTTAATTCAATTCGGCACTAAGAAATCGGAGTTCAAATTCCTACTTTTTAGTATTAAAAAAAAAATAGTGCTACTATGAAAAGATTTGTGCTTTTTGAGCTATTGTTTTATATAAATAGTTATGTTTTGCTTTCATTTCCTTGTTTTAATAATTGTCCAACAACGATTTGGTTCGATAAGTCGTGATGATGAGAGATATTCAACCCCAAAGAAAGAATTCAGCCAAATCTGTTTAGACGGGAAAGTTTATTAGAGTTGTGCTTTTCTTTGATACTCAAAACAGAATGAATTGAAGAATACTTTACATTTGCTTAAAACTTGTTATATGCTGTTTACTGATGTGCTAATGAAATAATTATTAATGTTGTTATTATTGTTGGTCAGTATTCCGCTATGCAATAAATAAGCAGAGAACTTGCATTTCAAGAAACATTATTTTGCACAACAAAAATATAAAAGATAAATATGTATAAGAATTAATATGTATATATGTTAACAATATAAATGAAAATATTCCATAGGTTGCGATCTTGTCCGACATGCTCCTCCCGTTGTGTATAGGGCGACGATACAAAGCGTTTTTTGATTTCAGCTCTACAACTCGAACTCTTCCATCAGGGCCTCTTATGGCCTTTGTCACACGAGCTAACTGCCATTGTTGAGGCGGAGTGTTGTCTTCGTGCACAACAACAAGTTGACCTTCAGCGACATTAGATTCTGGTTTCAGCCATTTAGAACGCATCTGTAGCGACAAAAGATATTCTCTATACCACACTTTCCAAAACTGTAGCTTTAAAAATGCAATACGCTACCATTGGTTAAGAGATCCCAATTTGGTGATGTTAAACCTCTCATCGAGCAGGGCTGATAAGCTTGAACCAATTAATAAGTGACCTGGTGTAGGAGCCTCACCATCATTTGGATCATCTGATAACGGGGCAATGGGTCTAGAGTTTAAGATGGATTCCACTTCTATAGCAAGTGTCTGCAATTCTTCAAACGTGAGATGAGGTTGGCTGAAGTTTTTTATGAGCAGAGTCTTGGCCGACTTCACCGCGGCTTCCCATAGGCTACCGAAATGTGGAGCACGAGGTGGTATAAAACAAAATGACATTCCTCTTTGGGTAGAGAAGATTTCTATTTCACGAATCACGTTTTCTTGGAACAACGCCTTTTTAAGTTCAGTGAGCTTGTTGCACGCTCCTTCGAAATTTGTTGCGTTGTCACAATAAACCTTTAGCGGAATTCCTCTTTGGGCAACAAATCATTTTAGGCACAAGAGAAAGTTGTTTGTGGATAAATCAGATACTAGATCCAAGTGGTCTTTGAGTTGAAACAAACAAAAACAGCAATATATGTTTTGTAGCGTACCTTTCCACGAATGCGATGTGTTGCAAAAAATGGTCCACAAAAATCTACGCCTGATATTAAGAATGGTCGTTGAGCAAGTAGTCGATCAGCAGGCAAGTTGCCCATGATTTGTTCCATTAATTTAGGTTTGTAACGGAAGAAATGTACGCAGTTACGCACCACCTTTCTAACCAAATCTCTACCATATATAATCCAAATTTTCTGGCGAATAATGCCTAGTAAAACCTTTGCACCAGCATGCATGTATGCGATGAAAATTTTCTACGTATAACAAAATAAAACGATGCTTAGCTGGCACTAGAGCTGGAAAACGAGCATCGTATGGGATAGGAGCTCTAGCCAATCTTCCTCCAACACGGAGTATTGTAACCGATGTTGTATTGAGATTAATGCTGTGTATGAATGGGGTTAGTTTCTGCAATGAGAGCTGCAAAATCTTTCCTTTGGATATGCCAACGATGTCCTCCCTGAAGTGCAGTTGTTGAATATGTGCAATTATATGCCAGAATGTACGATCTAGTTCATCGAATAGTCCTTTGTCTTCAAATCACGTTTAGATGGGCATTGTTGAATATACGATAAATAAAAGATATTATTCTAGTTATTTTGTGAAAACTAGAATGGTTTTCGATTATATCTTCCATTACTGATGTTGTAATTTGAGTACACTTGAATATTGTTGCTTTGTTCCTTGTTTC
Source organism: Linnaemya vulpina (assembly GCA_963675445.1). Classification (NCBI taxonomy): domain Eukaryota; kingdom Metazoa; phylum Arthropoda; class Insecta; order Diptera; family Tachinidae; genus Linnaemya; species Linnaemya vulpina. The sequence continues at coordinate 21,609,868 of OY776276.1, forward strand.
ATTTGTTTCTGCTTCACTTTGGGGCCAAGTGGAGTGATGGCTTTGTAGAAAAATAGGACCTGTAAACCATATGGTTGATGTTAGTTCTCGAGCGCTACAACCACGTGATACGATGTCTGCTGGGTTGCTTTTTGATGGAACATGTCTCCAATGAACATCTCTGATGTTAGTCTGCAGTTCGGAAACTCGATTGGCGACAAAGCAGTTTAAAGTTGAAGAGCGTAGCTTGATCCACTGTAGTACTATTTTAGAGTCGGTTCAAAACCAAACTGAAGATACAAAGTTTTCCATTTTAGATTTTATTTTATTCCATGTTTTGTTCAGCAATACAGCAGCACATAATTGAAGACGTGGCAGAGATTGCGCCTTTATTGGAGCCACCTTTGATTTCGCAATTAATAAAGTTGTTTTATAGTTGCCCATGCCCATAACACGAAAGTAAATACAACAGCCGTATGCGCGTTGGGACGCATCGGCAAAACCATGTATTTCACCGCGTACTTCTAAGGATGTGTGCACATACCGAGGAATTTCAATAGTTTCAATATAGGAAAAATCTCCTCTTATGCTGAACCACAACGATTGCAAGTTTTCGTCTATTATGTCATCCCAGTCAAAATTTTTGCAACCATATTTGCTGAAGTAAAATTTTGCAACGTACAATAATCGGGCTTGAAATTCCGAGAAGGTCATAACTCTTTGAAACGACTGATAAAATAGATCTTTCAGTTGGATTCACTACAACTGGCAACTCGAAGCGATAGCAAAATATATCTTGTTTCGGTTTCCAAGACATCCCTAACGTTTTTGCCACTTCATCTTTTGTACCTTTAAGACCGACTTCAGTTTCACTATTTGTTGAAATTTCGGCATGATTGCTGCTCCATTTTGCTAACTCAAGCCCATGTAACTTAAGCATATGATTCAGCTCTGACTTTTTTTGAGTAATGTTTTAACGTCATTTTCTCCAGTCAAACTATCGTCTACATAGATTTCTTCCCGTATAGTTTTGGACCCAAGAGGAAACGATGAGCAATATATGTCAGCAATGAAAAACAAACCACGAATTGCTAAAACTGGGGCAGAGGACAGACCATATGTATTTTCTATCCCGTTCATCGATTTCAAACTGCCGATACATTTTTGAAACATCAGCCGTGAGAGCGAATTTATTTAGTCGAAACGAAAATAGGGTGGTTATAAGATCCTGCTGAACAGTGGGACCAACCATCAAAATACCATTCAAAGATTTATTTGATGAGCTACGGGCTGAGCCAGCAAAAACGACACGGAGTTTTGTCGTAGCGCTCTGAAGTCGAAGCACACAATGATGTGGAATTACAAAGTGTGAACCTACAATTGGTTTTGTATAGAGCGACATATGACCAAGTGATAAATACTCGTCCACGAACTGAACGTACATATTTTTTAGAGCTAAATTGCGCTCTATCCGCTTTTCTATTGATAAAAAACGCTTTCGAGCAAGTTCAACCGAATTACCAAGTTTTTCTGGCGAGGTCTTGAATGGCAACCGAACTACAATTTTTCCATTGTTTTTAACGAAGACATTTTCGATAAAATGCCTTTCACATGCTTCTTCTTCTTCGGTGAATTTACAAGGTGGTTTTACGAATTCTTCAACTTCCCAAAACTTTTTCAGGCTTAAGTCTAGGGAGTCTTCAGCGGTTGCACTGCATAAATTACATGTTAAAGGAGTTGAAGTATGTTCAGACTTAAAACTTCCGCCTACTATCCACCCAAACACAGCGTTCTTCACCATAGGCTTGCCATTTCCTAATAAAATTTGACCATCAATCAGCAAACTCAAAAAGATTTCTGTGCTGATGAGCAAATCAATGCGTTGGCGTTCATAAAACAATGGATCGGCTAGCTGCAAAGTTTTTAAAGTATCCCATTGCGAAGTTTCAATATACTTGCCAGGCTGTCGTGACGAAATTGACTTTCTGACGGCAAAAGTTGATGACCGCTTAAAAGAGTTGAGACGAGATTTCTCAGTCGCATTAACAAAAGATTTTATTTTCGTACGAACTTCACTGATGCCTGACACTTCTTGAGTATACAGTTGAAATTTTAAATTAAGCCTCTTCGCAGTCTCTTCTGAAATAAAATTTATTTCTGAACATGAGTTGAGCAGAGCTCTTGCTGGTTGAAATTCGCCATGAGAGTCCTTGATGAGAACGACTGCAGTTGGAATCAGAGCTTTTTTAAACGCTCTAGTTATGAACGAAACTGATTTGTTATTACTTTCTGTATTTTCGATTTTTATAGTTGCAGATTCTGTAGGTTGACTTATGTGGATCGATTTGTTAGTCGATAGAGCAGCGTTTTCTACCCGATTGTAGATATGTAGCAAAGTATGGTGTGCTGATTTGCATACTCTGCATCGAAATTTTGATGGGCGTTTCGAAACTATGTGTCCTTGGTTAAGGCAATTAATACAATACCCATTACGCTTTACGAAATTAAAGCGTTCTTGAACGAGAAGATTTTTGAACGACGAACAATTTGCTATATTATGCTCTGGTGAGCTACAATAAGAGCAATTCGAGCTTGATTGAATGAACGATTGAAATTTGTTTTTGGCTTAGCGCCCCTCGATTTATCAAGAGCTTCTACTTTCTTTGCATTACTTTGCAAAAACTGGCTACGATTGCTCAAGAGGTCATAAAATGTGTCCCACGAGGGCAATGACTTAAAATCTTGTTTTTCATCGTAATTGAATTTCGTATCAGAATCTAATTTTGATAGGACGATATGAATACGGACACCGTTGAGCACTTCCATTTCGGTACCAATTGACAACAGTGAGCCTCTTATAGCTGAAACGGTGTCTATGATTTTTCGTAGAGATTCACTATCAGCCTTTAACATGTCAGGAACATTAAACAAGGCACTATTTATTTTTTGTCATACCTTTCTTTTAATCATTTCAAAGCCTTTGGATAGTTCTCTGCGGTTACCTGAAATGGTTCCACAACAGCTGGTGCAGGGCCCGATAAGCAATTCAACAAATAATTCAATTTATTAATTTTGGAAATCGAACAATTTTCATTAACCATATTGTTGAAACTTGTATTGATTCTTTCATATTCTGCATAAAACAAACAAATTTTGGTAGCTTTAAAGAAGGAGACGTGACAAATGTGATGGGAGAACAGCGTTAGCGTTCATGCAACTGACATCTATAGATGAGGAATCGCGATGAGATCTCAACATTTCTAAAACTTTTGCTTTTGTGCTGATGAATAAGTCCTCGTTATCACTCCGGGCAATATCGGTGGGACACAGTTGTTCTATTTTATTTTGGATGTGATTTAATTGCTTGAAATATGACTCCAGAATTTCTAAACGACAATCCAGAATCGTAACATCCATTTTATCTCCATCCTTTTCAACCTTCTTTTTAAGATTTGTGATATTCTTTTTCATATTGGCACGTTCTTTTTTGAGCAACGATAATTCTAACCCACCTTGACCATCATCTGGCTTTTTTGCTTCCTTTTCCATTTTATATTTTGATTACTTACTTTACGAATTAGCAACCACTATATTTGTGGACTCCGAGATATATTTACGGTTGGTAAATGAATTTAATCACGGTAGTAGTAAAATGTTTTTTAAATAAAGTATTTTAGTTAAAATACCGAATTCACTTTATTACTGACCGTCCTGTCACGGTTGTCAACGTGTGTCCAACACCGATTTGGTTCGATAAGTACTGATGATGAGACTCCACAGAAAGAATTCAGCCAAATTTGTTTAGACGGGAAAGTTTATTAGAGTTGTGCTTTTCTTTGATACTCAAAACAGCATGAATTGAAGAATACTTATATATTTTACATTTGCTTAAAACTTGTTATATGCTGTTTACTGATGTGCTAATGAAATAATTATTAATGTTGTTCTTATTGTTGGTCAGTATTCCGCTATGCAATAAATAAGCAGAAAACTTGCATTTCAAGAAACATTATTTTGCACAACAAAAATATAAAAGATAAATATGTATAAGAATTGGAGTTTGGTCACAAAGAATTTAATTCATGTTATATTAGGGCGGTATACTTAATGAACTGACTTACAATTATGATCAAGTATAATATGTTAACAATATAAATGAAAATATTCCATAGGTTGCGATCTTGTTCGACAATAATTTTAATTTTTTCCCCATAGACTTAAATAAATTATTTAATATAAAATTCAAAATTATTTTAATTTTGTTTATAATTAAATAGCAATAATCAACTACAATGAGAAAGCGTGGCTAAGAAACCGAATCAACGGGCCCAAATGAATTGTCTCATTGGACACAACAGTCCTTTAAACCTAACCTAGCCTAAACTAATACAATCAAGTCAGAGGGTTTCCCTTCTTAATTTAAAATAAATTTAATTCACTTCTTTGGAAGATGAAATCAAAATAATTTTAATGTCATTTTAGTAAGAAAAAATTCTAGTTTGAATGAAGACACCATACAAAAGATAGACAATTTTTAAAGTTCATTAGATAATCATTATATACAAGAGATATCGTAATATGGATTGGGAAAAGCTCACAAAAACTTATATCAATTGACGGAAATAGTGCAAAACAGATGACATTGCAATTTTATGACTAGAAAAATATTTATGTGTTTAAACCAACATGAATTCGAAATATTTATGTTATTGGAACCATTTCCCTACTTTACTATGAATGAAAAAGTTGTATTTACCTGTAGTAAAATAAGAACGTATATTCGATTTTAACGATTGTTGAGACTTTGTGGTAGCAGGTGTTGTTTTTGAAGATGTTTTTCGAGTTTTCTTCGCATTGGTCTCGATTGCTGCATCGGTATCATTAGATTTTTTTCTTTTATTTGCATTTTTCGGTACATTACTTGTAGTTCTCGCCCCTCTTGACGTTGATTCTGTTACACCATAATTTATAGGTACAGAAGATATATCACCGACAATAGGCCCAACCTTCTTAACACTCTCCAAATTAATATTGAATGTATTACGAAATTGTGTATCGCAACGAAGACATGTTTTATACCAACCGGATGGACTCTTAAATATTGTTTTATGATAGGAACTTGAAAATTTAAATTTTATCAATTTAATATTCGAACCGCATTTCGAGCAAGTTTCATCTAATACATTGGGATCCTTGCACTCTTCAGGCCACCAAATGCAATTTTTACATTCGGGATAATTGAGGCAACCGATTAAAAAGCCAGTTTGGTTTCTTTTTGTTTTCAATGCCAAAGGTGCCACGGAGCATTTTGGACATTGAAATAGTTCTTGGAAGCGATTTTGATTTTCATCAATCGGCGTTGGAGAACTTATGTTGTTGCTATTAGCATTTGAGGTCGGTGTCTCCAGAATTCTTTGTGCCATTTTTTCATCCATTGCTGCAATTTTGTCCATAATTTGTTTATATGCCTCTTTATACTTAATAATTTGTTCGCTTAATACTGTCTTAGGATCTTTTTCACCCAAACAAATCTTTTTAAGATCTTGTTCAAATTCTGCTCTCAACATTGGCTTGGCCAAGGCAAGTTCCATAGCATCATAGCCTTCATACAATCCCATACCTATAACGCCGGGTACTAGAGAACCTTCCTCTACAACCCCTATATAACCACGTTCTTTAATGGTATTTATATGTTCGGCATGTGTCGCGTCCGTACCAATACCATGTTTTTCCATCAAAGCTATTAAATCGGCTTCAGTTAAAAGAGGTGGTGCAGTTGTACGGCCTTCTGGCATTGTTATTTCAGTTGGTTCAAATTTCTGATTTTGCTCATATTTATGGATCTGTTTGGCATTCCATTTATCGTATATATAAACATCTAAATAGTTACGCTCATATATAACTAAACCAGTTGCTGTGAACTTTTCACCTTCTATTGTTATCGTTACAATTGTTTCAGATCCGACAGCATCTTTGCTAACGCATGCTAAGAAATGACGACAAATAAGCTCATATACGCGGCCTTCATTGCCATCCAAATCTAGAAAAAACAATTAAGCACACATATATCTTATTAGTTTGTTAGTATAAATCATTCAATATTAGTGATGGAAAGAATAATTTCCAAAATTTAAGAATCTTATAAGATGACTCTGGATAGTACCGCGAGCGAAAATTTATCTAGAATACAAAGATATTTTTAGTAAAAAAATATTAAGGAGATTTAGGTCACATTTGGCAGAATTTTTAGTATGAAATCATTAATTTTTATCAAAATCTTCAGGACTTTTTCTAATATGTACATATCGTCACTTTAAATGCAAAACAACGCATCATCACTTTTCAAAAGTATACAGAAACAAAAACGTTACAATACATATATCAACTAGTTATGTAACGATATGCAGGTGAACCTTGTCGAAGTTGCGTGTCCTGCGCTCATCATAATTGCACCACGTGGCTCTTGCCAACACTTTCCCACGTTAAATGAACAAGTTTAAACGATTCGCATTGCATTAGACCCTTGCAGCGCGATAAAGCAATGCCCGTAAGTGGCTGATCATTTAGTTACTCAATTCTGCCCCCTCTTTTGCAATTCCGTTATCAATATAATTGCCAGGGCAACTTGAGTGCTATGGGTCCCATCACCTTTGAATGTCCCGCTATCTCATTTATAGACAATCGACCACAGCTATGGATGTACTGGTCGAATATTTTGAATTCTAGCTATAATTTCCTTATTTTTGCTGATAGGAGATTAAAATATTTTATAAATATATAATGTAATGTAGTGAAGCGTTATAAACTCAATACGAAATTTTTTTTTGGTACTGCGTTTTGCATTTTAAGTGGCGATATCTGTCTGGTTAACAAAAATTTTACGTGATTACTGTAATTTAAGCAATTGAGTATATTGTATAAATTTAAGTATGGTAGAACTAAGTAAATAATTCTTCGAAGTTATTACCATTTTGACGATTGATTTTAGAATGTTTTATATTTGTGTGAAAGTCTTGCCAAAAATTTAAGGCTTTTCTTATGAATTTTCTGCTGAAGTTATTTGTCGTTACTGCGGGTATTCACCTTAGTGTGTATTACTTACTCGGTACCATTTTCGTAGGATGAATCGGTGGATGGGCTTGATCAGATTTATTTCCATTCCTAGGATTTGGTCCCCATTCTATAACACGTTGGGCAAACGAACCCCAAACACCATGACCTGTTTGCTGATCCACAAGAGATCTGCAAAATATTTAAATTACTTTTATAATATCTGTAATAGATTTGCTCATTTGGTTTAGCATACTTTAGATCTATTTCCTTGGAAAACATGTTGGTCTCTGTACGCGGATAACTGATTATTCCTTTTGTATATAGCTTCTCAGCGATAGTCATAACTTCTTTAGCGGATAGTTTTAGTTTTCGAGAGCCCAGCTTCTCCAGTTCTACCGTATCTAGAGGTGTAGGACGCCATTTGTTTTTAGGCTTCACAGTGACACTTTCTACTGTGGCTGTGGGATTGGCTACAATAAGTAGATAATAATCTTCACAGGCCTGTTTATCGAACAGACGAGTGCGCGCCCAAAGAAATTCTACAGTCAAATCATCAATAGTGTGGATAACTACATAAAAAAGTTAAAACATGTATATGAATACGTAATACGTAGTTTCAATAATAGTACACTATTTATGATAAAGTTCACCTTTAATCTTCCAGAAGGGTTCTGAAACAAAGGCCTCGATCTCCTTATAACGTTCAGCTACAAAGCCCAGAGTGGGTATTTGGCAACTCCCGTACGAAATTAGCTTATCTGAAATTTTCTCTGGAAATAGTCTCTGCAAGCGCATTGTTTGAAAACGGGTAATGGCAGCACCAGTTCTTAAATCTAATTCAGAACGCACATCGACGGCATCACTTTGCTTCTTGTCCGGTTGAGCTAGGTTTTGTAAAGCCCTTTTAACAGCCGGCCCAGTTATTTCCGAGAATATTGCTCTATATACGACAATATTAGGCTTTATAGTGCGGCATACATCTATGATCTCAAAGCCAATATTCTCGCCTTCACGATCACAATCTGTCCATATTATTAAGCCCTGACAACTGCGCACTTCACGTTCTAGAGTACGCTTAATGGGTATAAAATTTTCGCTGCAAGCTTTACGTACAGGTGCATCAAACAAGCTCTGAGGATTAACATTGTTCCAATTGCGATAGGAGCATAGAAATTCAAATGTCAGCAAATGACCCGAAACTGAAGTCATGACCATTTTGCTTTTTCTACCTAGAACAGTAGCTTCAAATTCATATATTTTATTATAAACGGATAGTCCTTCACGCTATGAAAAAATATATTATAGTCATATATAATATACATATGTATTTATTATTCAACGAAATATCATCAAGCTTACTCTTCTAGCCGTTCCATTAGATAGTTGACCGGCAATTGTCTTAGCAGCATCATTTTTTTCCGCCACATTTAAATACTTCATTTCAATTATTTTTTCTTTATTGGCAAAGTACCTTATTGGCGCATAATAATTATGACATTTTATTAATTTGAGCATTTAAATTGCACATAACTTTACAGTCAATTTGGCTGTTTTTGATATTTTGCACATCAAAGGTAAATTCAATAATATTCTGTGAGAAATTCACTCACTAAAGTCTCAAGCGATAAATTCGATAACAGTTGTTTACTTTTGCTAGGACTAGGGTTTTCGATAGCTTCGATTACACTTGATTACATAAGGGTTTCTCATATAAAGAACTCACGTATATCTGTTGATATGCGGATTTGTTATACGGAATTGAACTAACGCACTTAATATATATGTTAATGGATTTCAGACTCCGATGATATCTTCAACTAGCACCAAACCTTAAGTGCGATCGAAATATCTTATAGCTTAGTAAAAATTTCAGTATATTGCAATTTTTTAATATGAAGATAAATTGGATATATCTTTCGATCCTTCAAAATAGCAGATTATACCATGCAGTAAACATCTGTTTCCTAAAACTTCTTAAGCGAAATTCATATATGCCCTAAGGCTATATTTTCTAGTTAAAATTACCGAGATTAATAGCTTTGGTATTATTTTTGACTGAACTAAATGTGCAAATTTTTAAAGCTGTCATAAGACTATTAAAATGATTTAAATTGGCAACCGCAATATTTTTAAAAACACACCGTTACACAAAGTAGTGCCGTTAAATTTTTTTTATATTAAAGAACAAAATTGTTTAGGGTCATTTGGGCGATTATATATATACATATATATATATATATATATATATGGGCGATTATATATATACATATATATATATATATATATATATATATATATATATATATATATATATATCTTTCTTCTGTAGCCTCTTTCCAACGACACGTCAATGTAGTAATCAACTGGATGTTGCTGTCTGGCTTGGACTATCCTTCAAAGTGTAGAATATATGGAAATGCTGTTTTTTTTTAATTCAGACATTTTATATCTGAGCAGTTAGTATTCTCGACTCGTAAATTAATCGAAAACTACATCAACCACATTTTATCACGTGGGAGTCGGTTGATTTGAAATTTAAAAGAAGGGCGTTAGCTCAAAGAGCTCAAATTTGTGTGGAAGTTGACAAATAGTTCCAGAATAAAAGTAAAATAGACAATAAAAACGTAGCTATCTCATTCGTATGGGTTGTCGTTAAAGAATGTAACATTCTGCAACCGTCAAAACTAAACAATCGCACTATGCAGAACAAGAGTTTTAATTTTAAAACTACTCGTTTCATATTTCTTAGCTCAATACCCCCCATAATGAAACAAAGTTATGATTTATGTGAAATTTAATAGCAAATAATAATCTATATTTTTTATTTATTTATGATCCTCACTAATATTGATGTATTTCCAATTTTTCATTTACTTTTTACTTGTTTGTTAAATTTTATTTGCTTTTTTAGTTTTGCTCTTTTTTTGTTAAAAGTTTTTTTTTGTTATTTTTTTAGTTGTGAAAATTTATTTTTTAAACATATTTTTTTTTGTATTAATACACTCTTGATTTATTTTTGTGTTGGTTTTAATCAATTATTATTCATATACATACATATGCATGTTGTATATGGATATAAATATACAATATTGTTCAATTTAATATTAATAAGTAAAATAATTCAACATAAAACGCTTAGCTAAAAAGTTTGATTAAAAATAATAATAATAATAATAAGATTGAACGAAAATGAATTAAGAGAAAAATATATCATTAGCAAACTAAGAAAAACAATACGTGGAATATAATAAATTATTGGAGTCTTTCAGAACATGTACATATTTTTAAAATTATCTTTCTTTCAGTTAAATAATTTTTTTGTAACATTTTTGAATCCGGTTGTTATCTTAGAACACAAAATGACACGTGACAGAGAGGGAGTGAGAGAGAGAGAGAGGGGGGAGATATACAATAAAACTCAACTGTTTGAAAATAGGTAATAATAATGGAGAAATTTACAAATCAAATGTTTCACATTTTTTATATATATTTTTCACATATCTTTTGAAAATTTAAAAATCATCTTAAAATTATGAACAATCTTCTTTTGTGATTTTTTCTTTATATTTGATAATTTAGATTACTTTTTATAACATCTAGGTGTATGTATTATTTCTCATTTTGCTATGCGTATGATCGTATATGCATGTTAGTAATGTGTTGATTAGAATTATGTCTGGTATAAAAAGTTTGTTTATTATATAACAAACCTTATTGTAATTCTTTATTTACTTCTTGATTTAAATTTTTAAGAAAGAAAGCTCTTCTTATCTTAGGATTAAAAAGTATTTAAGGACATTTTGTTTTTCTTATTTTTCACCTAGTATACAAAAAGTAAATATGTATTAATCTAGAAAATACATATGTGCTATTTAATAACAACAATTATTAAATTCATGTCATCAACTAATTCACAAACATTACTTGACACAAGACATATTTTGTTTATAGCGTAATAAAGAATGGAAAGGACTATTAGACTCTACATCTCAGACTCTGGTTACAGTTGGTATGGCTGCATATATTTGTGTTGTTGCTGCTAATGTTGCGTGTATTGTTGAATATTGAAAATCAACGACGCCACGAACGATCTTCGGATTCCTCATCTTCCTCTTCATCTTCTAGCCTTAATTCCGGCAATGTATCGGTATTATTAGCATCTGTATCATTATTACTTGGGCTATATGATGGTGATGACATAATGGCTGTTTGAGCTTCTTGTGGTTGAAATTTATTTGCATCTATTCCTGTTGTTTTATTCTCAACGTTAGAAGTGGCTGTCTTATCGCCACCCGTTGTGACTATTGAAGATGTTTGCACTACTGGCGCCCAGGCAATTTGTAGACGTTTATCTTTAAAGACTTTGCCACGCAAAATGGCCTGTTCTGCATTGATACGAGTGGCGTATGATAATATTAATTGAGGTTTTTCCAAATCCATATCATGTTTAGTAATTTCACCAAAATGCTATATTGGAAATAAAATATTGAGTAATAAAAAAATTAAATTATGTTAAACGATCATAAATTGCGCCGGTTGCATTAAAATCACAATTATGGATTATTTATGTACATCGTTGGTCTCATGCAGAAAGGCCCAAAGTTACGTAATTGTAACTTCACAGGGGAAGAAAAATCATAATAGAAACTGCAATTATCAACTGCACATCAAGCCTTTATTTTTGATACTTTTGCATTGATATTTTAAAATAAATCCATTTCGGCTCAACTATATGTATATTCATCTCCCATTTTATTACTTTATGAACATTGTACATAAGAAGATAGTGTACTTATTAATAAGTAACTCCTTTCTAAATAAAACTATCCGAATTTGTATGTCATTTCTATTTCAATCGAAAACGATTTCTCCCCATTAAAATTACAGACCCGCCCCTTTAAAAATCGTGATATATATGTAACCTCCCGACCTCCGTATATTAAAAAAATTATGTACCACGGCTGTTTGTCGTATTGTATCTATTTCTATTGCACAAACTATAGCATATCTGTACCGCCGCACATGAAGAGGCATTCGCGTAGAGGTGTTTTAGTAATTGTAATAAATTCTAACATATGTATATGGCTTACCTTAAAATGGCCCAGCACAAAGTCAGCATCATCACTGGAGAAACCAGTTACTACAATAGTTTTAGGTCGACGATCTACTCGGGTCGATCCTTCAGGATATGATGGTCGACCTCTTGCTATTGTTCGTCCGCCTGGGATATAATGGCTTGATTTGCCAGCAGTTATAGGAGAGCCAATGCCTCCGGCAATAGCGGCAGCTGTACCTGGCACAATACCTAAACTGCGTTGTAATTCTTCGAGACGTTTTTGTATGGCAGTTGTATCGTTCCCCTCTTGCTGTTGGGCAAATAATTCCAATTCGATGTCAAGAAGTTCTTTCTTTTGTTGTTCCTTTGATTTTTTAGGTGGTGGAGGCTGATTTTGATTTTGTATTTGAGCCTGTATTTGTTCTTGCTCGGCGGCAATTTCTTTACGCAACTTATCGATGGTTTCTTGGAGTACTTTTATAGTGGCTAAGGTGGGACCACGTTGAGGATCTGTAGGCTCACAACGTTCCACTAGTTCTAGAGCGGATTTCATTTGCTTCACATAGCTTTGCAAAAGTTCCTGTTTACGCTTGCGTAATCCATTGGCCAGTTGAGCTACAGCCTTAACTTGTTCTTCCTGCTTTTTACGAAACACAGCACTAGGAATACCGCCACCGCCAGTGCGTTGGGGTATATTATTTTTGAGACGTAAAGAAGGTTGAGGCACATGGCTTGCGGCCACCGTTGCTGTTGCTGCTGTTCCGCTGTTAGCAGTTGTAGTAGTGACAGTATCTTGGGTGGTTACACCACCAAGAGAACTACTACTGGCAGTTGATGTACCCAATGATTGCATTTGACTAGTGTTGGTGGTTTTTGCTGAATCGGCGGTAGGTGTTGGTACCGCAGGAACGTTATTCAGATGGTATTGACTATTTTTGCGGCCTCCTGTTTGTTGTGTCATGACTGAATTGTTTTCGCTGCCCATTGATGGATCAGCTGTGTGCCAGAATACTTTAATGAAACGATTATTGAGTACAGCTTCCGTGCTGCGATACGCGACATTAGCTTCAGCATGCGTGGAAAAAGTCACAATAGCAGCTTCCGGATCACCATCGTATGAAATTTGGATATTTACAATTTTTCCAAATTTAGCAAAATGATTGTTAAGGTGAGCGATTGTATTAAGACCTCGAGGAACTTTGCGCAGTTCCAACGAACAATTTTGTAAGCTGGGAACACGAGGACCTAAGCGACTATGAGCTGGAATTTTTCGTTTTGTTGGCCCATCTGCTATGGCTACAGAGTCCTCTAGTTCAAAGCGCCGTTTACCTTGCGCTTGCATGGCAGCTGTAACGTCTCCGCCTACTGCAGCTGCTACGCCTCCGCTTGCATCAACGACGGGTATTGGGATAAGTTCACGTTGTAATGGAGTTGCTACTGCGGCAGGATTAAAAGGAAACGGCATCATTGGAGCGGCTGCGCGGAAACCGGCGCCAGCGGCGGCAGCTGTACGAGCATATTCGGCTGCTGTCAAAGAACCTGCACCGTTTGTAGGTTTATCCGTTCCAGGCACTTGAGCAAATCCTACAGAACCAGCAGGGCCAGCCATCATCACAGCACTTGGACGTGCAGCACCAGTGAAGGGATTAATACCAGCGGCGCCCGCCATTATAGCTCCAGGAGCGGCAGCAGCAACAATTGCACCAGTCGGAGGAGCTGATCTAGACCAAAGATCAGGTGCATCTGGATTGTACTCACGCAACGACATGCTTATTAATGCTGAATTGTTCAAACCCTCAAATACTACTGGATTTACACCATGATCCCAAGGACATGTTTCGCCTCTAACACAATATCCTTTTTCATCAAAATCTCGACATCTCTGCCTTTTTTCCCCATCAACGTTATGATGACGAGCATCGGGAGATATAACAGCGCCACCTGTATTGCCAATATTTCCTGCAATTCTAACTTGAGAACGTCCAGCAGAAGGAGACATTTTACCAGTTCTGCCACCTCGCTCCAACGAAGTGGAACGACTACGCGGAGAAATCGGGGAGCGATTTGTGGAACGGTTGCCAACTCCGCCAGGACCACCAATTCCCACACCTACACCTACGACATTACCACGACGGTCGCTACCACCAAATCGTGGCGATCTATCATCCGATGGAACTCCACCCATATTATTCATCATCATACGACGTCTATCGCCACCGCCGCCTCCACCACCACGTCTACGATCATGTCTGGAGTCTACACCACCCATCGGTGGTGATTTATTGCGAAATTGCCGTTGAGTTTTCTCACGCTCGTTAATGCGGCGATCACGTGATCTTGAACGTCTCGAAAAACGTTCATTAGATCGCGAACGAGAACGTGATCTTGAACGCGACCTCAAAGAGGCTCTTCTTCTACGACTTTCGCGTGGTTGATTCTCTTTATCGGCAGCATTAGTACGTGCGACAGGCGGACTAGCACTTCGGGGATGATGTTGATAACGATCGTTACCAACACTTCCATATGAATGCGTTTCATTACGATTCGATGCAGTATGGTGGTGGTGATGACCTCCCGAATGTTGCTGGTATTGTGATGAGGATTGGTGATGAGATGTGGATGATGACGATGAGGTACGTTCTGTCGTAGCATCTTTGGTTTTACTCTGTAAATAAAAAAAGTCAATATAATATAAGAAGATGAAAACTAAGTATATATACCAAATTGATATTTTAGACGTAAATCCAATAAGAATATATATATAATACAAATTTAATACTGTTAATTGTTGTATAGTCTAAATCACAAACAAAAAGTTGCATCTTTAATAGATGAATATATAATTAAAATATACAAAGGTTTAAAGCACCGGGGATTTTTTAATTATTATTTATTTAGTAATTAAATATTTTGAAAAAGAAAATATTAATTGAATTGAAGTAAATAAATCTTTAAATGCGCTGGACTAAATTATTTACCATGAAATTTTTATTCCTTTAAAATTTACATTTCTTCATGTTGTAAAATCTCAGTCAGTCCTTTATAAAAAGGCCTTCTTTGCATATATTCAATTATATTTTTAATCATGCATGGCTTTTGACATTGGCAATACAACCATTTTTATATATTTTTTATACATTTTGCTATTGTAAACATTGAAACATTCTCATCCAATTGGACGGTTTCAGTAGCTCACTTCTCATTTAAAATTAACATTTTGAAACAAAAATAAAATAAACAAAAAAAAAAAAAAGAGGGAAACGTACAGTTTTAAATAAAACAATATTAAAGAGAACATACACATTATTATTGTTGTGATGTACTAAATAGAACAATTGTGCAACGATTTCCATTATATATCATGATGGAAAGAATAGCTGGCATTATTACGACCGATATTCCTCAAAATAAGTGGATAATGTTGAGAAGAGATGCAGAAATATGAGGAGATAGGGAATTTGTTGTACCTGTAATTGCATATTTGCTGATACTAATAAACCGCGTAACAAAATGTTAGTGCAATATCATATAAAATTACGGTTGTACAATTAGTTGATAATTTACGCGAAAGAAAAAAGAATGCAGGTTTACACCTATTTATACAATATAAACATACATATACACACATATGTTTCTACATCTATTTAAGGTAACTTTAAATGGTAATACAAAATCAGTTTTACACAACAATTTATTAAGAGAACTAATATCAAGTCAGAAAATTTCACTTTGTTTTTTGTAGATGTTGTGGAACTCCTACTATCAGCTATTTATTTCTTATCGCCAAACCAAACAATAATAAAGAAAACATCACAAAACATTTAATAATATTAAGCGAAATAATAGTATAAATAAGATATTATAAAAAACAGTTTCGAAAATTAAGTGTTTTCCTGTAAATTGTATAAACTAACTATGTTAAATTTCTTTGGATGCAAGAAATTTGTTTGAAACAAGAAGAGAGTTTTATATTTTGATACTACAAAGTATTAATACTTTGTATTACCATGTAAAGTTCCCTTA
>OY776276.1:21628478-21748478 GCA_963675445.1 Linnaemya vulpina
GCAACATTTGATCCTGTCGTTGAGGTTTCGACTGTTGAAGCACCAGTATTTATATTATGGATATTGTTGGGCGAGTAGGATGGCGAAACAACGGCAGCATTGTTACCAATGGAGGCCATTTCAGCATCTTCGTTGAGAGTCGCAGGGGCTTTTGAACTATTGGCAGTAGGCAGAGGAGGTTTTAAATATTCTTCCGTACTGATGGCTTCCAATAGTCGTTCCACGAATGGCTTTGTTTCTTCTACCAAAAACACATCCAACTGCTCTATCATAACTCGTTTTAACTCTTTTTCGGGTTTATCTTTTTTCAATAGAGCCAGCACATAACGGGCTAAAGCCGAAGAGTCCGCATCGCATCTACGATGAAAAGCAGAGATAATAATCGTTAAAATACTTTATGCATTGAGAGCAGTCTATGGATACTTACAGGGGCTCCAGAATTTCAACCAGCCAAATTTTTAGAGCTTCAGTATTATTTATCAGCATCTTGGTAATGGGTGGAGATTGCTGACAGATAGTACAGCTGCAGATCCTCTAGTCGTTTCTATTTATTTAGCAATGCAAGGGTTGCTTTTTATTGTTGTTGCTATTTTGATTTTCTTTGCGCTAAATGACCTAAGTGATTAGCTTCTTCTTGAGCTCTATAGTTCCTATTGAGTGATATATTTTTTTCCAAAAAGTTATATATACATATAAAGTATTTTACTTCTTTTCACCGGGAATATATCAACACTTCTTCTGTAAAATATTTTAAATGAAAGGTATGATTAAAAAATTCTTTTTATTTTAAACGTCACAAAATAAATATATGTAATATGTATTGTACATGTATTCTAACTCTGCGTGTGTTGTATTTTGTCATGTAGTAGTTTTTATTTTACTATATTATCTCAACTCGCAACGTTACATGGCAAAGCAACGAGAAGAAAATTTTTCTCGACTTTACTACTCGTTACTAAATTAACAGTATTGGCGAAATTATTTGCTATCTTTACTCCAAAAATTCCAACTAATTTCACACGATTTTTAAACAAAACACAATGTACATGAAAGCCTAATCGCAAGTTTATTCAAATTTGCAAGATTTAACAATTAAATTTTACTATTGACTATAACTTCTTTTATTTTGCAGCTGCACACTTACTTATTGTTTTTCAACGAATAGGTTGGGATACAAGTCTAACTAATTGCACGCAAAGTAATGCCAGATGGCTATACATAATATATGCTTGATCTTTCTGACTTTAGAAAACAAAACAAAGTGCTATATGTTTAATATATTTCAAATATTTATTACACGTTCAATATATAAACATTTTGTTGAATATAGCTCTGTTGTCATAAACATTTATTGTATGCATATAATTCGAGCTAAGACATCTGGTAGCACTTCGGCATTTCCTACTAAATCCATGGTGACATTAAATGTATTTATCTTTAATTCCGACATGATTAAATCTATCACTGCGTATTAATAACGGCATCTCATGTCATTGGAGAAAGTGAAATAGCTATTGAGTTAAATAGTCTGTTGTTGTATTGCCATACTAAAATGTATATTACAATGATATACATGGCGATGTTGCCGAATTATATGTAAAAGTTAGATATTTCATTACAGTACTATTAACATTAACCTTGGTCGAACAATAAGGGGTCCTCGATACGGCAACTTGTACATTATTATACATCAAAGCTATTGTTGTTTGGGTAGTCACGGTTCCCGCCAAAATTAACACGTTTCAATGCTAGGCAATAGCACAATTTCAAACATCGCTCGCATATGCAACACAACGAAAACCTGGTGCACACAAGTACTTGACATCGATGTAGCCAAGCAATGATTTAACAAAAACTGTCATATGGTGTTTGAGCTTATCATGCTATTATCGTGTGCAATATTGTATTCGCTTGCATTGCAATACGCATGTGTGCCACAAATTGAATCATCGCCCTATGACACATATATAATATGAAAAATAAAGAAAAGAAGTCAGCTTATATCAAAATATCAGGATCAGCGGAGATCTTTGGCTTATTTTAAACAAAAAGCTCCTATCAATTCAATTTTATGGTTATATAGATTCAGATCTATCAACAGTATATAATTATGGTAGAAAAAAAATAATATATATATATATATATATATATATATATATAATATATACATTATTAAGGCTTAAATAAAGTTACTAATATCCATATGTGAAAAAGGCGAAGTTATCTAATGGGATTATATGTAAACTAAGCCAATCGCTTAGCTTATAGTCTGGCCACACTTTAGATAAATTACTACTCAACACAACAACAAGACCACAGAAGAAAAACAAGACTGTAAAGTTTACATTGTAAACAATCACATGTGCATCCGTAAAGTTATAGAAATAAAAGAGCCAAAGAAATATTAAAAGAAAATGTGCAGCATAGGTGAAGATGACTTTGGGGACGAGGGTGGAGTACATGCCATGGTACCAGATATAAAGTCTAATAAAGTCTGCCAACTAATTGACGAATCATCTCTATTAAATCTCTGTCATAAGTGTAGGAAACCTGGAGCAATTTATAAATTACCCTTTAGACAGGCTGAGTGTTGCGACTGTTTCCTATTGTATACCCGTCACAAATTCCGAGCCGCTTTGGGTTCATCGAAAGTTTTACCTAAAGATGCTAAAGTTATATTAATATTTGATGGAAGTGCTGCTTCGATGGTATTGCTAGATATGCTGCACCATGCTCAAACCCAAAATTCATTTAAAAGGTTGCATTGTACTGCCACTATATTATATATAGACGATTTCGAACTATTGGAGCAAAATTGTGGATCAGATCAATATAAAAGATTCCTAGTGAAATTTAAAACATTCTTAGAGAAATACACTCATTTTGAGAGCTTTATTGTACCACTAGTCGATATAGTGGATGTTCCTAACTGCGTAACAAATATTAAGAGCACAGAAGTGCAGCAGTACCATTTGCAGCATAAAAAGGAAAAGCAATCATTACAGAAATCGATAGATTCGATAAAATCTTTAACATCCCGTCAAGAGTTTGTTAAGTATCATCGCAGCAAATTAATAGCGACTATAGCAAGTCAGTTTAAATGTAATTATGCCTTCATGCCTGATGTCAGTCCAGATTTAGCCTGCGGCTTATTAGCTGCCGTAGCATTGGGCAGAGGCGGTAGTGCTGCCTTAGATGTAGCATTCGTTGATGACCGTTTGGGTAATGATGTTAAACTTATAAGACCCCTGAAAGATTTAAATACAACAGAAATTGATTTATACCTAAAAGCACAAAACCTAGAAGTACTGCAGACAAAAAGTTTTGGCTTGGAAGCGGGTTCAAGCGCTAGTATACAGAACCTGACGAAATCGTTTGTAAATAATCTACAGCAGAACTTTTCTTCTACAGTTTCTACAGTGTTTCGTACAGGTGATAAAATAGCTGTCAATCAGGATGTTGTCAAAGATTTTCAGAAACTGGATTTAACCGATTCCGGCAATTTAAAAATACGTGACAAATATTGCAAGTTTTGTAATTCAGTTTTGGATTATCACGACTCTAAAACTTTGTTAGCCATAGAATTTTCACGACTTGTATCCGAAAGTGGTTGCACTTTAACTAAATGCATCAATTTGAATGCTAAAGCTAAAGAAAATGTTCAAGGTTCGATAGAGAAAACATGTTTTAAGGATTTATGCCATGCTTGTCGCAATATATATATGGAAACTTCGAATGAAAGTATACTGACGTAAATATAATAGTAAATTTATGTACATATGTATCTATGTGTTTTTTGCAAAAACTTTTTTATTTTATTAATAAATTTTAATATAAAACAACCCTCAATTTCTCAATCCGTAGATACATATTTTGTCTGTATAACAATCGCCAGTGGATTTGAGTATCAGGAAATCACATGCATTGGGAGTCTGAACTGGTTCACAAAGCTTTACCTCTGTTTAATGTTTGTATGCCATTATTGCTAGCGGAATTTTGTGAATAATTTTTTTTTTGGGGAAAATCAAGAAATTTATTGCCTTTGTACGTCTTACATATAACAGTTAATTAAACTTTGCGACTGCGTTTTTATATTCACAATTTGCTATTATTTATTTGCATTACAGGAATTAAATGATTATCAATTGGTGTATTGGCAGTAACGGCTAAATTATACATATCGTAGAAAGTTATACGATGAACATTTTGTGTTTCTCCTTTAAACTCTTCTGCAGTCTGAGGCAACTGAACAGTTTCCTTATGATCTAAAGTGCAACACGGATAATCATCGTCACCTGAAATTAAAATATGTAGGAATTATATATCAGCAACCGAAAAAGTCGTTAAGTATTTACTATATACCTGGTAATAGTCCGACCAAATAATCCGTGCATTTAAAATAGGCCAGCATTATTAGTGTACTACCTCTGGAGTTACGATTCTTAGTAAATGTTTTTAATTCTGTCCAATCAACGAAATTACACAGTCGAGAGATTTCATAAAATTGCATAGGTGCCAACCATATATTGCAATTTTTGTAAAGTTCTAGAGACAAAGACGGTGTTGACCACTGACGATAGAAATTTTCATTACTTACATATATTAATAAAAATATTAAAATCTTGCTTGAATCTAAAGAAAAATATAAAAATATGTATTGCTCTCGACTTCATTAGAAACAATTTGATTTCATTTCATTAATATTCACAAAATATACAAAACTAAATTAAGCTTACGAAGGTCATCATATCAAAGTGTTACAACAAAAAGTTGATTCAATTTATATTAATATATGTATATTATTTGAGGAAATTTCAAGATAAAATATACATTACCAACTCCTTTTCAACCTCTGTAGGCTCCAGTAACAGTTGCGGTTGATCATTTAAGACCACAACGTATATAGCTGTATCATATTTTTTTGAAGCCGATGGTGGACTACGCCAAACACTCCATTCATGTAAAGACCACAAATCGGGTACAACATCTAAAAACTTGCACAAGTTTAAAAATTCCATAGCATTATTATGGACTTTGCACTGCCAATTGCGTGTATCGAAATGATGTTTGAAAGCTTCACAACCGTTATTTTTCCAACCTTTGCGATTAACACACAACAGTACACCCACTTCTTCAAATGTTTCTCTTATGGCAGTTATACGCAGTGAAATGTCGCGGGAGAAATTGGCGCCATTGGTCATTAAGGGTTTAGGTCGGTTATTAAGATGACGTAGGCTTAATTGATTCAAGTCTTCTTTGCCAATGCCAAAATTCTGAAAATGCGTCAACCATTCGATATTTTCGTCAGCTTGTGAATCTAACACTCCACCAGGGAAAACATGATGATCAGGTGCGAATGCAATACGTTCCGAACGTTTACACAGTAAGATCTTTTTTGATCACAAAAGCATGTATGGAAATCAAAATTTAAAATATTTATTAATTTTTTTTATGCGTACACAAGTAGTTTTACTCGATAATTACAGCCTCTCTCTTTATAGCTGGATTTGGCCGCTATTATTAAAGTAGACGAAGGTCTATACAGCTTTTCTAATTCGTGGCCAGACATTATAAGCTTAAACAATTAGGTTTCTTCAAAACAGCGAATTTATTATTTTCCAAATTATTAGTGTACATACATTGTGTGTGTATATGTGTATGTTCTGTTTGGGCAAATTCCACTTTCTTATTCGTATCGTATTAGAAGTTGTGGCATCACTAGATTTAAGTGTTATACAGCTGTTTGAGGAACCTTCATGGAATTTGTTGCATATAAAGACACTCGTTTATATCAAGCATAAAGGTAATAAATCTATTATTTACTAACTATTTGCAGAAGATTCAGGTAATTTGATTTTTTATTTGAGTTGCCCGGATCTTATTGGTGGATCAGAGCATATTAAGTTGATAATCTGCTTTGGTAAAAATCGTTTCTATATTGTATGTATACAGGATTACCGTTGGAAGTTTTCATTAAGGGCATACTCTATTAGCATTTGGAAGATTGTTTCATAAAAAGTCACCCAACTAAGTCTTCTTTGACTACTTTTGACGATTAAAAACTGATTAATCCCTTGCTCTTGAAAAAAGACTCGGAAATGATTCGATCTAAAGCTTAAAAAGTAATTTATTGAAAATACAATAACAAAACATACAGCAATCGAAAATGGATCATGCAGGTGTTTGAAAGTTATTTATGAATAATATTTTGCTTATCTAGCTAGCTTTGAAACAAGCATAAATATTACAATATTGTAAATTTTAGTTTATTTATATCAGTGATCTCGGGTTGTAATATTTAAATACAAAATCACAATCTTAAAAGTTTCTATTATATTAAATAAATATATATGTAAAAAAATTATATATGTCAAAAAATTAGTTTATTAACAATTCAGTTGAGATTTTATTTTTCATTTTGCCTTATAAATACTTTCATTGTTATCCAAGGGATTTCTAATTGTATAAAGGTATAGAAAGATAAAATAGAGTCGTATCGAATAAAAGTTGTTTGTTGGGTTTTGTTTGTATAAGTTTCATAGCCTGCTACACTTATTATAATGTGATTTTTTGAAATTGTTTGTGAATTTTTATAGTTAATTTATTTAACATAATTCTCAGATGATTTTTGGAAGTCTTTTAATAAGTTGAGAAGTTTGAAACTTTGCAAAACTGTGGTTGAAGTCTACTGACGATTTGGTAAGAAGCGCCAATGAAATGCATATAGACAGACATTGCTTAACCACCCAACAAATAAATTTCATATTATAAATATATTATATTAAAATGAAAATAAATACAATTTTGTGAAAAGTGATTTTCAAATAAGAGAAATATATATATATATATATTATGTCAGCCAAGCTAAGTGTGGAAAAGATTTATTTAATAGCAATTATTAAAGTTAGGTACACGTCCAACAAGGAAAGTATCCCGAGAATAAAAATTAACTGGATACGATTTTTTTGCTACCCAATCTCACATTAAAGGCTTAACAAATGGGGTCAGAAACTACCCAATTAAACCTATTTTTTGGAATAACATTTTCGAACCAACTTTTCAGCCCCTAACATTGAAACTGAGCAACTAAGAAAAATACGTGTCTCTTTAGTTTGTATTCTCTACAATATAACTAAGTTTTATGAAGATCTGACAGTTTGTATCGGGCTACTTTCCTTGCAAGTCTAATTGTCTGAAATTAAAAAAAAATTTTTATTAATATATTTTGTCTTAGTTATTTCCCATCACAAATTCAAATGCAGAGAGAAAGAAGAACCGGTTAACTAAGAGAAAACATCCAAAATAAATTTCATTTATAAAATATATTTATAACATTTTGAAAACTGTGAATTAATTTTTATATTATAAAATGGATTAATTATATAATTATAAGTGGGATTTATAATTATTCGGAAATTTCGTATAGTGTATAATAACAACGCAATAGTGTCGGAAAAAGTTTGCACGCCCGGTATGCATATTTTACAATTCCATTTTTATTTTAACTCATTTTAATTTTTATATTTATTGTTTTTGACAAAAATAATTTATAAACTCACTATATATTTTCATACTTGTGTTTTTCAAACAAACGAATTAAAAATACAAAACACATTATACAATACTTACAGTGAATTTTAAAAACCACTATTATCATTATTTTATTTTATAAATTATAGATCTTTTATTTTATAAATTATAGGTCTTTTACATAAATTAAAAATATTGTTACCTGCCCCATTCTAGTTAGTCCTGAAATCTTATCTAGAAAATCATTATTTTTGTGTAAAAATAAATTATGATATTTCAAATATTAGTATTATAAAGGTTGATATTCCTCAGGGAAGCGTACTGGGTGCCGTTCTATATACATTATATATGTCCGAAATGCCTTTGAATGAAAATGTTACTGTTTTTACGTATGTGCATGATACGGCGTTAATTGCAACCAATAGTTCAGAATCAGAAGCCTCAAACTTAGTTCAAAATCAAAATCTGGTTTAGAATCATGTTGGTTTAAAAGATGGAATATTTCGATTAGTACAGAAAAATCTTATTATATAACATTTACATTAAGGAAGGGTACATCTCCTCCCACTTTTTAAAATAATGAAGAAATACCAAAGTCTGATTGTGTAAAATATCTTGGTATGTATATTGATAAAAGACTGGCTGGGAAACAACACATCAGAGCTAAACGAGATTGTTTGGATATTAAAACAAAACGAATGTATTGGTTACTGGGAAAAATATCTGAACTTAGTTTAGAAAATAAGATACTATTATATAAAACAATTTTAAAAACAATATGGACGTATGGAATTCAAATTTGGGACACTGCAAGTAACTCCAACATAGAAATACTTCAGCGATAGCAATCAAAAGCTATTAGAATGATTGTAAATGTCCCATGGTTTGTAACCAATGATGCGATTTACAGAGATTTATCTATACCAAAAATTAAAAATGAAATAAATAGTTACAGTTCAAGGCACCTTGACAAACTTAGCTACCACTCCGACCCATTAGCTATTATGTTATTAGATGATGAAGAAGAATTACATAGATTAAAAAGACAACATGTGCTTGACCTTCCATTTAGAAAACAGTGTATAAACAAATCACTGTATAGCTCTAAACACTTAGACGACAGCAGACTTCACAACTTCACGGCTTCAAATGCTGCCAACTTCAAATGCTGCTCTGAGTCAGCTTCATAATTATTTTGAAGACAGCAACAACATAATAATCAGCTGGTGTGTAATTTAGCAATACAAATTTTAGGGATGCCGCATTTATATTTTATAATGAATAATATTAAAGTTATTGATAAAAACTGTAATAATATAAAAAAAAACTATAAAAACATATACATTTATTTCTTTATTGTATTTTTGTAATGTTCTTTTATGTTTAATATTAAAAAATAAAGTTTTTGTTCTAATTTGTCCAATTTATATATATAATGGCAACTCTATATTTGCTTATTGCTGCCCGTCAAAATAGAAAATAGCCTAAGTTGGCAGCAGCAGCAAATGCTGTTGTGCAGTCCTGCTGCTGTGCTGCCGTCAAAATAATCGTTTTCATTTAAACACATGCATTTTATTTTTGACATATTGCTGCTTGCTGTCTGCTGTCGTCTATGTGTTTAGAGCTTATGTATGTAAATATATACATATTATTTATTTGTTTCATAAATGATTCGGAAACGAATAGAAATAGGACTGAAAATTGAGTCGCAAAAGACTCTTAGACGATACAGAATACGACTAAAAATGACTCGAAAAAGACTCGCAAATCATTAAAAATATAAGTCCATAAATGAGTCGAAACTAATCAGAAAAGCGGGTAATAAAATACTCCTCAAAACGAGTCGCGGATAGGGTACCATTTTCTCCCGAAAAAACAATAATTAATTATCAGAAAATGAGCTCATATACTCGTATGCCTATTTTAAACACGCTGAGGAGTCATAAATGACCCGAATGTGATAAAATTCTTCATAAAATGCTTGGAGGCACATAAAATAGGGAACTAAAAAAAGGCCAACTTTAAAAACAATAATATTTATAGGTATATACATACATACATAATATGATTTGTAAATATGTACATAATTGAAAAAAAAAACAATATATCGCATATGTAAACAGAAATACTGCCAGGCCTACTTACAATTCTATTCACAGTACAGGATCCGTTCGATGTGAACCGATGTGAACTTCGCTTGTGCATTCAAATCATGTTTGCTCTGCCATAGGAAATTTCGACAGAGCACCTTTAGGCCAGAATAGATTAGTGGCCAACGCATCAAACATTATTCTTGTGCATTAGTGAATTTTAATGTCCCAGTGAAATGCGCATAGGAACTAGCCAAAACGCCTCAATTGATCACTTTGAATTTTTCAGTAAGATTTTGGGAAAAAAGAACTAGCAAACAACTAAAATTAAAGAGTTTAAAAAACGACAATTCCCCAAAATACTAATTAAAAAAAATGCAAGTCCTATAGTTTTTTTGTTTGTACATTGAACCAATTTCATGCTTTAGGATACCTCAATTGTCTATTAAAAACTAAAAGAATAAACATATTTTCCAGGGATTGGAAATTAAAAGTTTTTTTTTTGGCACACTAATTATTTTGTAGTACATGTACAGTAGTTTCGCGGTTTAACGAACCTATATATTGTCAGACCGGTTCGTTAAACTGAAAAGTTCGTTATATGCTGTACTTATTTTAAACATCCGCGCTTGTTAAGATTTGTTAAAAAATACAAGGGGTATAATAGTTTTAATAATTTATTTTATTCAAAAATAATTTTTGCATAAAATATTGCATTCAAAGCTATAATAAAAACAAAAAGGAACAATTCATATCACTTTTTCATGTAAAACTAACAAATCAAAAAATAGTAATATGTAATAAGTAGTAATTTCTTCAAAAAGTTTAGTTAAAAAACTGATGTAGAACTGTCTGCCTTTTTGGAATAGAAATTTTCTTTTTAATGGCATTTCTTGAAACTTTCGCAAAATAATGCATTTAGTGGAATCAACATTGTTTTGCTGTGCCCATTTAACACAAATTTCAAAGCTATTAATGGCATCTTCATGTTTGATTCTTTGCTCCAAATTTGGAGTATCCTCATCTTTAATTTCGTCCACTTCTTCATCATAAATTGTAGCTTACATTTGGAAAAATTGAATTTAGCAACCGAACTCCAGTTTCAACTGCTATAATTTCTTAATTTACTTTTAACAAGGAAGATAATGGAATATCATCTTCTTCATAAAAAAAATCGTTTTTTTTTTAAATTTTGTTCCAGCATTTGGCCAACGATGATTCTGAAACCGAATTCCATGCGATCGATATAGTAGTTGCAGCGTCATTTAAATTAAATTGTTTTAGGAAGGTTAATACGTTTTGATCCGGCGTTGAAAAGAGCCGTGACAGTAGAGAATTCTTGTAGTTTAGTTTAAGCAAACGAATTGCATTCTGGTCCATTGGCTGAATGAGAGGTGTTACATTGGGAGGCATATATACCACCCATATTTTGCCACTGCGCGTTGCCTTTATTAATTCTTCTGCTGGGGGGTGAGAAGGAGCATTATCCAGAAGTAAAACAGCATTTGGGGGCAAATTGTTTTGGGCCAGAAAACACTCAACCTTAAATAAAAATGCAAGTTTAAATGTTTGGTGGGAAAAGTTTGGAAAACTTACCTGAGGTACAAATTTTTCCAAAAACCAATTCTTAAATAACGAACAAGTCATCCATGCATTTTTTGAAAACGTGTAGTCAACAGGTAAAATTTTATTCCTAAATGCGCGGGGCTTTTTTGATTTACCAATCAATGGGGGCTAATTTTTTTTGTGCCAGTAGCATTGCTACACAAAAAAACCGCAATCCTTTCTTTGGATATTTTTCGGCCAGGACTAAAGTTTTATCAGGTGATGCTTTCCAAAAAATTCCTGTCTCATCAGCATTAAAAATTGCTATATTTATTATTATTATAAATAATTTTGTTAAATTATTTTCTAAAATAACTTGTTGCAGTCTTCTCTTAAACGGTTCCACGTTTTCTGCGTTGGCTGAAAGTTTTTCTCCATTTTCTTTTAATAACCTAATTCCAAATCTTTTTTTGAATCGCGATAACCTTGCGTGACTTGCATTGAATTCTCCACCATACAGCTGCTTATGAAATTCTTTCGCTTTAAACTGCAAAATTTCACCTGAGACTGGCGAGAAGGATTTGCGTTGCCTTTGAAACTAAGAAAAGAGCATGTTTTCCATTCTTGGAAATTCTCCTAATTTAATAGCCTTTCTGCTTCGTGATCCAAAATTTGTATCTTTTATACTTTTTAAAAGGTTTTCCTTTGACTTTAAAATTGTAGACACTGTGGATTTATTCAATTCATATTTCTTGCATAGATCTTTTACTCGCAAACCATTCCGGTGGTCATCGATAATTTTTATTTTATCTTTCAAAAACAATTTTTTCTTCTACGCATTTTAATATTTACACGACAAAATAATATGCAAAACTAACGACATATAGTAACTTGAAGAAAAAACATAGAAAAAGAGCTGAAAATAACGGTACATTTGTTTTTACTCTTGATGGTTTTTGCTACTGTTGTTCTACCAAAATTTAAATTTGTTCTTTTTTAATATAAAATTTTTTGTTTTATTTGTTCGTTAAACTGAATACAAAAAAATATTTTTTGTTCGCTATATAAGGTAATCAATAGAAAAAATTCAAGTGTTCGTTAAATGCGGTGTTGGTTAAAACGATGGTTCGTTAAACCGCGAAACTACTGTAATAACAGAAATGTTTAAAAATTTTAAGTTTTTCTTAAATAAAACCGCTTTATACATCATGAAGGTTTGCATTGGTAAAAAATATATAAAAAAATTTAAATTTCCCTTCCAGGGCTGGGAAATCAAACTTTTTTTGTACGTAAACGTAATCAAAAAGGCAAACTGACGTTGTTTTGCTAACGTACTTAAAAATATATTCAACGCCAGGCGTACGTTGGTGAAGGGTATATAAGATTCGGCACAGCCGAATATAGCCCTTTTGATTGTCTATTAATACATGCATACTCCTTAAACTTGATATGAACTTGCTTGTAAATTTGCTTTCCAACTGGCTGTTTAAATTTCCTGTCAAGAAAACATCTGAAATTTAACAAGAAAATAATGTAGTTTTTCTTCTCCAGTATTCTGGCATCATAATTTTGAGCGCTTCCTTGGTTTATTGAAAAAATTTAACTGAAATAAGATTATTTTGAGAACTATAATTAAAATTAAATAGAGATGATTTGATGGCAGCGTAAAGAACGACGAAAGTTTTTCATTTCGTTGTGTGAACATGATATGAACTTCGATGTTTCGGTTGCGATTCATCATATAAATGCCGATGTTTAGTGTTATTCGATAAGCATGAATGCAATAACGACAACAGGCTACATGAACACCGACTACAAAAGCCGTTGGCTACAATCGTCGCCTCGTAGTCAGCTACTTAATTATTTTTAAAACGGCACCGCCAAATCAATAACCATGTGTTGTTGTTTGTAGTAGAATTCTCTTTATACGCCAGTGTAGCCGCTTTCATATTTTTAATATTCTTAATATTCCATTAAAATATATTTAAAGTCCACAGTATATGACAAGAAATCATTTCATTTGCTTGAAAACATAGTTCGTTGTCTCCTTTTGATAATAAAACAAAAAAATTTGGAAGTTTAGAATAATTGAATTTATTTATATTATACTGGCAACATTGCATCTGCTCATTGTCGCTCACCAAAATATAAAATTAGTTTAATGTGACTACAACCACAAAAACAGCATGGACAACAACCAGTAGCCGTGTTGCCTGTAGTAGCAAAAATAATCATTCTTATATGCGCACATGGATTCTATTTTTGACCTGTTGTAGTCTGTAGTCTGCTGTCGTTATTGTGTTTAATGCCATACTTTTATTTTTTATGTTCGATGTATCGAAACGCTTTTAACACTACAGGTTTTTCTTAGATCGTTGGATTATAAAAACTCGACACCATATTCATGACTGACTGCGGTGTCAAACTCGAGATCCAAGGCTTCATAGTCAAAGTGTTAACTGCTTCAGACACTATGCACTTACTGAAATGTTTTTACGCACAACTATTCTTATAGCAACGTACTTCCAGGCGTCATTACTCCAATTCCATTCACGCTGTGATTGTTCGTGTAACCAAGGGAATCTTTTTAAGATCACAGAGAAAACTGCATGTCACTAATTGAAATGACAGCAAATGGAGATGTAATTACTAGTGCCACGTTCAGGAAATCATCCAGTCTAATTTTGTGTGGTAAAAGTGTCGATTCTAAAAGCGATTGTGATTACAGGGTAACCTTCTATATTAAATGTAAACGAGTTTGTTTTCTGTAACGCCTTTTTGAAATACAGATTTTAATATTAAAACGTTCGGATCACACAGCTGTAGCACGAAATCAGGGCGTTTTTCCTGGTGGTGTTTATGATCCATTTGATGAAAGTATAGAATGGTTAAAGTATTTCGAAGAATTCGGTATAACACAGCAGTCACTGAGGGATTTAGTGATGATAGACAGCGAAACGAATAGACCTAATATCTTGGCACCTCAAGGCACTGGATGTTATGATAGATTTTTTAAATGCTCTCAAATATGGGCCAGGTAAATATGTTGTATATACTTTTAAGATTTTCCTTTGAATATTTAATTTTGTTTCAGAGAAATTTCTTTGCGCATCAACGCTTTGCGCGAAACTTTCGAGGAGGTTGGAATATTCTTGTGTCGTAGTCGTAGCCAAATAAATCTGGAAGGAAGAGAAAGTTTTTGTGAATTAGAATTTGATAAAGGAAAATGGCAAAAATTAGTTCACAATGATGCCAAGGAATTCCTCAAAATGTGCAAAGAACTTGACGTGGTGCCAGATCTATGGGGATTGCATGAATGGTGCGGTTGGGCAAGTCCGGCCGTTATTGCGAAGGGTTATGAGACAGCCTTTTTTATCACATTTCTTAACGAAGTACCCAAAGTGTTATGCGAAGAATCTGAAGTCGAAGAGCACATGGTGAGTTTTAGCAATCGAAAACAGTTAATGCCTGCAGATTATGAAGTAGTGCAAATCAGTAGCCAAGAGGACATTTTTGAGTCAATAAGCAAAATGTTTTCTTGGACACTGAAAATTCGTTTGTGATGTTCGAAGAGCTGTTATGTCCATTCAAAGCAACTGTGTGGTGCGGCTTTCATACGGGAGGAGTCATGAACACGCCAACGGCAAAATGACTACGGGGCAATAAAAAGTGACCCCGATGAATATTTTGAAACAAGTGCTCCTCAGTTTCTACATCTCCCGTTTTGGGAAGACTACTCGATTTAACAATCCCAGTACTCTTTTAGTTATATAATCTTTTCTCTTAATACCCAAAATTGTAAAGAGAGTAATTAATTATGGTCATATCCAGGACGAACTTCTAAACCAGAAAACAAGTGACAGAAAAGCACAACTCCAATATTGCAGAGGTTACACTTTTATTTACATATAAAATATTTTTTATAAACGTTTTTCAGTGGCTGCCTCCACCTTCCTTTTTACACTTGATGCGTGAGTCTAAACTATTTCTTTTACCTCCACAATTCTATGAGTTATCACGTTTCATTGTGTTTAAATCATATGATTTTTTGAAAAATTTCGCTTGGGAGCGAAAAAAGAAAGGCATTACCATGTATCGTCCGATTGCTTACTTCTGTACAGATGGTGCTGTATTCGTGTTACCAGGTGAAAATATTTAACTCTTTATTTAATACAACTTTCAATACGTATTATTGATTACAGGTGACGATTTTTATATTGGTGATCCCAACGAGGCAATTGTTTCTCGGAAATTATATGGCACCAAAGCCGACTTTAGAGCCCGTGCTAAATGCTTAAATCGCATTGAAAATTCTGGTTCTCCTTACGCGATCCTGTTTTCCAATATTAAACCCTTAAATGGCCACTTAATGCCCTGGAGTGGTGGTGAGGGAAATACGCTTCATAAACTTTAGTAAAAATTATTTTATGGGACATATTAATATGGAAATAGTTGCTTATTTGCAAATAAAAATTATTGGAAATACTATCTTACAAAATACATTAACGGTTAAGTGGCAGCAACACTATTCTACACTTTTATGAATCTTTGATCACAAATTTAGTTTCAAACACAATTCAATTTGATAAACATTTTACCACACTTTATGTTTCTGTTGCACGCAAATTAACTTTTACACAGATCTACCTGATCGTCGAAAGCACTAACAATGTTAAAACGTGTGCGCAAGTCAAAAAGATATTATTGCCAAACAGCTTGTGTAGTTTATTTGCTCCTTTTGTAAATTATAATGAAGAAATTGATGAAAAATTTGTTCAATCTAGCGATTGGACACTGTATTTTCATGTGAAGAACATGACAGTGCTCTCAACTCGGCCCTTTTCGCACTGGTTTTAGTGTTCATCTCGACATAAACAATTTCCAAGTTGCTTCACGGTGCTTTTTATAGTTATTTTTGGTGATTTCTTAGTCGTTACGATGGTACTACAAACAACATTCTAATTGAAATTTTTGTTATATAAAAAAATAATTATGTTTGTGTACAGAAGAATTTTTACCACATAAAACCAGGTCACCTGAGACAATGTTTTCACAGGAAGAGTTTGCTTTGACAAAGTCGTTTCGGTTTCCTTGTAAATTACCTCTTGATTTAGAACAAACAGGCGGCTAAATACAACTATGCGATGAAAGAAGAACATTCAAGTCTGTAATCACACCCCATTTCATTGCCTGTTAAGATGCTGTGATAACCTTAGCCCAGGCCTATGAGCATTTATTTTTGTTAATGAAAAGTTCGAATCTACATATTTCGTTTACACTTTGCTTTCTGGAAGCTGGCAACGCCGAGCATGAAGAGCGTCAAAGCGCACTATTTTAGAAGTCAATAGGTGTCACAGAGACGTGAAACTACTCGCTCTGGAAACTTTTAATGCAATAAAAATGTTCTGTAATAATGAGCAGTAAAATAGGAAGTTTATTCCTGAACTGGTTTTCGTTGCTTTGGCACATCAACTAGATTAGGTCAAAGTGTGCAAGAACGCCGTAAAGCAAACAAATTTACACATTACGACGATGAGCAGGCCTTACCACAGCCGTAAAGCTTCCAGTCTTTACAACACATCATAAAAAGTGATTTTTTAGTAACTTTCTTTTTGGCAACATGTCACATGTCAAGCATTAAACACAAGAACGACAGCAGGCTACACGAACACCGACAACAAAAGCCGTTGGCTACAATTGTCGCCTCATAGTCAGCTACTTAATTATTTTTAAAACGACACCACCAAATCAATAACCATGTGTTGTTGTTTGTAGTAGAATTCTCTTTAAACGCCAGTGTAGCCGCTTTCATATATTTATAATATGAATAATAGTGTTATTCTAATAAAATATATTTCAAGTCAACAATATATGACAATTATTTTTGTATAATAGGACAGTATATTTTCAAGTTTACAGTAATTGAATTTATTTAGATTATACTGGCAACATTGCATCTACTCATTGTCGCTCACGAAAATAAAAATTAGTTTAATTTGACTACAACCACAAAAACAGCAGGGACAACAACCAGTAGCCGTGTTGCCTGTAACAGTAAAAATAATTATTCTTATATACGCACATGTCTTCTATTTTTGATTCGTTGTAGTCTGTAGCCTGCTGTCGTTATTGTGTTTAATGCCTTTCAGTTACACGTGATCAGTTTTGTCTATAATTTGATCATGACTCGATTTACAAACGACCAGGGCTTGCTCGGCTAAGAAAGTACAGCGTGTTGAAAATTGTATTAAGCGACAAAGTTCATTTCTGGCTGAAGGTATACGTGAGCAAGCGCAATATCCATATTTGATGTCAAGAGCAGCCAGAAGCACTGCAAGAACTGTTAAGGCATTCCAACAAATGCATTGTTGGACTATTTTCCGGTGACATCGTTGGGTCGTACTTCTTCAAAGACGACAAAATTAGGAACGTTACTGTGAGAGGCAAGCGCTACCATGTGCTGAGCTGGACTTGACTGACATTTCGTTTCAAAAAGGCGGTGTCACATGCTACGCAACACGTGATATAATATCCCAATTAAGAGGTGAGCCCAGTTTGCAGTTTATTTCACGCTTAGGGCAGATCAATTGTCTGCCTAAGTCGGCCGAAATGTTGGAGAGATTGTGCCTAAATTGGATACAGGGTATAAATCATTTGAGGCGGCAGCAGTTACAATTAAATCATCTTTAAATATTGAATTATTTGTATTAAAAATACTTTGCAAAAAAATTTGCACAGATGCCGATGGCTGACTGTGACGATATGTCGGCGATATTTTTAATCCGGATTTTCATCCGTTTCTTTGACTTGAATATTCACAAGTTATGCCACAAGAAGTGGCAACGTAGTTAACCACGGAAAATTCCTCAGAAGAACCGTAATCTTATACAATTATCTGAAGGTGTGAGTGAGATGCAAAATTTTCGAAAGAGATTGAACGATCAGTGGTCTGGCTGCACTTAAAATATAATTGCCAAGGAGGCTTGATGTTGACAACAGTTTATAAAATTTTGTTTTTATTTTAAATTTAATTGTATGAAGGAAAGAATTCTTTCGACATTGTGAAGGCAGTAGATATTAATTTTAAAATCAAATTCGGAAACTCTTAAATAAAAGACATATAAGATGTCGAAAGTTGCCAGCTGATAGCCTTGCCAGACCAGCCAAGAATACGGGTGACAGCTATCAACCGTCATGGTTTTAAAATGCCTTGTGGAAGACACTTGGAAATTATTAACTGATCGTAATTTCCAATCCCATAATTCGTATAGCAGGTGCACTGACAACGGCGGCGTTAGCAAACGAAATGAACTACATATTTGCATGTTATATTATAAAAATAGATCATAACGTTTGACAATGGGCTGATAATGATAACGACGAGTGTTTACACGGTTGTCCAATAGCTGACAATATTATTAGGTAAAAACTAAAGCTTTCCGCCATTGCAATAACTTTTCATAAATATATTTTTTCAAACAAAATTGCAAAATCTAACTAAAAGAAGAATATCTTAGACACGTGCTTCCCCTGCAACGAAATTACTCGGTCCACTTACAGTTATTATGCGCTCTAAAACTCCCTCAGTTGACCTTAAAGAAAACGGATATGTCAATTAAAACACTTCCGTTTCCACTTGTTCAAACACTCAAAACAAGAAATTGTTACAAAATCAATTCAGGAAGGCGCATTTAATGCATGACAATGTCAAGTGTCTTTAATTGTTGTGGTTTATGAATTAAAATTGTGTTTAAAAAAAGTCAATTTATTATGTGCAGGAAAATAACTTTGCAAACGAATTCTCATCTCGTGTTTGTTTTGAAGTAACTGCTCATTTAATTTGCATTCTTCTGGGGACAAGGGTAGGAAAAGTAAAGTTGTTGCAGAATGCAAGAACACAATAGCCTGTTTTCGAACTCACCACACATTAAAAGTCATGCTGTTAAATATTCAAAGTAGAAAAAAAGTTTTCTTTTATATTTAAACGGTTTACAAAAACCACAAATCAGACATAATTTTATCCCATTAAGGACGCATTAAAATCACTTTCCTGCAACTGAAATAAACAATGATGCTGGGCATGATGTGCGCACAGATTTGGCTGTTGATTCTCTTAATGCCACCACCTGTTTTTTTTTTTCAAGTTGCTCTTATAAGTTTTTATAACGTTGGGTGAGACATTAAACGCTCAAAATACTGCGAGTAGAGGGGCATTTTGAAAATGTCTACAGTAGCAGCAAGCGTTCGCACGGAATGCGATAAAAGTACCAGTGAAAGTACGAGTCACCCCTTCGATTGTATATCAATATTACCATGGGGGGATTTTGGAAATAACAAAAGGATCATTTTTTTCTTGTTCCTTTCGATGGTTTTTTGCATTTAATAACGACCACGATGTTCGTGCTCTTTGAACAAACATGTCATAAATTTTATACGCATGGAAAAGTGCAGGATATTTAAAACATTTAGTTGGGCTGCAGAAGGGTGGAGACGGCAAGGAGAGTATGATGTCCATGAAAACAATGCCAATTCAATCAGTGTGTTTCCGTTTTGTTAATTTTTGAACTTATGCCGCTTTAATGTTTTGTAAAAATCCATCTATCAAAGACATCGACTTTGTGAATTTATGGCGTACAAATAATAAATAATTAAGTTATTAACTGAAATTTTGGTTTATATATAAATTTTTTTTTAATCTACTGGCTGATCTAAGCATATCTGTTCTATTGTGGATAAGGAAAATTATGCGACTAGAATCTTGAATGAATTATATGAAGAAAAGAATTTATATATTTTTTATGGATTTTATAATCATCGATATATATCCGAATAATATTCGATTAATATTAACAAAAAATCATTCTAATAAAAGTTATCCAATAGTTGTTCTTTGTTTCCAATTATTACAATGATGAATATAATTATAAAAGTTTTAAATAAAATTATTTAAAAGAAACATTCGATTATTCGATTACAATTATTCATATCAAATTTTGTTGTTAATAATTATTCGCATCAAACTGCTGCAATAACAATTTTAACTGAACAAAGTTGTTTAGTTCGCAGTTATTCTAACACATTCGAATTATTCTAACATAATTATTCGAATAAAAATGCTTAAAAATTATGTTATTTGAATAAAATTATTCGCATCATATGCAGTTAAGGTTGATAGCCTGAAGGTACGTTATATTTTGCTCAAAAAAGCGCAACCATTAAACACTAATGAAAATCGGTTGGATATAGCCAAGTGTTTATTAAGCTTTAAGCACAATAAAGACAGCAAGCTACACGAACACCGACAACAAAAGCCGTTGGCTACAATTGTCGCCTCGTAGTCAGCTACTTAATTATTTTTAAAACGACACCACCAAATCAATAACCATGTGTTGTTGTTTGTAGTGGAACTCTCTTCAAACGCCAGTGTAGCCGCTTTCATATATATAATACACTTACATAGTGTTATTCCAGTAAAATATATATAAAGTCCACAATATATGACAAGAAATCATTTCTATGTGGTCATTATTTTAACGAACATCAGGTTGATACAGTTCTCGGATTCCTTTTCATAACAAAATTTGTGTAAATAGGAACTGTTATCACATTCAACTAAGCCGCCTAAAAAGTGGTGACAAACACAATACACATGCGCACTGATGATGAAAGTGTTGCGACTTTCGAAAGCAGCTGTTCTGCTCTGCTATGTTAGTTGAGTAAAACTGATGTTGGCTTTCCTTTGTGCCTTGGAATATTTATCATCATGTCTTTCTGAGATTTTAACAAATTTCGAACAATTAGCCTATGAATCTTAATTCGATTTAATATAAGAAATCATTTCATTAGCTTGGAAATATATTTTGTTGTTTCGTTTTGTATAATAAAACAGTATATTTTCAAGTTTACAATAATCGAATTTATTTATATGATACTGGCAACATTGCATTTACTCATTGTCGCTCACGAAAATAGAAATCAGTTTAATTTGACTGCAACTACAAAAACAGCATGGACAATAACCAGTAGCCGTGTTGCCTGTGGTAGTAAAAATTATAATTCTCATATACTCACATGCATTCTATTTTTGACAAGTTGTAGTTTGTAGCCTGCTGTCGTTATTGTGTTTAATGCTTTATACTTATAAAATTGAAGAAAGTTGGCGCTACAATTTTAGGCTCTCAATACAATTAACGAATAGAAACCGTAGTGACAGCTTGAGTGTTGCCGTACTCGTGAAATGATACTGATTAATCCTCGGATATGCTTTCTTATAGTGAGTTCTGTTATCAACAACGCAGGGAAAAGACATTTCTCGAGATGGAAGCTCTTTAAGCTGGATTCGCCCATGGTTTCAGAACAAAATTTATGCTCTAGAACATTTTTAGTTTTTTGAGAGTATGTTCTGAAGCGATTCACCCACTTCGCGCATTTGTTCTGGAACATCAAGGCTACCATATGAAATAATTTTGTAAACTATGTGTGTGAGTTTTACAATTGGGCAATACCAATATTTATTTAATTTTATTTATAAGAGTTTTCACCAGTTACTTATTTTTAATGCCAAATAATACAAAGCAAGTGCTCCGTATTTTATTATACACAAACAATATGAAACAAGTGCGTTGTTATACATACATATATATATAAAACGAGTTATGTATTTTACAATACACACGTACATATAATATGATGTGGCATCTCAGTTCTACTTTACTTAAAAAATCAAACTTACTGGCAGCACATTTGCAATGTTTCGGAACGCGAATTAAAATTAAACCAATTCAGGTTCTGAGACATGTTACTCTCTTTCGCTCTCTCCATGGGTGAATCCAGCTTTAGCAACCATGTTCTAGATGACCGTTCTGAGTTGCCAGAAATCCATCTAAATGCCGTGATTTCATACCTCAAAGCAACGGGTTAGATCTGGTACTAATCAGGAAATCCGAGTACTTTAATTCATTGGAGAGAATTGATTTTGCCCTTGCAAGCTTGAAATGTTCTTAGAATTTTAATAATTATGTCTCGAATGGGCAGGCCTTGCCCATTCGCCTGCAACTGCCACGCTCACCCAGCAGTTTCCAACGCATTTTCTTGTTGATTGTCACATTATTGTCGCATTAATTTCGGCCATCAAATCCATCATGAAATTCTTAACCTGTTAATAATTCTTACTGCACGCACAATTTTATTGTAGATTTTATTAACAGTTTCTTATTGATATTTTATATTTCATTGTGGCGGGTGTAAATAATATTTCTATTACCGTTGCCAAAGTTAATAAATAAATATTGTTTTGTGTTGTGCTTAATGAAAACTTCAACAATTTTTATTATTTCATTGCGACCATGTTTGCTAAAGTGTTTTTATTATGCGTGTCACTTACCTCATTCGCTCTTGCTTTGCTTGAAAACGTTGGAAATTAACTCACTGTTTCCTATTTTAATATATTTATTATACACATATTTTCTTTTTGTATTTTTGTCGTGTCTTTGACAATAATCACTATAATTGGTTGTCATTGTAAAGCAGTCAGCGTGAGCGCTACTGCTGCCGTAATGATACCGGTCCATACCGTACGTGTTAAGAATTCTGGATGAAACGTGCAGTGCCACTACAGGTTGTTAAATTTACTTTCTGTAAGGACGAATTTAATAAGTGAAGGAAGCTAAGACGATACCGTTATAACATGTACACACATACACATTTAAATACATACTTATTTGTGTATATGCATGTGTATTTATATACTCTGTTGTAAAAGCAATTAATTATACTTATTTCTCTTGCATTTAAATTGTAGTTCCTGCTGTTGGTGTGCTATTTTAGAGACATTAAATTATTTTTATTTTGGCTGGGTGGGAGTTTTAATTTGAAAGCCAACACTGTTTCCTTGGTAAAAGTTTTCTCTGAGAAACTCTGATATTGCAGAGAACTCTCAAACAATATAAAGGCCTCATATAAAATAAAACCGATTGGAAAGAAATATAGCTCTGACACAATGAAATGGATATTGAACTGATATGAAATAGTTAGACCTGTTATATGTAACAAAATCGATCAGCTGCATGGGCGTAGAATTCAAAAAATCTGCTGCTCCCTCCCATAGAATCATTAAAATTTATTTTCTACAAGTGAATATAACCGCATTTGAGGACCAAATTTAAAATAAATAAATACAATTTGAAATGATCTTTAGATGCCTTCATTTCTGTTTATTTTAATTTTATTTTGTTTGTCAATTTCAACGACTATTTTCTGAGTTTTTAAGTTTCCGCTGGGAAAATTTTAAATTTTCAAACATCGGAAAGTTATTGGCTTTACCTTGTTTTCAAGATATCGAGTCCTCTCCACGTTTCGAGCTCCCAGGTAGGTTGCCTGACTAATTCTGAGAACGCGTCACTATTTCTGTGTGTGTCTGTGTGCGCATGAACCAAATCAAGCCAAACAAACCAAATTTCCTGTGCATTTGATCTGTTTCAAACCAGTAGATTTCAAGATATCTCAAAAAAATATAATTGTTAATAAATTAACTATTTGACCTACTGTCATTGTACTATTATAATATGAAATTTATTTGTTGGGTGGTTAAGCAATGTCTATATGCATTTCATTGGCGCTTTTTACCAAATCGTCAGCAGACTTCAACCACAGTTTTGAAAAGTTTCAAACTTCTCGACTTATTAAAAGACTTTTATAAACCATCTGAGAATTATGTTAATAAATTAACTATAAAAATTCACAAACGATTTCAAAAAATCACATTATAATAAGTGTAGTAGGCTATGAAACTTATACAAACCAAAACCCAACAAACAACTTTTATTCGATATGACTCTATTTAATTTTTCTACACATTTACACAATTAGAAATCCTTTGGATAACAATGAAAGTATTTATAAGGCAAAATGAAAATTAAATTGAGATTTTATTTATTTATTAACATTATTCTCAGATGGTTTATAAAAGTCTTGTAATAAGTTGAGAATTTTGAAACTTTTCAAAACTGTGATTGAAGTCTACTGACGATTTGGTAAAAAGCGCCAATGAAATGCATATAGACATTGCTTAACCACCCAACAAATAAATTTCATATTATAAAAAAATATATTTAGAATATTTTTTAAAATGTTGAAGCTCTAACCAACTCTTGACATTTACAAATCATGTCGAACACCGTAAACCTTATCGAAATCGTTTTATCCGTTCGTGACATATCGAGAACGAAAAAAATTGAAAACAATTAATCTTGCAAAACTCCGATATTATATGTATATTCAGTTAGTGTTCGTGATTCTCTTTTAGTAATCGAGACTACATCAATCAACCGCTCATCACGTGGGAATCAGTTGATATATATTAAAATGATTTCTCCCGTATACTTATGTTAGACTTACAAAAATTCCCAAATGAAAATATTCACACATCAACATTCCCTCAACTATTTATATTCAACGAACAAAATTGAGGTATTTTGCAGCAAATTCTGTTGGATGTGGCAACGCTGCTTAAATCTTGCCAAAATTTTAGTTCTTTCTGTTGCACTATTACAATTAGTCGTTGCGAAGTGCCGTTTGTCTTAAATTACGTATGAAATCAATTGCAAGTGCTAAAATGTTGAAAGTTCTCAATATTGTTTGCTAATTAATAATAATTTTCCAAGATATGGAAATAGCTGAAGCTTAAATTAGAGTGCTATTGTCGGTCTTTTGTAAAAAATGTTAACCAAATGATAGATAAAGATGAAAGCAAAACTTTTGGTTCTGTTTTTGTTGTTGCTAATACGGCACACAAGCCGTTGTTGTATGAAAATTATGTTTATGCGTATGCACTTGTGTGTGTGTAAAGCCATATGCATGTGTGTGGCTATTTTGCCCGTTGTTGCATTCAATGTTTTGTTGTTTGTATCTTATGAAAGATGTAAGAAAAAGCAGAGTAAATTTGTGTGTGTATGTGAATATCTGTTTGTTTTGATTCTACTAAACAAAATGTTATTTTTGAGAGTTGCCACATGTGAAATATTTTGATTTATGGGTGAATAATAAAATGAAATTCGTAATCCTTAAATTGGTTGAAGTGAATTAGCAGGTGAGTGAAAGAAATACATTTCGCTTAAACTAAGACAATACAAATAATTGGTATCTCATTTTTGATGTTTATTATTCTATCCAGATATTTATTATCTATTCTCCTAACAGGCATAACTTCCGACAGGGAAGTATTGACTTCGCAAAAAATTATTATTAAAACATGCATAAATATATAAAATCAATACAGATTTGTAAATTCAGCTGCTACATATTTTATATAACTGCATATGCATACAGTCGACTTAGAAAGTAAGGATACTGCAAAATTTATATTAAGCTTTACTAATTTACTTCTGTTTTATCAAAATCGTTAGGACGAAAACCTTGTCTTTTGTTATAAATTTAATTGTGTTTCTCTATTTTTCAATAAAAATATAAATAGAATTTATATATTAATTTAACCCTTTCGCGGACACGTCGGCATAAGCCGACGATACGAATGCTTTAAATTAGACACGTCAGTATATGCCGGCATAGAAAAAAATCGTATATAAATACATCGGATATAGACTACGTTAATTGCATTGGTTTTATATGTAGTACCATATATATATATATATATATATATATATATATATATATACATATATATATATATATATATATATATATATATATATATAGTTGCCATCATAATAACTTTTTATATAACAACGCAAAACTAAGGACACGCTTGTGTGGAATAACGCTACAATAAATATGCAAGGAAACAACAAGGTGTGGCCGCATTTCGTCGTCGGCTGTAGCAAATGTTGCATTTATTGAGAATAAATGGAAATAGCTTGGACAAAAGTGCATGGGAAATGGCCAAGCAAAACGACTACTATTTCCAACAAGACCATAAAGTGAAATTTCCTTCAAGGCGTCCTGACCTCAATCCCATTGGCCACAGGTGGGAAACTTTGGAAAGGAATGTGCGAAAGCATGAAATTTGAGATAAGTCTCACCTGAAACTTGGGCTTCTGGATGAATGGAACCAAATACGTTCGAAATAATTAGAAATCTATGAATAAAATGTTGAAGGCTTTATAACGCCAAATATCAACTGGGTAAATTATTCAGTATGATTCTAATTCTAATCTACTGCTCTGAGTAGGCGTGTCTTTACTTTTGGTGGTACAGTAATCAAATTTGTTTAATTTTTTTTTTTAATTCAAATATTAAAATTGTTTTTTGTGTGTTTTGTTAGGAAAAAAAGTTTTTTTAAGAAAATCCTAAGAATATGCTGCTGTACCCTTATTTTTGCGTTCGACTGTATGTATATTTAGCAGTCTTTAAATTTTGGTGAAACGGTGTAATCCGACAAATAAATAACAATTTGTTGACTGCATTTAACAAACTGGAAGACTTTTTATTTCTCTCTTTTCTTTCGTCACAGTCGTAAATCTGTTTAAACACTCGTGAATCATTTATTTTCTCTTTATTCAATTAAAAAATATCTTTAATATTTAAAATCCTATTGAGTTGTATATGAGTTATTATTATTTTTTTGGAGCAGCAA
Source organism: Linnaemya vulpina (assembly GCA_963675445.1). NCBI lineage: Eukaryota > Metazoa > Arthropoda > Insecta > Diptera > Tachinidae > Linnaemya > Linnaemya vulpina. The sequence continues at coordinate 21,655,233 of OY776276.1, forward strand.
CCTGCCTACGTTCGCACCTTTTCCATTTTACAAACTTAAAAATGCAAATTTTGTTTCATTTTTGCTTCCTTCCCAGTCTGTCAGTGATTTAATGCCGATTTTTCTTCCATGTTTTTTATCTCTGCCACACTTTAAGAGGATTTTCTTTATGGCAATTGATAATATCAGCTCTAGTGTAGTCATCATCATCACCATAATTCATATTTTTCTTTGCCTTTTTCCTTCGGGCTTCTGCTGTTACCATCTCATAAATTGTCCTGCAATTATGGTCTTCAAGTTTTCTAATTTATGTCTGTCTTTTTCTTCTAATTCCTTCTGCGTTAATATGTTGTTTCGTTTTCGAGAAGAAAGCAGAGAGATTAAAAATTTGTACGTGCATGTGGCCGTGTTGAAAATAGCAAGTGGCTTTTGAGTATAACATGATTATATTTAAGACGCTTACGGCCCACTGTGGGTTGTACATAAATGTGACAGATAGGAAATACGAGTGTCTGCAGTTGAAAAACATTCAAGTCTGTTAATTTTACAAGCCTGAACAAAAAAGTGATTAAAAACTTAAAAAATTGTAAATGATTTGCTGCCGAAATGGAAAACAGAAGCAGGTTCAAAGTTTCCGTGGCTACTTAAAATCCAAAATCTCCGATGAACTTTTTGCTGCAGACACCGACGAAGGAGGGCTCTGTATTCTGATCTTTTAGTACATGATGGTGTTAATTGCTGTGGATATTTGTTCAGCCTTCGGTATTGAGAAAAGCCGACAACTGACGACTGAGTGCGCAGCCGAACTAGCGATCTAAGGCATCGTTGTGTTGTGTTCACTACTTCAGCCAACATTAACGTGAAATAGTGCTTTCACACCGAAAGTTAAAAACTGGTTTTAGCATTAAATCCATAAATATGTGATTTTGTGATCACACCGCAGATATTATAAATTCAGGTTTTAACATACAGTTTGTCCAATAAATTTAATCACAATAAATTAAATATCTCATGGAAATAATTGTATCCATTGTTGTATTCTCTTCTATATTTGATAAAACTTAATGCATACACTGTACTACAGCTGTTTTTATTTGTTTGAAAATATCAAAAAAATTACAATGCGGTTTAAAATAGGAATTATTTCATGTTTTGCAAATTGATGTTTTAAATCCACGGAAATATTTATACAGAGCGAATAAACGCTTCACAAACACAACATTTCCCATAAAATCATGTAAATTCTGAAAGAAAAAATATGCAGATGAGGAAGATTTTTCTGTGTCCCTTTTCACACACGTCAGGTTTACTTGATCAGCTTTTCCTTAATTTTATTTTGAACCTTCATTTACGTTCATTCACGAACATTTCGAATCATCAAGTTCTTTTTATTTGCTTTCAACTTTTTGTGTTTTTGCCGTACTGCAGCCAACTTCAAGTATTAAATTTATTCAACCTTGATGGTGCGGTTAGTGTTCTACCTCTTTCCATTCTCTTCTCCTATTTCGCTCAAAAACTCAAGACTTGACGAGTCAAGGGCACGAGTGTATAAAAGAGCACTATCAGATGTTTCCAATTTATAACTTGGCTGCACTCAACTTAGCACACACACAAACAAGGTTGCATTTCATAAAACCTAGTTAAAACTAATTCAAAAATAAAAGTTTGGGAGCAAAATATCAGCTCAAAATTAAAAAAAATTTAAGAATTCAAACAAGGTTTTAACAAAACCATTATTATTATTATTATTATTATTTTTTTTTTTATTATTATTATTATTATTATTATTATTATTATTATTATTATATTATTACTATTATTTTAGCTTCAGCTTTTTGGATTTTAGGTGACGATATATACCAATACCAATCACGACGAAATATAATTCCCTTTGAAAAATGCAGTAGTTTCTAAAAAGTAAAAAAAATCCGAAATCGAGTCTTTCAGTATATATGTTTTTTAATTTACAATAAATTAAATTAATAATAAAAGACAGAACTATTGTTAGAATGCTATTTTTTAACAATCTGGTAGATCATTTTTTGGCACTTGTTTCGCAAATGCGATATCTGTTCAATATGGTCCTTTTGATCACTATTGGACGCCTTTTCTAATTATTCCAGCCGTATGATGTTTTGAATATTGACTTCAAAAGTTGCTGGTTTGACATAAATAAGCATTTTGATGTGGCCCGATAAAAAGTAATCCAAAGCCGTTAAATCCCACGAAAAAGGGCGCCACTAAGTAGAGCCGTTTCTGGAAATAAATTTGTTACAAAATTCATTTTTCAATCAATCGATAAAGCAAATATCGATGATATTCAGCTGATTTTTTTCTTTCTGAGTTATAAAATAGTTTTAGTTAGCAAAAAAAAAAACAACGTTAGATGCCTTTTTGGCAAATTTTTAGGTATAAAAATAAATTTCAATTTCCTATCCGTGGAAGCGAAAATTGAATTTGTTTTTTGTTCTTTTTACCAATGCAACTCTTAATGCGGCATAAAATAGTTTTATTTGCAACCATTTTGATCACTTTCATGTACTACAACATATTGCAGTTATCCAACCCTGGAATCGAAATTTTGATTTATTTTTAATTTTTAGTACCCATTTTTTTTCTAAATAAAGAAGTAGTTTTAATTAGTAAAAAACGACGTTAGTAGCCTTTTTCGTTACTCTTACATATAAAAAATTTTAAATTTCCCAACCCTGGAAGCGAAACTTTAATTAAAAATTTTTTTTTTATCAATGCAAATCTTCATGATGTATAAAGCTGTTTTATTTAAGAAAATCTTAAAATTTTTACACATTTTAGTTATTACATGTACTACAAAATACTGAATGTGCGAAAAAAAACTTTTAATTTTCTATCCCATCACCGCTATTCATAAGAATCCAGAATATATATTTGAATATATTTATATGGGGACCCATATTAATATCAAAGAAATTACACACGGAATGGCAAACCTTTTACTTTTTTGTGAAGGCTACAGAAAGAAAATATTTTGTTACTCTTACAAAACTAACGGCAATCAAAATAAGTATTAGGTTTCGTTTTAATAATGTCATTTTATTGCGTCATATTGAAATGTGTGCAATGACGTTTTTATGCAAATAATATACAATTATCTTCTGTCAATGTGACATGAAAAAGTTCCATCCCTGACTTTTAACAATATGGCAACATTGTTAACATTAAAAATTCATTGTGCCTTTAAAGTTTAGTTACTTGGGGGCTAGACGATCAAGTTTTGCGTTTCAATTTTTAATACACTCACACCTTATTACCAATACACACGTAGTTTTACAAATTAAAACGAACTTTCTTTCAATTTCTCTTTCAATCAGAGTGTTTCAATTTACGTTCAAGAAAACAGCTGATTACAATTCTTTAGAATTATGTTTCATTTGAATTTTGCTGCCATAAGTTTTTGTATTGTCTTTATACACATATTCTGCCACACTTAAAAAAAAGAGGGAGTGAAATATGTTTGTGCATAAAAGTACTAAATACAATGATGCGTTGCGGTTCATAGAGCTGTACAGAAGCCATGATATCCTATGGAACATGAATCTCTCTTCATATAAATATACAAATTGCTTTCAAGTTGCTTGCAGCCTACATCACAGTTGTCAATTTGACGGAATTTTGACGAGCAGTATGTGTGAAAAACTTGAAAGGAAATCTTGATCGTATGGCTGCAGGGTTAGATTATATTTTGCTCTGCAAAAAACTCTTTAGATTCGTTTATCCACCACAAATGAAATCAGCCATCAATACGATACTGAAAACAAAAAAAAAAAAAAACAAAATAAATATTTATAGCATTTCTAATCCTTTTATAAGAAATTTAATAATATAAAATATTAATTTAATAATACAAAATAAAATTGAAATCGATCTTCAAGCAAGACAACTTCGTAAAATAAAAAAAAATCTCTCTTTTTACGTAAAATTGTTTGTCGCCCCGGCTCCACAAAAAACTTCCTATATAAGATAAAACTTCACATATGGCAACACTGTTCACTAGGTCGCTTGTGTTGATCGGAAAATGGATGAATTCCTGTATGCAGTTTGCGAACTGATTAATTAATATTTTTTTATAAAATAGTATATATCCAGAATTTAGAACCATTCTTCTGCCTTTAACCCACTCATGATAAAATATATCGGATCAGAAATGTCAGCTGTCGAATCATAGTTATCGCCCTCGATAAATCTCACGCAGATTAAAAAAAAAACTGCCGGTTCACAACTTGATTTCAGAACAGCTTAAAATACACATAAATGCCATATTTTATTTTTGTGTATAATAACTTTAGATTCCTAGTGGATGTGAAAGTTTTTCTTGTTGCCTTCTTCATACCTCCCCCATGATCCACGAGAATATAAATAATGAGTTTCAATTTGGCTCACAGCAAAACTGGTGTTAATTTTGACAAAATGTTTAATTAAATATAATTGCATTTCTGCTACCCATTCGTTGCCTTGAAAACTATTATTTATTTTTATAAAAACACATTCACACACACATTTATGTATGGGAAATATTTTGCAACCACACATACACAAAGAGATAAATATGTGTGCATGTGTGCACATATTTGTTCTCTTGTGTAGGTGTGCCCTTGTAAATATGTACACATAAAATGTGGTGCATTTAAATACCAGGTGTTATTCCATTAGAGAGTTGAAATAAAAATAAACATGCAGGTGCTTAGAGAAATATTTTTGTTTTTTTTTTTCAAAAATGTTTTCAAGCCTTTGAAAATATTAAACTTGCAGATAGAAAAAATCTGGCTAAAGAATAATAAACTTTAATAACAATCACCATCATTGGCGAAACGACAGGAAGTTGGTGTTAATGAGAGGAAACAAGAAAGACTGAGAGGAAGAGAGAGAGATCACATAATAATATTTTATATATTCCTGTTCATTTCCCTTCAAACTTATTGTTGAAAAAGGAGGAGCACAAGTGCTAAACTGAAGGGGCGTTATTTTTATGATTTTATGAATTATTTATGTGTGCGCTTCAAATCATACCGCCAGTAGGTCTAACTCTTCACTCAACCATTTGTTTGTTTGCACACACACACACACACGCACACACACACATGCACACATCCATATACATATTTATTTCCCTGCACTATTTCCCAAAAGTCAAAATATGTAACAACAATTTATAAGAGTGATAAAACAGCCTTCCTTCACTGTTTGAGTACGTAGTCGCCACTGTTTTATTGTCGTTGACTTTCCAAGAGTGCTTGTGTAACTTCACACCTAAAATGTTGCATTCAGCAGTTGTTTTCGTTTTTTAATTTTAGCTTTTATTTATTTTCCACAAGACTTGCGCAATTTGTAATACGAGTTGTGCTCCAAATACACTTTAAATGTGAAAAACTTTACAACCACACCAACGACCAGTTGATGTCTCTCGAAAACTTTGTGTTAAAAAAAATTTGCTTTTTGTAGAACGTCTACCAGAATTTTATGTAAAATGACAATTTCTTAAATTTATTAAAATAAAAGTGACCTTGGACTAAATACGTTTGCAGTTATTTAGAAATTCACAAAATCCTAATATTTATTAACAAACTCTTTTCATGTAGTTCCAGGGAGGCTTTAACCGAAGTCTGTTTTAGATGAAGTTTAAAAATCTTGAATGATTTTTACGAAATTGGCAAATGAAAAGTGTGGAATTGGCATGTGTGCACTTGTGTACACACACAATCATATTTATGTAAATACTTTGAACAGTTTTTGCTAAAAGAGAAGTTATTAATTAACTTGTAGCGTTTTCCTTTCTGGAAAACATGTTAAATTTTTGTCAATTCTTTTGTTAAAGTGGCAGCTTGGAGGAGTCTTAACCAGAAATTAATTTTTGAAAGATATATTGGATTAATTTTTAATAAATTCGTTAATTTAATACATCAGAATGTTGTCATTTTCTGTTAAAAGGTGTAAAAAATGTTGCACTTTTTTCTAGAAAAGAAATCAGCATTAATTGGACTTGTTGTTATACCAGCCAACAAATAAATTTCACTTATTTTTATTAATTTATTATCAGGGAAGTTCAAACCTGGTTTTAGCATTAAAATCACAGAAATTTGATTTCGCGTTCACACTGAACAATAATTCAGGTTCAGTGCAGTTTGTCCAATAAATTTAATCTCAATAAATTGAGAGAAATAGTTATTTTTGTTGTTTTATTCTCTTCTATATTTTTTAATATTTAATGCACACCCTGTATCATAACTGTTTTTGTTTGTATAAAAAAAAATATATAAGGAAAACGTTTGACCCTAAAGGCCACTCCTGTAACTTCCAACTAATTTTAACGGGAAAGCTTTCGTAGGCTGGTGTTTTTGCTGTTCTATGCTTTTACCATTCAAATCAACTGCTTTCCACGTGATAAGCTTTAATTGATGTAGGGTAGATATAATATAATTTCATAGTTTAAAAAAAAATGTTTCATCGAATTTTCAGTCACGATGTTTCACGAACCGATTAACCGATTTTGACTCTGTTTGCTGTGATCAACGTGGTTTGTAAATCTTAAGAGTTAATTTATTTTCTGCGGTTCAATAAGTGAAGCTGCTGAAAAGCTTTTCTAAAGAATCAATCTGAAGAATGCATATTTCTCCAAGTTTTCTTGGAATATCTTGAAATGTACCGGTTCGAATCGATTCAAATTCACAGGAAAACTAAATTCAGGAATGCTCCTCTTTTCATTACTAGGAAATAAAAAATTGGTAACACTAACCGATCAGATATATAATTTTAGAGCAAAAAAACAATTTTTTTGATTTTTTCATATACGAAGTCTCACGAATGAATTAACCGGTTTTGACTCAATTTGCGGTAATCGACATGGTTTTTATAATTTAAGTATTGATTAGTTTGTGCAGTTATTAAATAAAACCACTTGGGAAATGGGTTATTTTTTTTAGATTTTCAAAGAAATCTCGAAATTTACCGCTTCCAATCGGTTCGAATTGACAGGAAATTTAAGTTCAAGAAATCTCGTTCAGAACGCTACCAATTTCGTTTGATTCGGTTCAGGAGTTCAAAAGTTATAAGCGGCTCACACACACGCACACACACATAAGCACACACATATACACACACATGCACACAGGCACATACACACACACACACACATATATATATATAGTGGCGAGTTCTCAAAATTAGTCTGGAAAGGAACTCAAAATCTGCAGATCTCATGAGATCTCAATTTTTTTTTTTGGTAATTTTCAATTTCTCTAGCGGAAAGTTTAAAATAAACAAGTTTTCCTTGCTTTTGAAATTATTTTATATATTGCAAATCAACATTTTAAAATTGCGGAAATATTTGTACAGAGCGCATAAGCGCTTCAAAGACACAATCTTTCCCATAAAATCAAGTAAATTCTGAAAGAAAAAAATGCAGACAAGGAAGACTTTTCTGTGCCTCCTTTCACACACATCAGGTTTACTTGATCAGCTTTTGCTTAATTTTATTTTGAACCTCCATTTACATCCACACACGAACATTTTGTTTCATCAAACTCTTTTTATTCGCTTTCAACTTTTTATGCTTTTTGCCGTACTACAGCCAACTTCAAGTATGAAATTTATTTTATCTTGATGGTGCAGTTAGTGTTCTACCTCTTTCCTTTCTCTACTCCTCCTTCTCCCAGAAACTCAAGACTTGACGAGTCAAACTTGATGTGTGCAAAAGGGGACTATAAGATGGTGCCAAAAAAAATAACAAGATAGCACAGACAAAAACCAACAAAAACATGTCATAAAACCTACTTAAAACCAATCCAAAAATGGTTTTCAGTTGGTTTTAACCAGAATTCATTAAAACCATGTCAGAGTGAAAACTCTGTTATTCTAATATATCTGTTTGTGTATCATAAATTTTTTGGGGATAAAAGCCCAGAGAGAGTTTTGTTTCTCACTCGGACTCGTTAAGTTTTACTCGTCAGATATAACAGACTCACAAATCTTTTGAGTAATTTTCCGTGAAGGCATAATCGTGTACAGTCAGTTACAGTAGCAGATAAAATACGTATTAACAGTATCGTCGCATTGGTCATAGTCACTAGCCGACATCTGGGGACCGATACCTCGTAACTTTACGTCCAAAGTACAAATTCAATATACTTTTTTACTACTCGTATTAAATAAAAATTGTATTATTTGGAGTCTTAACTTAAATAGAAATCATTAGAAGGGAACATGATCCCTTCTGGTTCCCATCTCCCGTTTTTGGGAATCTATTTCGCCAAAAAATTCATGGGAATAAAAGTTAATGATGCCATACTTTGTTATGGCAAATATTCAGAATAGCAAAACAGAAGTCCTTTGAGTTTTTCAAGCAAATTGTTAGAAATATTGTTGATTATAGAGCCGATAGTCTTAGCAGCTAGTGCTCCTCAAATTCTTATTATTATATATTAGATTTGTAATTTATTATAAGTTTAATAAAGAGTAATTTAAAAAAATTTTTATAAACTGCTTAGAAAAGTTGACCATCCTTTAATTGTGCGAAAGTGTAAAATTTTTCTTTAGTTTTAATTATAGACAAAAATTGTATTTAAAAAAGTTTTGCTGGAAAAGCTTTCTCTTTCTTTAACTATTTTCGAAAATATCCATGAAAGTGTAGAAATATTCTTATATAAGCTGCACTCTAAGTTGCCTTTAAATGTAAAATTTTCCTGCTTTAATTGTACGGATTTGTGTAATACTTTTTCAACTCTAATCCAATCTAATTGTCATAAATTTAATTTGAAAAATATTCGGAAAAAAATGGAATAATCTTCAAAGAAAGTATTAAAAAATTCTCATTAAGATTAAAAAATATTAAATAAATAATTATGCTTAAGAATGTTCCCATTGAAGTTTCAATAGATTCCTTCAAACCCAAAAACCAAATTGATCCAGTCAAACGAAATATTTCCTTTTTAATCCGCAAGATGCTTTTCATTTATTTTAGTTTCTCATAGATATTTCACTTAAATGACTTGTCAGTTTTCATTTTTTTCTCTTCATGCTCACAAAGAAATATTCGTAAGATTTTACTTCTTGTCTTGACATGCTCGAACATGAGCACAAACTTAATTCTACGAAATTTGTTACCACGAACATGTTTCTTTTTTTTTCTTGTAAAACTCGTATCAATAAATGTTCTTTATTATTACAAAATCTTTTTTTTTCTATACCGAGAATACTTATTTTCCTTGTATGAGAATTTCTTAATGCTGGAAAAGCTTAAAGTTATGCGAAAGGGGCTAAACGGAAAAAGGATATACAGTAACAGTATCTGCTGGTGTTGTTGTTGTTGTTAGTATTGTGAAAGATATACTTGTGCATATGTTTGATAGATTTTTATCTAATTCTATTGAGGAGGATTCATATTCCACGCACAAAAGACACGTTTCTCTGTAACAAATTCTTATGTTTCTTTATTTTATTGATGCTGCTGTTGTTGTCGTGGCCTCGGCGCTCAAAGAAGTCTTTGAGTTGCTGTAGTGAAAGAAAAAATTTATATTTAAAAGAATCCTGTGCAAGGAAACACGGCCTATAAAATGATTATATGATATTCAAGTATGTGTGCGTGTGTTTGAATTCTTACTAGAGCATGTGTATGAGCGTGTGTGTGTGTGTGTGTATGAACATGCCAAAATGTTAAATCAAGTGTTAAAGACAAAATACTCCCCTGATTCATGTTTTTATTTTTCATATTTCTACTTAATAAATGTCTTCTCCATAATAAACTCATAATCTTAGACAATCTTTTAAACTGGTGCCGCTGCCAATTCATATGCGATAACGTGGAGTGTTTGTTAAGTTTTTGAATTTGCTTTTTATATCTCTGTTTTGTTGTTAATTTTATTGACCTTTAAAATATTTTTGTGCTTGTCATATGACACATTTTTGTTTGCTGTTCGCTTAAAGGGTTGGAGGCTGCCAACCTCAATGAAATGTTAAGAATTGAGTTGCCGGACTTTGATATTAATTTAGAAAGAAGTGGGGAAATTTCAAATATGGAACACTACACTATTGAACGAAGAATTTCAAATGTGGAACTTCATGTGTTTGAACGAAAACGATGGATTGTTCAACAAAATTATCTTAAGTGATGAGGTCCATTTACAACAGGCCGCCTCGTGCTTGTGATTTTACGCCGTTTTCCTTGAAACACCAGGCTCACGTAAAGAACTCACAAACAACTGAAAGATGAAATATGATAAGATAACCAGATCGACCAGATGACTAAAGCCTTCTATAATAAGATTTACTCCTTTATAGATTTGTGTGTTCCAAAAATAAAACCTAAGAAAACAACTGGTCCACCCTGGAATAATAAACTTTTGACTCGTGCCAAAAATAAGAAAAATAAGTGCTTTAAAAAATTTAAACAGTCTGGTTCCCCTGCAGACTATCTAAGGTATTCGATTAGCCGCTCTGGATACATTTCGCTTAATAAGACATGCTATGATAACTATATAAACAGAATGAAATATAATTTTAAACGTAATCGAAAGTCATTTTTCAAATTTGTCAATTCCAAGCGAAAAATAACTGGCTTTCCTTCTTGTATGAAGTTTCAACAAATGGAATCCTGTGATGACGCCATTATAAGCAATTTATTTGCCGATTTTTTCTCGACAACTTATTCGGATGCTACCTACGACAATTCGTTTAACTATCCAGTCAGGATAACAGCCAACCAATCAACCTCTATTCAATTTATTGATATATCAACAATCCGCATGGAATTAAAACGCCTTAAATTTTCTTTCAACTTTGGTCCAGATAAAATTCCTAGCAACATTTTGATAAACTGTGCAGACAGTATTGCTGTGCCATTAGCACTTTTATTCAATGCGTCAATAAAATCTGGTCATTTTCCTTATGTATGGAAGAATTCCTTTATAATTCCATTGTTTAAATCAGGAAATAAATCTGATATAGCCAACTATCGTGGTATTGCAAAACTGAGTGTTATTCCCAAACTATTTGAAAAAATTGTCACCGATCACTTAAGTTATCAAGTATCAAATTTGATATCACCATGTCAGCATGCTGCACCTTACAACCGAAATATATCGTGGATTTTTTCAACAACAACAAACCGATGTGATCTACACTGATTTTAGCAAAGCCTTCGATAAAGTCAACCATATGCTTCTGAAAATTAAACTGCATTTGCTTGGCTTTACGGATCTTAGTATAAAATGGATATATTCGTACCTGAGTGATAGAAAACAAACCGTTTGTTTTAAAAATATATATTCCAGAAGCATTGATGTTTTATCTGGTGTACCACAGGGAAGTCACCTTGGACCACTTCTATTTACATTGTTCATTAATGACTTACCTGATGTAATTCGTTCATCCAATATTTTGATGTATGCTGACGACGTAAAAATTTTTCTGAGTTATAGTCAAATATCTGAACAGAAACATCTCCAAGAAGATTTAAATTCATTTTACTCTTGGTGCAAAACAAATCGTATGGAACTTAATTTGAAAAAATGTAAATACATGCGTTTTGTTAGAAGACGTCCGATTCCTGCATGCTATGTTTTTGAAAATTATCAATTGGACTTGGTCGATAATATCTTGGATCTCGGAATCCTGCTTGATTCTGAACTTAATTTCATTGCTCATATAACAATGGCAATAAATAAAGCTAGAGGTGTACTTGGCTTTGTAAAACGCTGGGCTAAAGAGTTTAATGATCCGTATGTTACAAAAAGCCTATATACATCACTTGTAAGGCCTGTGTTGGAGTACGGATCGGTAATATGGGACCCTATATATAAAACACATTCTGACGCTATCGAATCTGTACAAAAACAGTTTCTTATTTTTTGTCTTCGTGGGTTAAACTTTAACCCAATGAATTTACCATCATATTCCGCTAGACTTTCCCTTATCAAGCTGCCAACTCTAAAAAGTCGTAGAACTGTGCTGAACATATCGTTTATTTTCAACATAATTATTGGCGATGTAAGCTCTGGTTTTTTAATCAACGATATAACTTTTAATGTCCCACAACGTCCTTCACGTTATTTTTGTCCACTATCAGTTAAATTTTTCAGAGCAAATTATGCCAATGGTGATCCTTTGAGAAGGATGTGCCACGAGTTCAACAAATTTTATAATTTTATTGATTTTTCTTCAAGCCAAAGTACAATAAAAAATAAAATATTAATTTATCTAAACTCATAATTTTGTACTAAACTTTTGTAGATATTGTTATTATTTTGTGTTTTATACTAATGTTTAAAAAATGTATGTATACAATTTAACTGTTTGTAAGGATCATTATCCATAGACAAATAAATAAATAAATAAATAAATAAATAAATAAAAAATAAAAAAAAACCGAAGATTTGCTTTTAAATGGTATTAAAAATTTTGTGAAAAGAGCGGACGCCTGCCGACGTGTTAGGGGTAGCCATTCGCCCAACATCGTTTTTAATTATTGATTCCCACATTTTTGCTTGTTGTAGTTTTTTTACTTTTTACTTCGCTCTATAAATTTTGTGCTACAGGCACCGACGTAGAAGAGTGCTACATTGTGCTATTTAAGACATGATGTTGTTCTTTGCTGTCGGTAATGTTCAGTGACCAGTGCTATGCCCTCGTGATTGACACAAGCCGACAGCAATTAACATGATCCTGCACTAACGCAAATTAGAAAAATTCGACACCAAGATTTGTAACTCCCTAGTCCGACTCGGAATCTAAAGCATCGTAGTCCTGCGTTCACTATCCCCGCCTACAGTACCCTAAAAACAATTTTCTAAAATAATTTGTAGGTTTGTCCTCCCAGTTTACGTTATTCGAAATAGTATATATTTTTACATAAAGTATGATGAGTTCTGCGCTCTATTTTATCGCCAGCGGCAAATCACCGAAAGCTTCGGAAATTTCTGAATTCTCTGACTTTCATAAGCAAACTGAGCAGGGGAAATAACTGAAACGATACGAGTATGTTCGAGACGAGTGCCTCAACACTAAAGCGCAAACGTTAGTTGAGTGGACGTAGCCCACGTGGCTACAAAACTTGATGCCAAATTAGTTATCAAATATTTTTTTACACGTTTTACTAAATAAGAAAATTGTGTTGACTGATAGATTTGTTTGGAGCTTCGCACCATTAGCGCCGATAGGTCTCCTTAAGCGCAACGAGCATCTGCGGCGTGTTTTAAAATAATCGCAAAGAAAGAAAGAAAGTCGGGGACGGCTACATCTATATGGTGCTGCTTGGGATATTGAATTGCTACGGAACTCTGTTGGATAGTAAAGATAATTAATTCGAGCCCATGAGAGTTAAGGTTAAAACTAGTTTTTATATCACTGCGTAGTTATGCTATTCTTTTTTCATTTCGGACCCTAAAATTTAAGAAGATCCGTATCACTTTACATATCCCATTTTATTGGTAACACAACAGACATTAAGAGAACTGCAAAAAGTGTTTATTCATTTTACACCATCCAATAAAGAAAAATTGTAGCAAAACTTTTTCACATTTTTGCAATTTTTTCGCTGTTAACTTTAGAGAAAAGTAAAGCTCTTTCCAATAGTTTTAACCTAACAACTTACATTGTGTCTACCTGCATGCAAATACCTTTCGAATCATATTTATTTCTTCAATACTGGTCAACGATTAGGTACCAAAAGTTGTACCACAAAAAAAAATAAAAATATAAAAAAATAAGTACAAGAAATGAATGTTTTCTTGCATGATCATGATCCCAGAATGCTAAGCACTCCAAACTAACAATGATTCGATGCTTAAAAATCTTATAAAAAATCTTACACAGCGAGAAAATATGCGTTAATATGAAATCTTGGAAGTTGCATTAGGCTTCCTTCTCTCCTAGAATGTTTAACGCAAATACTCTCTTTGACTCTGAAGTGTTTTGACAAGGATTCGTAATTTAACTTTAATCATAACAATAACAGAACATGCTGATGTCTGTCAAACAAATGAACGTTAAAAATGTCAAACTTACGTACGGTGCGTTGATGCAGGAGTGCGGAATGCAACAGGGCTCATGAGTAAATATGCTTGTCAACTTTTTTGGCTGCTGAAAGAGCCAACTCATAAAATACGTCGGATTCTATGTACTCTTAGAATCTAATGACTTTACATTAGGCCCTCGTAAAAATATCTAAACTTAAAATAAAATTTGCTGCATACATTAAGGACATTTAACCCCTTCAGTTTATTATTCGCTTAAAACTGCAAGAACATTTTATATTTTTGAATACCACAAAATATGTTTTTTTCGCTCTTTAAGGCTATTTTTATATTTATTATGAGAATTTGTAAGTCCAATAGACATCCTTGAGGATTTTATAGGCAGAACCCTTAAAACAGTTAAAGAAATTTATTTTTATTTGCCGCACAACAAAAAGTTATCTTATAGAAAATAGAAATTCTCGTTCATATGAATAGATGAAAATTTTTTTAAACGACTCTATTTCGTTTGAGTTATCCCACAAAAAGAGGGTAAATTGTTCATTAATAAGTCCTTTTAATGCGCCAGTAAGTCAATAAAATAAATTTGTGTGTGAAAAGCGTGAAATCAATATGACAAATTAGAAAATCTCTTGGCTGGGATAAGGAAACTGCTAAAAGATTTAGTTCGAATGGCATGGGAATCGGCATCGCATGGAAATGAATAACGATAGTTAAAGTCCAAGAACAGATAGAGGAAGTGGGAGCCACTTAGAAAACTGTTCTTTACTTCTTATGAAGAGCAACCACGCCATTCCCACTGTGTAAAATCTTATCATCCCTCGAGGCGGCAATGCAAGGCAGGCGATATTGAAGAGGAGTGCAACGTCACACTATAATCAGATGGATCAAAATTGATCTGCGGTTTTTGTTCTATCTATTCGGTCGATTTAAGGGTTGAATAACCCTTCCGTCTTCCTAACGAAAATAGTGTATTCTAGGCTGAAATGTTGTATGTAAAGGATGGCGGAAGGAGCCCTCATACAAAGAAAGTTTCAGTGTAAAATCACTTTCTCTTTTATTAGTCAATGAACTCTTCTGTTTCACGAACAACTTCCTTTGTCCCACTTGGACCGATGTTTGTAGGATTTACGTCAGTACCTGCCATGAATGCCTAATCGGACGCTCCTAACATTGCGTTAAGTTGACTGTCCACCACTACCACTGTTAACTTCGGAGGGCACACCAGTCAGCCCTCGAGGTGGTGGCTTCTCATTCTTGCTATAGTCTATATGATGCGCAAATCTCTTGCTCTTATAAAAAAATCTTACACAGCGAGAAAATATACGTTAATATGAAATCTTGGAAGTTGCATTAGGCTTCCTTCTCTCCTAGAGTTAAATGGAGTCTTTAGGTTAAGAGAGAAGCAAATCTAATGCAACTTCCAAAATTTCATAACAACACATATTTTCTCACTGCGTAAGATTTTTTTAGCATCGCAGCATTGTTTGTTTAGAATGGCTATCATTTTGGGATCACGCAATACCTAAATCTAAAAGGCATCAATTAACGGTACTGGAAGAAGAGACTTATTTCTTATACATACATTTTTTATGGTACATCTTTCGCTACCTAATCCTCGAGCTGTATTGAGGAAGAAAATATGATTCGAAAGTTATTTGTATGCAGACAGACACAATATAAGTCATTATTGAAAATTTATTTGTTTTAAGTTTCTTCAAACTGTTACAATTTCCGTGGCATGCGCTATGCAGCCAGTGTTCGGAGAAAACCAGCAAGTCAAACGGTTATATTCCAGATGAGAGCTATACTTCTCAGTACCACTTCTGTAGCAGCTGTTGATCTCGCAACAGCAATTAGACTTAAGTCCCACAAGTAATCAGTGGGTGCTAAGGACCAATCCCTACCCGAATTTTCTACCAGCGAACTTTGGTAATAAACAAAGACCACCACGCTTTTTCAAAGGTTCAGAAATGTCTTCTCTGCGTGGAGTGCATATGAAATGGAAAAATTTTCCATGACTCTGTCACATAAATCAGTGTGAGTTCGACCGATGGCCTGGGTTATGTTGGCCTTGAGCACTGCCGTGGTTTGTGGCTTATTTGTTTACACTTGTGACTCAAGAAAACTCCACTAGAAAAAAAAGGTTAACGTGCTTAAATCGTACGATTTGGTTCCCCAGTTCACATCCCCTCCACGTGATATGATCATGTCTTAAAATGCGTTGATGTCCAGATCACCCCATTCAGGTCAAAAGAAGTTCGTAATCATTGACTTATGGTACTCCTTGGCCTGGCCCATGTCTTCCTCTAAGAAATGTGAAACGATGACGCTGGCAGCACAAAATTCATACCAAACAGTGACTTTTGTATTGGACGCTCTTGGATTTGATGTGCGCTTGTATTCTCCCAAATTTGACAATTCGGTTTAATCACGTTCCTATTCTTAAAGAAATGAGCCTCATAGATGAAGATGATTTCTCGTTAAAAATTTAAGTCAATTTGCCAACTGCCTTGCAGCGAATACATGCCGTTGTTTACGCTCATTTGCCTTCAGTTACGGGGCCAGTTGAATTTTGCACGGATGCAGGCCCCAGTCGGGAGATCGATTACTGAGACTGTGTTTATCTGCCACTTTGGAAATAGTTCTTCTCGGCAGGAAGATTACGGCGGCTGTTAACTTGACGAAGCACGCAGTAGTTTGCCCGAATAGAATATCAATTTTGATAAATGAATTTTATTATCTTCGTGTGTTGATGAATGCTACTCTCATCTATCCAATAAATAAATGACAATTGATTTGAGGGCCGTTACAACTATAAAAGTTCGATAGCCCTTGTTGTAAGACAAAGTTTTTTTGTGGTACACTTTTAAGTAAATAATTGTCTACTAACTATGGATGAAAAATATACAGCATGAAAGGTAATTGTGCGCAGTTTTACACATTATAAATACTTTTTCTAGCTCATTAGCATAAAAGTGGTAACGACCGATTTGAGTTTGAGTGCATTTTACCGTCTGTATCTGTTTTTGTGTATTTGTACACACACATTTATGTACATGAATAAACTTTCAAAGGCCTATTTCTTGGAGTTCTCTTGAGTTATTTATTGTGTCAGAAATAAAATTAATTATGAAAGGCCATTTGCCGTTTTTGAGGGGCTTTAGTCGCAAGCATTTTTGTACTACTTTTACAATTTTTGGCTTTCTCTGCTCACTTGAGGTAAACTATGTACACAATTTTATTATCTCGACGGATATAATTTTTTCAATTATAGGGCTCTAACTTAGAAACTTTTTCTCTCATATATAACATTTTAATAATATACATTTTGCTACAAAAATTTTTCTTAATGGGCCTCTATGAATCAATTTTTCTAAAATAAAATAAAAATTCGATTTTATTATATTATATTTTATTTCGTATAATATATTTTAATAAAATTATTAAATTTCTTTAACTATTGTAATAAAAGAAGCAAATTTATGTTGCTTTTAGTTGTTTGAATATAAACAGCTGACTACAAAAGCATTGAATCACAATGAAATGATAGCAAAGATGGGTTGCCACCGTTAACAAATTATAACGATTTACTGAGAAAGTTGCATAAGAAACATAAGCCCGAATAGTTTGTAAATTGTACCAAATGAGCAATCGGTGTGTCATTGAGCTTTTGAGCCTGGAATTGTACAAAATAAAAGTACGATTGCATCCCTGATGTCAATGTTGATACAAAACTTGTTTTTAACTTTGAATCTCATGTAGTCGAGTTATCTTTAATAGTTAGAAGAGTTTCGCGGTAACTCAATGTGCCACATAGACGGAGTCCGGTCTGAATTTATTATTATGGCCAAACCAAAATAATTTAAAATTAAATGTTAAAAGCTTAAGTGTAGTAAACCCTTCATCAGCATATCTTTCTTTTAAACTGCTGCGGATATAAATGAAATTCAAACAACTGGGATTTTAAAGGATTAAAGAATTTTTAATATAAAAACGCTAAATCACTGCAGAGCAGTTTTATTAAATAAGCTTAAAATATATAATTTTTGCTTGTAACCAACATTTATCTTTTGCTTTAGCATTTAATATCAGTTTCCCTCAAATGGTTAATTATAACAATTTCAATGTTATTATTTTTTGTTGTTGTTTGTGGGAAAACAGAATGAGAGAAATTTGCTTCGCACCATTGAATCTTAACAAATTAGTTGGAAATTCAAAGAACTAAAGATGCTTTCTGAGAGCTGCTATTCATTATGCTAATGAGCAGCACTTCAAAAGGAACTTTAACTGTTTGATAAGAAAATTTAATAGCTCACGCTGCACAGTGGGGATTTTGGGATATAAATGGGAATAGTTCCGATGTTGTTGAGCTCAATGATCTTTTTTTTTTTCAAGAAAAAGAATCATCTTTATAAAACAAAATAGGTTTCAGTATTAAACAAGAATGTTTAATGTCTATAATAAAAACACAAAAAGAACGGTAACAAAACCAGCGCCTTTAATGAAAATGAGTGTGGAATATGTTGCATTTTTTCCTTTGTAAGTGAAACATCATTAGAAGAAAACGTGTTGCACTTTTGAAATAAGATATATTAATCAGAAAAGAACACAAATAATTTTAAAAGGCAGAACAAATACACAAAATATTAGTCAGAAAAAAGTTTGATTTCGTATTATCAAACAGGTTGGAGGGGAGACGATATAATAGAGTGGGTCACCTGCAGATTAGGAAAAATTTTAAACACTGATAATTTCAAATATTTGAATCACTTCAATCATAGAGTCATTCAAATAATTTGAATGTTTCAATCATTTGATTCGATTGATTTATTTGAAGTATCTGAATCATATGAATCGTTGGAATCATTTGAATAGTTCTAATCATGTTATTAATTTTAAGCATGTGATTCATTTGGGTCATTTGAATCACATGATTTTTTAATTTGATAGTTTAATTTATATGAATCATTTCATTACTTGTCTCATTCGAATCATTTATTTGGTTAATTAAATTCATCTAAATCATATTAATAATTTTTTATATTTGGCTCATTTGAATCATATGAGTCATTTCAATAAATTGAATGATTTCGGATTTATTTGACGCATTTAAATATATGAATCATTTAAATAATATTAATCATGTGACTCATTGTAAGCATTTGAATCATTTGAGTCTTTTGATTTGACTCTTTTGATTCATATATTTCATTTAATTTATTTGCTGAATTTCATGTATATCAATCTTTTGGATCATTTGTTTCATTCGAATCATTCTTAAATAATTATTTGGATATGATTCATTTGAATCATATGAATCATTTAATCAATTTCATTCCTAAGTAACATTTGGATTATTTATTAATCACTTGAATTATTTGATTCATTTGAATCCTGTTCATTATACGATTCAATTGATTCACTTTAGTTATTGAAATCATTTGGGCTTTTTGCATTCGAATTATATGAATCGTTCGAACCATTTGATTCATTAAAATCATTTGAATCAAAACTAATTCGGCGAATGGGCTGAAGCACAAATTGATATTGATTTTGAATCTCCATTCAAAATTTTATTTTCCGAATTGTCGCATTCGGAGTTAGAAAAATCCACAAGCTTTTGCCGAAACACCACTGCATCCACAGAAAATTACGGTGTGGTGCGCTTTATGAGATGGCGGAGTCATTTGCCCATATGACTTCATAAACGTCAGAATATTACTGTCAACGGTGAACGGTATAGGAACATGATTCGAAGTTTTTGCGTTAAATTTGCTGATATGTGGTTCCAACAGGACGGAGCCACATGCCACACAGCGGGCGCTACAATTGATTTACTCAAGAAAACTTTTGACGAAAAAATAATATCACGAAATGGCCCAATTAACTGGCCCCCACGATCGTGTGATTTAACCCCATTGGATTATTTTCTTTGGGGTTATGTAAAGTCACTTGTGTACGTCGATAAACCACAAACAATTGAACACCTGGAAATGAACATTCGAAAAGTTATCGGCGAGATAAGGCCGCAAATGCTGCGAAAAGTTTGTGAAAATTGGTGTTCCAGATCGCGCCTTGCACGTGCCAGCGGTGGCGGCTACATGTCCAAAGTCATATTTGAACATTAATGTCATAAAATTTTCTATATAATAAAGACCGTTTCATTGATATCAAAAATATATTACTGTGTTTTATTATGATTTAAACTTGTATCACTCTATAAAAAACACCCGATATTAATTTTGAACGTCTCAACCGAATCAAATCAAAGTGGTGGCATTCTGAAGAGTGTTTCCAGGCTTGATTTTCGGTGAGAAAATCTGAAAAAAAAACTCGGGAAGAAAATTTTACAGTGTATTCTTTTGAATAATGTTTAAACGGCTCCACCGATCGATTGTACAAACTAATCAGGGGCCGAATTGCGATTGATATCGAAAACTGTAATTTTCCTCAGCGTTTGGTATTGAAAACCACGTCGCCCGGGTCAAAATCGATCAAACTTTTCACGAGAAAAGAATTCGAAAAGAGTAATTAAAAACCGTAGAAATTATATATCTAATAATTTGCTGCTCCCAATTCTTTTGTAGTTACTAAAAACTGTTTCAACCACAACTTATCACGTGGGAATCGGTTGATTTATTCGGAAGTTATAGCAGATAGAAAACTAAAATATTAGATGGCTTAAAAATCATATTACGAAAGCCTTGCGGTTATATTCTGTAGCCCTTCAAGTTGACATAAGAATAATTCTTTTGTATGAGATAATTTTTGAGATATTAAGAAAATAAACTGGAGAAATTTGGTGGATTCGGCGAAGTTATAAAATTTCCAATAAATTATTTTTTTTTTATCTTATAACTCTTTTTCCAGTTATTTATGTTTTTGATTTTGTTAACGTTGGCATGAATACTAAATGGAATACAAGAGAGCCTCCAACCGAATTTCAACCAAATCGAAAGGGGTCGTGTCTAACTCCTTGTGGGTTTGACGTGGAATCACTCACGGAATAAAAAATAGTAGATATTTAAGACTTTTTGTTTATTAATTATTATAAAAATACGATTCCTTAAAACTTTTAACAAAACGTAAAGAGTGATATGATGCATAATGAAGGCGTATTATTACCACAAAAATCATATCTTTTGAGTTATGACGGTGTTGCAGAAAAGGGGCAATATACGATATGTACATTCTTTGCATGTTTTTCTCTATACGGTTGTACATAAATGTTGCCGAAGATTTTTTGGCCAAGATAATTTAAATTCCATTTATGGCTCGTTCAACATCCCTCATAAAAGTTTTCCTTTTTTTATTTCAGGCACATGCATGTACACGCATGCATGTAGTTACGTACATGTGTAAGTGTGAGTGCATATGTTCTGTCTCGTTTGCATGTAAATAACTTTTGGATTCAGTTGGTGGTAACACCCTTTTAATATTTGTTAACACGTACGTGTTATCCGTTCTTGACTATCGTTATCAATATTTGTTTCCAGATATTATAACAGAAATAATTTTGTGGTATCCTTTCGCTTGTTTGGACATTTAGTAGTGGTCTTGTTGTGACCCTTGGCTAGGAAGATGATTCATGCAAAATGGTCCATACGGATCAGAAACTCCACTTAATTTTTTCTTTCGTATTTTGGCTATTTTATTTGTATTTATCTCATAACGAAAATCCCTGTAGCTCACTTTATTCCCCACTTTAGTTAACGCTACCTTTTACTATCGCCTACATTATAGGCAAGTTGCGGAAAAATAGAAATAGGCGGAAGCTGGAAAAACTTTTACAGGAGTCCTGTAAAAAGGAGATTTCTTCCACTGATTTGATTGTCTACGAGAAAGATATGGAGCTTTTTTCGATCAGTGATGCCACAGGCTATTGCGCGACCATACTTAAGACAACAACAAATTCCAAAAATTGTTTTCGTTTCATTTGCATTTGCTTTGTTAATAGATATTTATTAACTGCTCTTCGGCATGATTCAGTTCAAGAATTATGAGTTGTATTGTGTTATCCTGTATTTGAATAAGTTTGTGTGTTTGTAAGCGACTCCTTTGGATTTTAAATAGATTTACTTTAAATTTTAAACACTCTCAGGTGGAAATTCACAAATTTGATAAGCCGCTGGCAAATCCCTCTTCTTTGCAGATGAGGAAAAATGGGAAAAATTTAATCATTCAAAGCAGTTGAATGTATTGAAGCATTTGAATGATATGATGAGTCATTCGAATAGTTGGAATGATTTCAATCATTTGATTCGTATGATTTGTTTCATGCATTTGAATCACACGAACCGTTCGAATCGTTTGAATAATTTTAATCATATGATTCATGTAAATCGTTTGAATCATTTGATTATTTTGAGTCATTTGATACAATTAACTTATTTAATTTATTTGCTTCATTCGAATTATTTTTAAATCATTTAAATAATTTTTTGATATGACACATATAAATCATATCAAGCATATGCAATTTGATTCATTTGAATCATTTGATTCATATGATTCATTTCATTTATTTAAAGAATTTAATGTATATGAATCATTTAATTCATTTGATTCATTTGTTTCATTCTAATCATATTTGAAAAACTTTTTCATATGACACTATAAATCATATCAATCATATGCAATTTTATTCATTTGAATCACTTGATTCATATGATTCATTTCATTTATTTAAAGAATTTAATGTATATGAATCATTTAATTCATTTGTTTCATTCTAATCATATTTGAAAAACTTTTTCATATGACACAATAAATCATATCAATCATATGCAATTTTATTCATTTGAATCACTTGATTCATATGATTCATTTCATTTATTTAAAGAATTTAATGTATATGAATCATTTAATTCATTTGATTCATTTGTTTCATTCTAATCA
Organism: Linnaemya vulpina; assembly: GCA_963675445.1. NCBI lineage: Eukaryota > Metazoa > Arthropoda > Insecta > Diptera > Tachinidae > Linnaemya > Linnaemya vulpina. Next base: position 21,678,113 of record OY776276.1, read on the forward strand.
TATTTGAAAAACTTTTTCATATGACACTATAAATCATATCAATCATATGCAATTTTATTCATTTGAATCACTTGATTCATATGATTCATTTCATTTATTTAAAGAATTTAATGTATATGAATCATTTAATTCATTTGTTTCATTCTAATCATATTTGAAAAACTTTTTCATATGACACTATAAATCATATCAATCATATGCAATTTTATTCATTTGAATCACTTGATTCATATGATTCATTTCATTTATTTAAAGAATTTAATGTATATGAATCATTTAATTCATTTGTTTCATTCTAATCATATTTGAAAAACTTTTTCATATGACACTATAAATCATATCAATCATATGCAATTTTATTCATTTGAATCATTTGATTCATTTCATTTAATCAATTTGATTCATAAGAAATATTTGAATCATTTATTCAGTTGATTCCTTTAAATCACTTGAAGCATTTAAGTCACTTCAATACATCGTTCTATTTCAATCATTTGCATATATGGATCATTTATATCATTCGAATCACTTGATTCATTTGAATTATTTAAATTATATGAATGGTTCGAACCATTTGATTTATTGAAATTCTTTGATATTATATTTTTCTAAAATATTAAAACCAAATATTTCTTTGAAAATAACATAAGAATCACTATTGTATATCGGATGGTTTTCAATTTCGTGACGACTTATATATGTAGATCATTTTAAAAAAATTTTGAAAGACAAAAATATATATTAAAATGAAAAGAAAAAAACACATCCTTCAACATCTCAGGATATTAAAATAATACTTAGCGCCATAAAAAAAAAACTTTGCACAGAAAATATTGGGAAACTCTTGGGAATACGGGGAAACCTCGTAAATTTTTTCAGTATAAAATGGGGCTGACTCTGCTTATTTATCTGAATTTTAATCGAAAATCATCAGCTCTCGGTTCACCTGCATGCTTGGGTGTTTGTAACCTATTCCTTTGAACAGATTTACTTTCAACTTTGTGACAATAACTTAATTTGACAAGTTTGAGGAGCGCTGCCGTACTGGATTTTTAAGAAAAAAGAATGCTGCCATTCTTTTCCCGTGAAAGTGGTGAAAATCTTCTGTTGTGTTGTAATTTTAAGAAAAATACTGTTACCGTTCTTTTTCCGGGGAGGTAACCGAGAACTTTTGGGATTTTGAGGATTTTTATCAAAGCTTTTGTGAATCCAAAACGGGCTTGTGTTTCCACTAAGTGACCATTTACTCCATTAAGTGTCTTGGCTAAATATTACGTTATATCGCGATTTAATAGAAATTCAACAGCTTTTATCAGCTTCATCCATACATTTCATGTGCTCGTCATGATTCCTAGACTCGATTTTGACCCTCTCTGATCGGACAGATTTAGTTTAAAGTTTGTACTTTTATAAATACTATGATTCAATGAGTTGTCTTATTATCCTGGTCGACTTAAGCAATATTCTTAAATATCCTCTATGAAAGAGCGAGAAAGAGAGACAGAGAGAGAGAGAGAGAGAGAGAGAGATAGAAAATAATACTCTAGATACTCTGCTTCACCACAATAAAATATAGAACTCACGATATGAGTGCACTTCTGTCAGTTACTGATAAATCGAACTAAATAATTAAAAATAAACACAATTTAAAATTAAATTAAAAAGTAGTTAAAGATTCTTAAGATTTCAAAAGGTTAAAAAATCTCAATATATAAATAATTTTACAAAAAATAATAATAATAATAACGTATTGTGGAAAAAACGGCAGATATATTTTTTAGAATGTTTAATTATAGTTTTTGTTTATAAAACTACTTTTATATTGAGAATTATTTTTCATTTCTCAGTTTGATTTTCCATAAAAGCGTGTTTTCTTAGAAAACCAAAATAATGAATAATTTATGTATTTATTTTTACTTATTAAAAATGATTTATGAAACGTGTTGCGATAAACGATGATTTGAAAATCGATCGATTATCCGAAAACCAATTAAAACCCTGAGCTATTGATCACCCCAAAATTCGCAAACAATTTTAAAATCACAGAACGAAATCATTTTGGTCAACCAATCACATTGATTTTATAGCTAATTGATTGCAGCCCTTTGCACCTCTGGTGAAGGCTTACACTCGTATGAAGTAAAAATATAAATTGTGTAAATGAGCAAACAAAACCACACTTATGCGGCTAATAATATTTGCACTAAATCAAGCATCACGATAACACGAGCAGTAAATATGATGGTCAGTTTAGTTGCCTGTACATCCAACAGAACTGGTGGACTGGACCAACAGACAAACAGATACGCAATGAACACGTTTGTCATTTATAATGTGAACATTTCCTCCACCTCCTTTTATATAAATCATAACAAAATGCTTTGGACCTAAGTATTTGTGTGTGTGTGTGTGTGTGCGAGTTTACGCTGCATATCTTTTAAAATATAAAAGAACATTTCGTGTACAAATTTGACCCCTTTTTTTAATGGATCTCATCCTGTGACAACATGTTTTTACGTAATAAATTCTTATCTTCAAACACTTTTTGTAACGCCAATTTGTTTAACATTCTATGCGTGTGTGTGTGTTTGGTCAACATTACCAACCCGACCATAATATTTAATTTAATATTTTTTGTTTTATCCTTTTTCTTTTGTGTGGTTGACCATAAAATTTTCTTTGCCATAATTTGAAATTGTAAGGATTTTGTGTATAAACACATACACATGCATGCATGTGCTTGTATGTACATGCAAGTGCATGTTTAGGGTCATTCAAATTTCATGTGGATTAACAGTTATTATTCTTGGCAGGCTTATCTTTGTTTAAGCAGAGTGTGTGTGGTCAGTTAATGGCATTCTAGTTTTAATAAAACATTTTGATAGAAATCTTTATTAAATGTTGTTAAAATCTACACACATTAAATTTGCTTAAAAGATTAATTTTTGTGAAATAAAAAGAAGCATGAACTCATAAAAAACACCCCACAGGGACTTGAATGATTTCAATGAAAAAAGTGCTTGATAAAAAACTCGAATTTAAATCGCATTTTTAAATAAAAAATTAAAAAGTTTAGATTTTCACTCATTATGTTTGATTGTAAAATAACTTTTATTCGCTTAAATATTTGTACCACATTAACTTCTAAGCATATTTGCAATAAATTCAATCATTTTTTTTTATTTAAACATAATTTTTCGACATAAAAGTTACTCGTGATAACGATAAAATATTCTATAGAAAATTAACTCGACACAATTCATTCTTTCACACCAACACTAAAATGTTGAGTTAATGGTCAATTCGTGTAATCACCAAAATCCCCCCAGAGAGGGATATTGTTGTGGTGAATGAATTAATTGTTAATTTCCTCATTTCATTACAAATTGTTGCGATTGTATTTGTAACGGTCACGTTGTCTTTTTGTTGGTTTTTTTGTTGTTGTTTGTAGTTGATAAATGCGAATGTTTCTACTCATGTGAACAAAACGCACAGTGGCTCAAACACTGTTAACTTCGGAATTATAAAAATGTTATTTTGAAAAGGGTAAAATATCTTTAAAATAATTTTATAAATTTTTTCGCTTCTACACGAACTGAGTATTTTTCAACACAGTACAACTGTTTTAATTGCAATAAGACAGTTGATAGGAGAATATTTCCCTCCTAGGACTGGCAAGAGGTTCGAGCTGCGGAATTTTGTATGGGAGATAGTTTTACACTATGTCATTGGAGAATATCAATTGAGATAATTAAGATACTGGGTGGCTAATTAACGGTACTAAAACTATTATGAGTATCTTATAAAAATAATATATTTCACAAAATATTTGGTGTTTAAATCCTATATTAAATGCACCGATCCATTAGAAAGATATAGTCTTAAATTCGAATGCGGCAAAGGGACAGAAAAGGATAATACCGATATCATTATGTCTCGTAAATTACGATAGACAGATTCAAAATTCCAAAAGCGTGCGATTGGTGCTACAAAATAGTCCGACAAAGGTTTGGTACTTTTGCAGTCCACACATAATAAATTAGCAGAAACTATTTTTGTTTGTTTCATAAGAGAATTGTCAAATACATTTTTAAAGAAAATTAGTTTTTTTAATGTTATAAATAAATATATAAAAAATTAAAATTTTAATATGTACAAAAAAATTGATAATTAGGCCCTTAAAATTCCACAAGATTTTTTAAATATGATTTACATATAATTTATTTGTCGACATCACTCCAAGACAATATTGGCCTTGTGGCCAACAATTAACTACTTCTCATGGCCTTTGCCTCTGCACCCTAAGCCCATGAAACTACCAAGAAGCTGTTAAAGATTGTCAATTGCTGAAGAAAAGTGAAAAAAGTAGGACAAGTGTCCTACTTTTTATATTCCTTTAACATGACGTTGGCAAATAGTTACAGAATAAGGGGGACCGTTAACTGGCCTATTGTATTCGTGAGCGTTGCCGTTAAATAGATACTTTGAATATCACTTTGTTACCTATTAGAGATAACTTTTGGAAAAAGTACTTCTCGAGGAAAGTACTTTTTTCAAAAATATATATTTTTAATGTTCCTTCGAGAAACTTGAAATTTTATATTAGCTGTTTTTCATATAAAATTTTTTAAGGCATAATTTTTGAAAATGTGGTTTTGAGTTATAAAAAATTTTGGGAGAAAATAGTAGTCAAATGAAAAGAGTAGTCATATAAGAAAATTATTTTGATTTAATTATATATTCTTAAAAAGGCGCTTAATAAAAAAGTAAAAAAAAAATATTTTCAGAAAAGGTACTTTTTGAAAAAAGTTCTGTTCAAAAATGTTACTTTGAAAAAAAGTACTCTTTGAAAAAGACTGTTTTCGGAAATAGTACCCATTGAAATAAGTTATTTTCAGAAAAATTGCAATTCCTTCAAAAACGTTACATTTTGGAAAAAGTACCACTCAGAAAGGTACACTTTGGAAATAGTACTTTTCAGAACAGATAATTTTTGGAAGAAGTTCAAAAAAAGTCAAAAGAGGTACCTTTTGGAACAAGTACTATGAACAAGTGCTATTAAGAAAAGATACCTTTTGTAAAAAGTACTCTCAGAAAAGGCTAGTTAATTAATAAAAAGTTTTAATTTTCTAAATGAGTACTTTTTTGGGAATTGCCGTTTAATTTTTCCAAAATTTTATTAAAAATTTCAAAAAGATCAGTTAGTTCCTATGCCCATTTCACTGGGGCCAATGCAGATTTTCAGGGAACCTTTACTCAGCATTTCTTGGAATAACTAACTTGATCACTTCAAATTTTGTAAAAAAAATTTTGAAAAAAATTATCAGCACGATATAAACATTAAGGAGCATTTTATTTTCATTTTACGATGTTTCAAATTTTAATTATAATTCGCCTTAACATATTTGCTATTCGCCTTAAAATTTGATTATTGAAAAAGATTCAAAGAGAAAAGCTACGTTTTTGAATGTGAAGTCGGAAAACGTACGTTTTTAGGGAGGAAAATTTTCCCTAATTGGGAATTGTTTATACGTTCAGATGACTGCTTGTCTATCTACTGTCGCCCACTGTTTTGGCGAACTGTGCCATTCGCATAAAAATTGCTTTAAATTTGAATGTTTGATGTATTCGGCTATTCACGTTATATGGAATTATTTCAAAAATTTACATGCATTAATGCAACCCACTGTGCAACGTTTTTAATCAGCACAAAAATAAAAGTCTGGTCGCTACTAAACGCATTAAGAGATTAACACACTGAGATACATCGACATGTGGGGTAAGATATACGATGGTAAAACATGGCAAATAAATACGAGTATATCCACATTAACAATGACATAAAACAATGAATAGTAAATTATTATGACCAAGTTAAGGAACAAACGGTGAAATAACAAAAACAAAATGACTTAATGACCCTCATTATTGGTTCAAATAAAAATATCAAACAACAAACTGTAATGAACGGTAAACGCTAGATAAACGGGGGTTGGAGGGGTTGGAGAAGATGAAGGAAACAGCAATCAAAGCAAATAAAAGTAAAAAGTAAAATTGTAAACGTTAAGAAGGCTGAGGGAATTAGTGGCGAAATATTGATGTTTTTGTGGTTTTGCAATTGACCTAAACTGTTATATACTACTATTTGTATATATATGAATTAAAAAATTTGATATGTATCAAATTAAAATTGAAATTCGCGTAGAGTAATTAGCAATTCAAAACGTCGAAATAAATTTTTCGAAACTCTTAGCGCTATTATAACAACTCAACGATAAAGTTCGCAATAGTTAACCTCTACTATAACTAACTTATAACTGTCTGATAAAATGAAAAATATAATTTACATACAGTGGCAACATTGCGATATCTACTGCCTACGTGGATTAAATTAGGTTTGATCCCGTACTCTACATTGGGAGCCCGCGGAATTCCAATCTTACCGAAAACTGTTCCCGCACTCAAAGCTTAGGCAAGTGAGAGAGAGGGAGAGTTTGAAAGAAAAACATTCTTATTCTTCTTGCACGAAGTAGAACGCAATTTTTCTTCGTTAAGATTGGGAAAACCGTCAAACGGTCAGCTGTTTTAAAAAGATAAACGATTAAAAACTTTAAGAAATTATTATTAAAAGATTTTAAATAAGAATTGTAATAAAATAAAAGTTAAGGACGAATAAAACAAGTACTGCTTGAGTTTTACGTTTATTTGTATGTTTCTGGCATCTTCAAAGTCTAAATTATTCCTACTTGAACCCATGCTGAAGTTATAGATACGGTGGCAACGCTGTGCCAGAACATTGTTTGGCTCATGGTGTAACAAATATAAGGTGGCATCGCTGCGCCAGATGATAGTGTTTAGCTCAAACATTGTTTGGCTACATTGACAACAAGTCAAAATCAGGGTCTAGTTCCGCATTATCACTGAAAAAACGCACACCATCCTGCTAGGAAAAATCCTCTAATTGCCCGAAAATCACGAACACAGCGCGCCATACAAAAATAAATAAATAAAAAATATTAAAAATAATAATAATGAAAACGTTTAATCCTAAAAGACATGCTTGTAACTTCCGGCTAATTTTAATAAAATGTTATTCGTAACCTGTGCCTCGTTTTTGTAACTGAAGTGAGAACGTCTCGCATCGAAAAAATTTTCGTCACTCTGTGAAACACAGACATGGTGACACCATCTCAAAATTAGTCGGGAACGCTTATTGGGCCCTCAAAACGTAGAGATCTGACGAGAACTCATTGTTTTCAAAACTGGGTAGAACCAGTAACTTGGCAAGTTAAAAATCAACAGGCATTTTGTTGCTGTAAAATTGTTGCATTTTATGAAAGAAAAATTTGCTTGTGGTTATTCAATAACATGCGTTACAAAAACAGAAAAAAAAATAGTAAAGAACCATGGGCAAAAGGTAAACAAACTTGTTTATTCCATGATGACGACTTGCAAAAACTTACGGAAAAGAAATGTTAACACAGTTTGACATTATCAGCTGTCAAACCATATTTATAGATAGTTATCATGCAGCTAAAAAAACACTCGATATATATAATAATAATTATAATTAATAATTGTGACCCACTTTAGCCAGCTGTATCGCTGCTTTTCACTCACTGCCCGAAGAAGGGCCTTAAATGCCGCTACATTAAAGAGTCGCAGGTTTGATATGCTTGAGAAAGATGCAACAGAGTAATAAAGTGCTGTTATTTATACAACAACACTTGAAGGGGAGAGGTGCAACTATTTAGAATATTCATATAATTTTGTTTTTCGTAGCAAAATTAAAGACGTTTTGTTTTTATTTATTTTTATTTTAAATCACTTCAATCCAACCCTGCTACCTGTTCCACCATAAATCAATAAATCTTTATATCCAAACATCTCTCAACCTTTTCTCTGTTTATTAGTTCAATAAATCATAAGAAGGAATCTAGACCTCAAAAGTTTAACAACTTGAAAAACTAAAAATGAATAAAAAACCTTTGAGCCCCTGCCATCAAGTCAAATCGTGCGTTTAAATATTTAAACAAGTGTGGGGAGTGTTTAAAGAAATCGTGTGCATGTGAGTGTGTGAGTGGCACTCGCACATGTGTAAAATTCTCGTTGCAACTCCTTTAATTTGATTCGATTCCTGCTTTATGAAATGTAAAAGATTTTTTCAAGTGTTTTCCACTTTATTTCCGCACGAATTAAAATTTTGTCACTTTAGTCCGGGGCACCAGCAACGCAGCACCAGAAATAAAGTTGCCTTTAAGTAACGAAATTTTAAAATTCTTATTGGTGTTGTTGAGAAAATTTTTCACACTTTTCATATCTGAATTCAATCACTGACACGTGCCATTGAGGGCATATTATTTTCTATTTTTTTCTTTCTCTGCTGCAGGAAAAACTTTGTGTTAAAATATAATAAAAAAAAAAAATTACAATTTTTCATGCTCAATATGATTTTGTTTTTGAAGAATTTTGTTTCAGATTTGTTCGCCCGTCTTGTTATTTGTGACAGGAAAAAGTTTCGAGTTTATTCAGAGACAAATTGAAACAAAATTATGATTTCAAGGGTGTTGGTTGGATATATTTTATTGAAAAATTATATCCTGAAAGGTCGGTCATTGACTCAAAGAGTTAAGGTTTCATTTCAATATGCACTCTGGATGGAATATATTTTTTTAACACGGTTTTATTTGAAAAGGTACTCGTATATCTATAGTAAATCTAAAATGAATTTTTTTAAATCAATAATACAACACAGTGGGGGTGTGAGCGCAAAAAGCACTAATATTTTTGACATACACGTTAACTTTATTTAAAAAAGCTACAAAAGCAAAAATAAACTGACTCTCGGCACTTGCTTCCTCGTCTCCTATCGATGTAAATATAAATAAGCTTGTGGGAGAGGAATATAGTCCAATAGATCGAAAAATCTTTCGTTAATTCCAGCTGTATTTATACTGGGATACTTAATTGGCACTTTTAATTATTCGGTAAACTCCATTAACTCTTAATTAACCGGTTAATTAAATTACTCGATTAACATTTTTAATGATCGATGAAATTTTTTATTGATCGGTTAGTTTTAATATTATAGGCTAATATTAAATGAATTAATGAATTAGTTAATCGGTTAATTTATTTTAATCGGCTGATTTCGAACTTAATCGGTTGATAAAAAATGTATTCATTATTTTGCGATTTTATTGGTGAATGAAATTAGAACAACACAAATATAACAATTCTTGAAGTAAATCAGACAAAAGAGGAATTCATAAAAATGTATTAATAAAAAGTATTTAGATAATGGAATACTTTAAGATTTTCTAAAATTGTTTTCTATATTTTATTTCAAATATTTTTTCTTAAGTCTTAATTAAAATGTATCGCACGTAACGGAGAAAAACTTTTCGGAGACTATTAAATTACTTTTATCAGTTTTTCTAACAGGTTCAGTTAATTATATTGAACGACCGTTTGTGTTATTGCAGATGATTTTCTCCACTGTAACATTGTGTCAAACATAAAATATTAGCTGAAATTCTACAAATAATATAAAATTTTAGAAATATAAAAAAAACTAAATAAATCGAGCAGTTAATCGGCTAGTAAATAAGGGGAATGATCGCCTATTTGAAAGTTGAGAGAGATTTTGAGAGAATAACATTCTTGTTCTTGTTGCATAAAACAGTTCGAACTTGTGTTCGGGCAAGTAGTTAAGGTACCAGCTATTCGAGAAATTAACAATAACAATGAAATGTTATAAACTGAATATGATTTTATAGATGAAAAGTTATTATAATGACTAAAACTCTGTAAATTGTGTGATAACTGTAGGTTAAGTGTTAAAAGTTTTGAAAATAAAAAATAAATAAAAAAATGACAATGAAAAATATGTATCTTACAACTACTAAAAAGCAGAACTGGAAAGTTTTGTTAAAAAGATTTGAAGCAACTATTTGTTGAAAGTTATCTATTTGATTACAATAAACAATCATAAGCCAAATCATTGTTTTTTATGCGAGTTTAAATCGACTGTTAAAAGAACGTTGAACATTCGTCTCCTACAGAGGTCAAAAGTGTGGCATCACACCCATTGTGTTGTAGATCCACATCGTATAGCTAAATGGTCACATTTTGCAATGTGGCAACTTTTGCACTAAGTGGTTTCAAAGCCGAAGGTCTGGCAAGGCTGTGAGCTGTTTAATATCTGTCATGTGAAGAGTTATTTATTTAGTAAAAAATTTAAGGTCATAAGCAGCGTTAACAGATTTGAGGTTAGAAAGTAAATTGGCTGTAAAATAATGAAATGTCGAGAGTTCAGCTTTTGTGTTAGGATGTGGATTTATTAGAAAGTTGGGAAACTTTAGTCGTGGAACGCTACAATCTAGAGAAAAGAATTTTAATAGAAAAATTTTATATAAAAATGGGGAACATTTTTGTAAAATTTGAAAAGTTTTTCCTTGTAATCAGGCTCCTTAGGAGACCACTGTGGGTAATTCAATCGCTAGGGCTGATGGTACGGTTGGTGACAATATACTAAAGCAATACGTTCGTAGTGGCCATATTGATATAAATTTAGCCGTGATATTAATTTAATGAAAATTTTCCCGGTTGTATAATTTATCGACTTGGCGATGGAAATCGGCCGCCTCGTTCTTGTGATTGAAAACCGCTGAATTATTTTCTCTGAGGTACTATGAAATACCTGGTTTAAGTGAACAAATCGCAAGGAACTGACGCTCTGAAAGATATAAGTGAAGCTTTGTTGCAAAGTATGGTTTTGAATTTTGTAAAGGGAGCGTAAATAAAAAGTGACCTTAAATATATTTTATTTGACAAAAGGGATATTAAACCTTATTTTGAAGCAAATGAAAAATTTTTTTTTATAATTTGCGCGAATTAAATAGAAGAGTGTGTCTTAATCTTGTAATAGAAAGCTATAGAATTAGTTGTTTCAAAACAGCCGGTCTGGCAAGACCGCCGGCTCTTAAACAGCTGTTCACTGAAGTGCCACTTATTTAGCGATATTTATGCCTTTTACGAATATTAGGGCCATTATTACAACTTGATGTTATCTTAAAGTGAGATTTTATCGGTCGGATAAATATATTTTCGTTATTACAACTTTCCTTTAACCTAAATATGAGCGATAAATTAAAGGCATGTTCGACTTTGCCATAAATTTTACCAGAAGGATTTATGTTTATATTACCATATTTTCTTATTTTTGAACATGGTAGCACCAAACATAGTTCTTCTTTACTTGAAAAGTTTTTTGCCCGTCTTGTCACAGCTCGCACATTGTTTAGATGCTGACATTTATTATTTTATAACACAAACTTATATTTGCCACTACAATCTTTCGCGATCTAAATAATCTTTCAAAAGTAGTCGGTAGTTGCTAGCGGTATTGACACATGATAAGAAATACATTTAATTTTACCGGCAAGTTGTAATAATGGAAAGTTGCTACCGGCCACTTTGTCGACTTGTTATGCTAACGTTGGCATTTACTACCACCAACTTTGTCGGCAAGTTGTAATATTGGCCCTTAATCGTTTAAAAACGACAGAACTAGTGAAAATGAAAAAAAACGTATATGCGAATTATTTATTTATTTCAGAAATACTTGATAAACTATCGGTGCACAGCTGCCGACGAGGTGACTTGACCATATTTCGACGAAGTTATTAACCTGTATTTTTATGTGCTAGTGTGTGTGTGTGTGCGTACTCGACTTATTCCTTCACGTAAGAATTAGCAACGTAGTTAGCCATGGCGAATTCTCCAGAAGAACCGTAATTCTGTACAGTTACCTGATATGTAGAAGTTAAGTAGTGCGGGTGAGACGCAAAACTCTCGAAAGAGAGTGAAAGATCAGTGGCCTGACTGCATTCGAAAAAATTATTACCAACGAACTTTGAAGTTGACTCAGAGCTGCTTTGCTGCTGTGATTATTTACAAATTAAATGGACAAAAACAGCTGTTGTACAGTTTGTGAGTTAAGTATTATAAGAAAATAAGAAAAAATAAATACACTCACTTGCATGGGAGATTTAAATGGTTTTGGACAAAAATTTATTAGAAAATCCGTGTGTTAACGTGAATTTTTTTTAAATTTTATTAAGAATGCATAAATATAACTTTTCCGAAATGTGCTTTCCAATACGGTGGCCCAGAAGATATTATTGTGAAAGCTTAAATTTTGCTCCTTGACTTGTATATACTTAATATTAAAATCCTATTGTTATTTTATACAAATATATTATCAATCAATCCCACTGTGCATTACTTTACTTCTTATAAAAATTATATATCGATTGCAAAAAAAAGCAGGAAATCTTGCCAACTCCAGCACAAACCAGGCCATTCACCCTGTAGAAAATTAAAAATAAAAATATATTTAAATTATTGTATTGAAATCCAATCTTCGAAAAAAAACCAAAAACCAAGAATTTGGTTTAAATTTTGCTTATTTTGCAGTTTGTAATTAAAATTAAATTTATTTTTTATATATATATATATTTTTTTTGATTTTTTCTATAACAGCGAGTGCTTCGCTTTAACCTGATTAATGTGATTGTCACTGCTTTATTAGTGTTAAGTAATAAAATTAAAAAAAGAACTAATATTTAGTTAAACGGTGGAACAAATACAAACACACACACACACACATAATTGTTTATATAAATGCAAAAGCCCATCGTTTGAAATCTGCTGATTAATGGAAATTTATATAAACTTTTTATAAATAATTATCGTGTAGCAACCAACCAACCAAAAGTTTTTTTTAGCTTGAAAATTTATTTTATTTATATAATTTCGGTTAAAAGATGGCAGCAGTATAAACAAAAGTTTTATTTTGCCATTGAAAATATAGGGTGATATTTAGGAGTTGGCTCTTTGAAAAAAATAGTTTTGAAAATTTGTTTGTGATTTAAGTTCACAACGAACATTAACAGAAGGAGTAGACATTTGAAGGAGTGAAAACGAATCCATTTTTGCTTTTTTTTAACACAAGGAATAACTTATTTTTTTTTTAAATATATTTTTTTATGTAGAATAATCGCTCCTACTGTCACGAACCCTTTCTCTCTCTTCACCCGTCTAAATCTAACTGTATCTCTCTCTCTCTATCTCTCCAATCTTCTTTCCCTAATTTTTCAATCATGAATGCATTCCCGGCGAATAATCTCCTGATCGTGAGTGATACTTTCCTGGGAGTCTTTTCACTTTTCCCTGTAATTAATTTAATTTATTTTAGCTGGGAAAAGCAGATGGCATGTGAGTTCAGGTTCACAGGCGAAAGTTTTTGCTGCTCAAATACTTTTCAATCGAAGAGTTATCGGCGAAATACGGCTGCAAACGCTGCGAATGTTTTTAACAATTGCTATTCCATAATGATCCTTCCACACGCCAGGATTGGTGGTCACATGGCAAAAATCATATTTAATCATTATTTTCATGAAATTTTCTTTCATTTTCATTTTTCTTTAAAATTAAGCCCGTTTTAATGATATCAAAAAAAATATTTCCTCGTCTTATTGTAATTTAGACCTGTGCCACTCTACAAAAAAACACCCATTACCTTAAAAAAACATTATAAGACCGTAGTTGTACCTGAAGGTAGTAAACGAAATGTGTCATAGTTTCTGTTTTTTATGAACAGCTGTTTTGCTTGCAAACTTTAGTAAAAGAATTTTTTTATTACCTACCGAAAAGTTTGTTGTTTTATTGGATCAGTCGAATTAAACCAGAATCGTAGAATAGCACGCCGACGAAGACGAAAATGTACGTATTTTCATAAATAAAAATACTAGAGTGAATATATCAACTGCCAGGCCCACGATGTCACCCGACAAAAATATTTTTTTCTCTCTAAATGAATTTGGTTGTCAGAACGATATCGAGAAACATCGTAAGTCAGTCCGTAAACATATTAATAATATAATATGTCCAGCCTTAACGCATTTTTTAAATAACATTGTTAAATGGATTCAGTGTGCAGAGTTATTTCAATTATATCGAAAGCACAGCTTCTCTGGGTCTGTCAAACTGAAATGTCGAACAAAACGTTTATTCAATTAAATTATAAAAATAATTATCTCTTCTTTATAAATCCGGGAGTCATTTTATAGCACTAATTTTGAAAAAATTTTAATTGTAAAATTAATAAAATGCACGCAAAATTGTGAGCAGCAAATATTAACATTATTTTCATTATTCTTTTCATAATAAAAAACAGCTGATGTCGGAAGGTTTGTCAGAAGAAAATAGATCACGTTGTAATTAAAATGTTTTCAGATAACTTTGTGCCTGGCTTTTGCAGAGACAATGCTTTATAGGTAACACACATGTCGTATGTATTTTGCAGTGGAGTATTTGACATGTCAGATGTAAAAAACATGTCGTGTATGGCAGGCTTAAGCATGCTTAAGCTAATTTCGAAAAATATATTAACAAGAAGACACTAGCGAGACTTATTTAATATTCATAAAAATATAGAATGTATTTGAAATCTACTTTAAGAAAATTTTGTAAGATATGCTTTAAATAAAATACATGTCAAACCCATTTTAAATATTGTGAAAATGGCGGTAAGAATTTCCACAAAACTCCCTTGTAAGTTGTTGGTGGAGATGTTCTAAAAATTGGTCGAATTTGTAGTTTTTATAGATCGCTTCAAGCGAGTCTGACGACATTTTATTCATAAAAGGGGGAAAAAAACCTCCACAGACAATTATAATTCAGAATCAGGACATTTATAATATAAAAATAGCTCAAAACAAAATTTGAAAAAATTAAGTTTCCACTGCAACTTAACTTGTGTGCAAAGTTTTTGTTTAATCGTTTCAGTCCAAATAGTTGAATTAAAGCATTCATATTGTCCAGCAGTGGCACTGCCCACATCACTAAGTTGAGTTGTCGCAAGAGCTCGCAATATATTTCTTACGAATCACTTAAACGGAAGTGGTTGATTTTACTTACAAATGAGTTGAACGCAGGTCTTGAAATTGTTTGTCATTCAAACAGGAGTCAGATGCCTTCAAGTGAAGCTTAAAATTGTATCTATTGAAAATTCACCCAATTATTGAAATTATTTTAATTAAATTATCATATTTGAATTAAAATTATAATGAATTGTTAATTAAATGGTTTTTATGCTCGAAAAGTTGAACGTTTTAATTGAAAATGTCTACGCAGTACGAGAGTACATATTGTTACATGTGTGTGTGCGTGTGTGTGCGTGTGTGTGCGTGGTTGTGTGTGCGTGAGTGCGTATAAAACTTAATGTGTGAGTAGTTGTGGATGTTGCAAACTTTATGAACTCTGCTCCAGCCTTCATATGCGCTTTTGTAAATATTAGTTTCATCTGAATGTCCAACCTTTGGCGCCGGATATATTTTCTATATATAAACAATTAAAAATTATGATATTTTTTCCAGCTTAAATATAAATTGATTTTAAAAGTAAAATATTCTGTCAATTCGACCTTCTGGTATGAGAAAAAATTATAAATCTTTCGATTTTAAAATGTTTATTGTGACTTAAGTTGTTTTGCTAGAAATCACCTGAACCACTAGATTTATTTTTATTTCTTTAATTTAGTTGTAATTTTGCTGGTACATATTCCCCAAATTTAACAAAAATATGCAATATTCTTGTTATGACTTTGATATTCTTTTATACTTCTCATTTATTTCAGTTGACGTTCGAAATAATATCTTTAGTTATTCGAAGAAGTTTCGCATAGAGCTGATAGAAACTATAAAAGCACCCCTATAATTTTTTAAATAAAATTTTCGTAAATTAATTAGAATAATTTAAAATAATTTTAAAAATTTAACAACTTCAAGAAATACTAATTTAATTATAAAATAATATTTCAGAATTTATTCCGATATAAAACAGAAACGAAAATGTCGTCGACTCTTTTTAAAGTCAAGCAAATGGTTTTGGATTATCATAAGTCGGATTCAACTAGTATTTTAGACCGGTTTCGGACTTTGCGTTTCTTTTTACGTAAAAAATTCGAATATATAGTCGAATAGTTTTCAAATTCATTATCTGCACATATTTTTATGCCACGTCAAATTCGATTTGCAAACAGATTTTATATAAAAAGCGGAAGAGTGCCCACTTCTATTTTGATACTGCCAACGTAGAGGTACGTCAACTTTGGCTAGCAAACAGATCGGTTTTGGCGCTTGAATATATATTGACAAAGAAGTAACGAACTGCAACAGTTATAACAGTTTATAACAGTTATTTTATAACTTAAAAAACAAATCATCGATTTGAAAAAAGGTATTTTTTAATAATATAGAATATCGGATGAAACTGTCAAAAATTCAATTTTATTTTGCCGTCTTTTAAGAAGTTTTAAGTATTAAACACAATAACGACAGCAGGCTACAGCAACAGCTACTTAATTATTTTTAGAACGACACGAAAGCGGCTACACTGGTGTATGAAGAGAATTCTACTGCAAACAACAACACATGGTTATTGATTTGCTGGTCTCGTTCTAAAAATAATTAAGTAGCTGACTACGAGGCGACGATTGTAGCCAACGATTTTTGTAGTCGGTGTTCGTGTAGCCTGCTGCCGTTATTGTGTTTAATGCTTTAATTTCAATTAATTTGAGGAGTTTTATTTTTCTCATCAAAAAATTAAAATCTATTTAATATAAATTGAGAACCAAGGCAGGCAAAATTCTTTCTGGAGAATGTGGAGTTGAGAGCATTTTTTAAGATCATCATATATTCTGAAACCGCAAATCGGTACGAATCTATCGGTATATAACAATTTAGGTTTCAACCGATTCTGGCATGAAGAGTTTTTGAGTTTATGATTTTCCGATAATTGTTATTTATGGTCCTTGAAATATTCTGAATTTTCAGGTTCAGAAACAAAACATATTCTTATATTGGGAAATATTTCGCGTAACCCCGTTGCAAATTAGGTTGTTAAAAGACCGGTTCTGTGAATTTATTTTTATATAGAAAAAGGAAATATTGTTAAAATCTCTTAAATTCAAGCATTCGCATGGGTTATAGCTCACGGTATTTCGAACATCAAATTTGGCTAGAAAACAGAGAGAAAACACACATTTCTCTTCGTACAACCGTGCACACCTCTTAATTTGTTTACTGCTTAAGAAATAAGGGGAAAAATATTTATTTTAGGGTCAGAAAATCAGGGTCGATAGCTCTCCAAGACATAATTTATGTCACTTGAAGTCCTTCTCAGATATCACATCGATTCAACTGAAACCAAAACACTCAAACAAAAAGGTTAAGTTGGAGTAGCTGCCCGCAACCTGGCGAACAGATTCGGAGGCAATTAGGCCGTTTTTAATGGTACATTCTGTGCATTCCAGTATCTGGGAATCACTCAGAACTTTTCACAAAATTTCAAGGATTCTGGGCCTTCACTTTTACAGGGCCAGGCAGAAACAGAGAATACGTTGGACTGTGTCATATTATTTTTCGTAGATCTTGCAGAGAAAGCTTCAGTGGCCTTGATGAGACTTGCATGACTCTACTTTGGCTCAGTGAGGACCAGATTCTCTCAGATATTTTGCATGAAGCGTAGCTCTTTTCGAATTTGTGTTAAGGCCAGTTTGTTACTAAAAATCCCAAAAGCAATACCGTCATCATGTCTCACCAGTTATGGTCCACTAGGACTTTTTTTCTGTTCTCAAAATGGAGGTGATCCATAGAAGGACTGCTTTTGCCGGAAGATAAAAGCTGAATCACTCAGTTGTCAAGGAGATAAGAAAAAGTGTATATCAGAATTGCTTCGAGAATAGAGAAAAACGCCGGGATAAATTTATTTTGAGAAAAAATGCATCTTCTTCTTTGAACAGACCTGGTATATTCGGTTTCCCGGAATCCGGAATAATATATAATATTTTTTGAATAAAATTGTTTGCTGGAGAAATTCCGAACCAAATTCGTTTTCAGTTCGGTTCCTTCCTTAACATAATAATTTTTACTCTAATAAAATCGCTTTGAATTATATTTCTTCCCATACGAATACTGAAACGGTTGCCCAAACAGGCTTTAATTAATATGTACCCGCCATGCATGTCAAACACAAGCGGCATCCAGTCTCCCACTCACTTTCCGTTATTGCAATAACTGCAAATAAACATTCAGCCAATTTCGGCAAAAGTATGAATAAAGACAAACTTATTAATTATTGCAAAAATATTCCTCCTCCATAATATTGTTGGGTGGTACACTTCGTTGAAATGTATGTGTGTGCGTGTGTGTGTGTGCATGGAAAGTATTATTGGAGTAGTTATACGTTGCCAGGATGAGGCACTTAAGTGCACGAGTTCATATTTGTAAGGTCGAGTCAGAACGTTGGGTACGAAATGTTAAAGGGGTTTAAAAAGTACCAGCGCAAAGTACTGGTTGTGGTCACATATCCTGGACTGAATTTTGTTATTTAACAAATATATATTTTCAATAAAACACTAAAATTTTTAAAAACTTTTATCACAGAGATACAGTTTTTAGCAAAATACTTAATGGGTGATTTTTTAAGAGCTTTATTTTATGAAAGAAAACGGAAGATCATGAAATCTCTTTCAATGCTTAAAGATGATTTCATGTGAATGCTGAAACCGGCTACGCTTCAAAAGGATTATACGCAAAGTGAAAATTCAGTACAGTCTCCCACATTTTGGTCGGTATATCACGAATAATTTCCAGCGCGTCAGCCGTTGTGAGCTTGTCCCAACAAAAAGAAGCCATGACGTACTCACACAGAAAATAGTCTAACGGCGCACAGTGGAAAATCGTAGAGTAAGACCAGGCCATAATTCATTTTTAAAAAGGTTCGAATTACACCATAATTTGTTTTTCATCGAAAAGCTAAGATGTCGAACTTAATAAAAAAAATAAGGACTAAAATTTTCCCCGCCCCAAACGTGATACAAACTGTTCACCAAATATGCGTCTTAATTGGGTCCCTGCTCGCCTGCTGTGTGTTGAAGCCGAGTCCAGATCTTCCATTTCAGTAAAAAAAAACTTTTTTTATCATCGTCTGTCTTCGTCGATACAGTGATGCCACCAGCCCATAATCCACACCGAATAGTGCACTTCTGGGGATAGATTGCAAGTTCTTGAAATACTTCGAGCTGGTGTTCACACCGAATGCACCAAATTCGCTTGCTCAGATATCAATCAGAGCTTCGTCGCTTAACACACTTTTCCGCACTATGGGCTTTCTTGGCCGAATAGGAATTTTCACAGTAAAATTCAATAATCTGCAAACTGAACATGTTCAATGGTAACATGTTGCAAGAAAGCAGCTGAGCTGCCAAAAAACAGTGCTGCCAAAAAACAGTGCTGCCAAAAAAGAAAGTTTGCTGAATAATCACTCAATAAGTCAACGGAATATTAAAGTAAAAGTAGTGAATTTTATTAAGAAAAAGTCTTGTGCTGAACCTTTTTGTTAGTTTTCTTACAAAAGTACCATAAAATATGTAGAATCTTTTTATACACACGTTTCGGACTGCTTCCGTAATTAATATATGTGCTATTTCATCCGTCTGTGCACAGTGATGCCAACAAAATTTTTCTCAGATATTTTGGGGAAAATATGAGGTTGTAGGTTTTACTCTGAGTGTTTAGATGATATATGGAGTGCAAAAAAGTACCAAATTGATTTTATACCCCTTTTTACTACCTAAAACCTGATTTAACAGAAAAGTACCAAACACGTATTCAATAATTTTTGAGTACTATTTGTGTGCTTTTGAATTTTAGAGTCAATTACCGTTTTTACCCGCTTCTGGTATCTTTTACCCCTGTTGCGATCGAATTCCCATAATTCCTTTTTAACTCTACTGATATGTGGAATAAAGTACTACAACATACCAGAGATGTTTTGCAGAAGAATGAAATGTGTTCAAAATTCTTCTGCTATGTGTTCTACTTTAGAAAAAAGTACCAAAAAAAGTACCGCCTAAAAGTACACGTATTAAAAAAGTACCGAATAGCTGTCGAATAATTTTTGAAGATTGTACTTATGCTTTTGGAAATTTGAGTCTATTTTACTCTATATTAATGTGGATATTCACTATATTATTAACAAAAATCAAGTACCGAAGAGGTGTATAATCTTACCCCTTATAGCTGCTACCCCTAAATTTGCCAGGACATATTTGAGATAGTTTCTAAAATAGAACTCGCTAAAATGCTATCTGCTATGTTACATAATATATAAGATATATGGAGTGCCAAAAAAGTACCAAATTTATTATTTCCCATATCTTATCCCAAAAAAAAAAAAACAAGTAACCAAAAAGTACCAAACACGTTTCGAATTATATTTGTATGGTTTTGGAATTTAGAATTCATCTACTGTAGTTTCCGAGAATTCAAATCACCAATTACCCCCTTTGCAATCGAACTCCAACAATTACTTCTTAGTTGTAGTGAGCTGCAGAAAAAAGTACCAAAACACATTCGAGATGCTTTCCAGAAGAATAAAAAGCGCTAAAAAGCTTTCTTCTATATTACATAATATAGAAGATATATGGAGTGCCAAAAAAGTACCTCCAAAGTACCAAATGTTTGTGGTGTTTTCCAGAAGAATGAACAGAGCTAGAAAGCTTTCTGCTATGTACTCACCTTTAGAAGATCTATGCAGTGCAAGAAAGTACCAAATTTAATTTTTGTCCCTTAAAACAAAAAAGTCCTTACAACAAAAAAGTACCAAACCCATATTCAATTATTACTGAGCATTTATGCTTTTAGAATTTCGTGTCTCTTGATCGTACTTTCCGACTTGTTTTGTCCAGTTTTATTCCCTTCGTAAACGAATTTCCTTAGTCCATCAACCAGTCACTTAAAACCGTTTCTTTTTTATTCACATCGAATGCTATTTTTTTACTCTCGCTCCCACTGTGCACTTGGAGTGTTATTGCGTTACAGAAATCAAAAGCGTAAAATCGAATTTTTTGTTTGTTTGGTCGTTTCCTTATTTTGTTGTTGTCTCAACCAAGGAAATTGCTTAATTTTCTTAAAACTTTCATTATCCTGGTACAAATTGTTACTTGTATTCTTGTTGCTTTTATATCCCCATGCCGGCGAAACTCCACGCATATCAATTCATTAATGAAAATGTGTGTGTGTGTGTGTTTGTGCATGTGCTTCAGTGTGTGGTGCATGATCTGTCTGGGTTTGTGGCTGTCTGCGGGCAACTGAATGGCAAGTTTCTTTATAATTTATGCGTATCCAATGAATGCGTATCGTTTCATGTTCATACACCGCGCTGTACGGGTGCAATTATGGCTGTTGTTGGTAATTTAATGTATCATGTCTTCATCTCTTTATTGGCATTAAATTTATGTTCTCATGTTGTTGTTCTTGTTGTTGTACGAGTATGTGTTTTATTGTTCCTATTTCCTGTTGGATTGTGAATTTCTATTGCGGCAATATTCGGCCATAATTCATTTTAGTCAATAATAATGTTTTTATATTCTTGTGTTCAATAGTTTCTGTGTAGTTTAGAGCCAATTAAATTAAGAGGTCAAAATATTTTCTTTGTGTAAAATATTTTTTGATTTTATGATTTATCTATGAATTAAGTGGCTTTTTGCAAGATAATTGTATCACCAGGGGCAATGAGATCCTGCAGTTGGTGTAATCCTGCAACCCAAAAAGCCCTTCACAAATACATGAAGGGGTATTTATTCCGAGTGTAATTTCCTCAATATTAACATGCGATTCCATCAAGCATTCATATTCTGGGTCCATATCAAAAGCGAAGTCGAATATGCGAGGGTCGTCTGTATGTCCGTCTGTGCTTAAAATGTGTTTCCAAAGCCCCCAAAAGAGCTAGAAACTCCAACTTTGAATGAAGTATTGGAAACGGTCAAAAAATACGCTTCCAGAGCTGGAAAACTGAACTGATTTTTTATATTTAAAAGTTATAAATTAAGGCCAATATTTGTATATTATTTAACTAAATTATATACCTCAGGAGAAAATAAATTGGTGCTAAAAATAAAACGAAAATAAAATTTTTATTCCAGGGTTGGACAATGGAAATATATTTTTGTATATGAAAACCACCAAATGTAACAAATTTTCTCCTTTTCTTTGTAAATTAAATTGATATAATATATTTTAATAAAATTTTTCGTCACTAGAAATCAGAAAACAAAAAAAAAGCATTTCCATACCTGGAAAAATAATTTTTTTTTAATATTAGGGAATTTTAATAAATGAAATTATTTAAGCAACCGGAAGTGTTTCATATAGCAGAAATAATAATAAATTGGTACTAAAAATAAAGGCAAAATTCGATTGCAGGGCTGGAAAGTTTAAATAGTTTTTGTACATGAAAATAATCAAATATAAACTTTTTTCCTTTTCTTTATAAATTAAAAATACTTAATTTATTTTATTATAATTTTTTTTTTAGTGGAAATCAAAACAGCCAAAAAAACTAAAATTTTTTCTTATCAAAGAAACCAATTAAAATAAATTTTATTAGCAAGAATTTGAAATTGATATTAAAAATTAAAAAAAATCTAAAAAAAGGTTCCAGGGTTAAGGAATAATTAAATTTCGTGTTTAGTTCATTATTTATAATAAAAGAATTTTTAAATAAATTTATTGATACTAGAAATTATAAGAGCCAAAAAGACAGCTCCAGGGCTGGAAAATTTAAGATATTATTTAATATATATTAAAGTAGCTAAAAAAGTAATATATTGATATATGGAAACGAATTCGTGGCTATTAAAAATTAAATGTAATCGAAAAGTTGACTCCAGGGTTGGACAGTTGAAAGTTGCTTTTGTGAAGAGATGTATTGGAAATAGTCGCAAAACGATTGCTATTGACAATTAGCAAAATGCTAAACATTGTTCCAGAGCTGGAGAATTTTAATTTATTGTTGTTGAGCATTTGAAGCTAATTTTTGTTTAAATTAAACTTATTTTAGTATTGAAAATCAAATAAAATCAAAACGACTATTCCAGGGTTGGGCAATTTACACATGTTTTGGCATATAAAACAACAGACATATATCGATGAAAGTTGTGTATATATATCGGAATATAGCACTTGTACTCGTTTTGTTTTCTCTTTTAGAATAGATTTCTTTTTTTTTAAGAATTATTAGGCATTCTGAGCTGTGGAGCAAAAATATTTTTTTGTGAATACGGTGACCATCACTCAGGTATTATACAGAACTATACTGTATGAGAGAGGCATCGTCAGTGGAAATTTATCGGCCGAGCAATACATAAAAATGTGCGTTATATAATTAAATTTTAGGCCTTTGAATTTTTATATATACGGTATGTACTATTATATATTTCGCTGTTCTGTGTATGAATTTAACAATATTATCCAGCATAACTGTTAGATGTGAAAGCAAACGATCACTATAAATAACTATCGTACCGGTTAAGCTCCGAATAGCAAAGAAATTGGCTGGAGTGTGAGGAAAAATAAAATCATATATTTTAACTCTTAATGCACTCGGGAATCTTGTACCAACTGCAAGCAACGTTGGTCATGCGTTGATGAGTAGATGAAAACAACATGATATTTAACTCGAAAATTATTTGAGCTTCTTACGCCAATAAACAATATTAATGGGCTCAGTTACCATACACAATTTGTATTAATTATTATTCAATAAATATGAAATTGTTTTTCTATTGAGAAAAATTACAAATGCAACACTGGTAAGAAGTGTGTTTAGTGGGAAAACACAAATCACTGAACACAGTCAGCCGAGATGTAGTATCGGGTGTTTTTTATAGAGTGATACAACTTTGAGTTGGCATCACTGCTTTATTTGACCACCCATTGAACAGCTAATAATTGCTTTTTGTTTAATTTGCTTTGACATTTTGTTGTGGATCGACTTACCCTAGAGCAACGTGTGCAAATTGTGGAAACTTTTAATCAAAATAATTGTTCTATTCGTCAACCTCATCCATTCAAAATTTTTTAATCCGATGAAGCCCATTTCTGCTTGAATGGGTACGTAAATAAGCAGAATTGTCGCATTTGGAGTGAGAGGAATTTTCAAGCTTTTATCGAAACACCACTTCAACCACATAAAAATTACTGTTTGGTGCGCTTTATGAGATGGCGGAGTCATTGGCCCATATGACTTCAAAAACGTTGATGGGCAGAATGTTACTGTCAATGGTGAAGGGTACAGGAAAGTGATTCGAAATGTATTCGTACCTCAATTACGTAACATTAATCTTGCTGATATGTGTTTCGAACAGGATGGAGCCAAATGCCACACAGCGGGCGCTACAATTGATTTACTCAAGGAAACTTTTGACGAAAAAAATAATTTCACGAAATGGCCCAATTAATTGGCCGCCAAGATTTAACCCCAGTGGATCAATTATTTCAGATTATGTGAAGTCATTTGTGTGCCTCGATAAACCACAAACGATTAAACACCTGGAAATCAAGATTCGAAAAGTTATCGGCGATATACGGCCCCAAATGCTGCAAGAAGTTTGTGAAAATTGGTGTTCCAGATTGCGCCTTGTACGCGCCAGCCGTGGCGGCCACATGGCCAAAGCTATATTTGAACATTAATGTCATAAAATTTTCTATCCAATAAAGACCGTTTCATTGATATCAAAAATATATTACATGTTTTATTGTGATTTAAACTTGTATCACTCTATAAAAAACACCCGATACTTAAAAAGTGGACAAAGAAAAACAAAAAACAAAAAAAATTTATAAGTTTATTAAAATTAAATTAATTATAAATTTGAAAATAAAAAGTTCCGAGCTTTGAACTTGGGACCCTCATGAACATAAAAGCTTTGGTTTTAGTTGTCAAACGATAAATGAATCAATTTAATTCAACAGGAAAATAATTAAGTCAATATAATTGACTGAATTAAAAATGCCTGTCTGAACACCCTAACAATCACTTGACAAAAGTTTAGAATATTTAGTTTTTCTCAGAGAATTTGAGTGGAAGATGCTCTGAATACCTAAATTATCTGCAATGAAATCCCTAAAATTATTACCATGATTTTATGAAATTATGAAAAATATTTGAAAATTTCATTTTAGTTAAAAAGGCATTATAACAGAAAATATTGCAGTACCGGAAGTAACCGGTTTAGCGGTTGACATATTTTGCGTTAGCAACTGTGCCTGTTCACACTTAAAGTAATTTTGTTGCTGTTCTATTATTCCACAACTTTAAATGTTACAAGGGATTTAACATTAAACACCTTCTCTAAAAAAATATATGCGAGTATATGTGAAAAGAAAATAAATAAACTCAGCCAATAAACACCCTTCCACCCACCGTGTCCATAAAACTGTTGGATTAAGACGTGTTTGGCATTCAGAGCAATTGTCACAATTAAATGTGACAACTACACACACTCTCCAACTAACACGAAGGTGTGCATGAATTAAGGAAAAACCAGAGACACCAATAAAAGAAAAACAAAAAAAAAATTTATAACAAGAAAAAAATCACACTCACACACAAACAAAAAGAAGCCCAATCAAAAGAAACAAAAAAATCGTAACGGGGACAATGGACGTGAACTACGGGCAAAATCAACTTAACTGGTCTGCTTTAGTATCTGTGCGATTGATGAGTATTGATTAGATGGATAAAATAAATTCTAAAAAAAGAAACTACGGCTCATACCAGCACTTACACACTCCCTCAGTTCCTTATTATTTGTATAAAAATAATTGAATGAATGCACTTTGGGCAATTCACATGTTCTATGCAAGTGTGTGTGTGTGGGTGTGCAAATGTGTGCCACAATTCGATGTGGGATGTTCACATAAAATATGGACAAAGACAAGATCTACTCAAAATGAGGCCTGTGCAATTCTAACAGTAACTTTTGTTATAAATTTTACACGTGATCTTTAGAAGACATGGAAGTGTTGGATGCCTTTTCAGTTTCTGTGAACATGAAGGTTCTTTCCAACTTTGACAGTTGGTAACAGCCATTTAGTTGAAACTACAGCTGTCATAGTAGCTGTCATAGTAGCTGTCTTTAATTCAATCTCTTTTGCAAACCAACAACACGTACAAATAATAAGATTGTTGTATCGAGAAATCATCTGCAGGGGTGTGGCCCATTTCTATGTGAATGGGTTAAGTCTGCCACAGCCGATGTATATTTCACATGTGATATGTCAAATGTTCCAGTGCAAAATACACACGACATATGTGTTACCTATAAATGTTGTTTCTGTAAAAGACAGACACAAAGTCATCTGACAAGATTTGAATTAAAACCTTTTCTATTTTCTTCTGACAATTCTCCTGATATCAGCTGTTTTTTATTATGAAAAGAATAATGAAGATAACTAATTTTTAAGTCAAAATTTTTCCAAAATAGTGTTATAAAATGGAAACCGGAATTGTAGAGATGAGACAATTATTTTTATAATCTAATTGAATAAATTGAAGCTGCAGCTGCAGCTGCTGACACGAGCAATTTATAATAGAAATAACACTACAGACTGCAATTTTACTGCGCTCCGTCAGATCAAAGATCTGAGCCCATTTTATGTCTTTAGTTTAGGCTCGACACATTATGTTCGCCCGTATTGTGAATGACGACGTCGACATCACATCAACACGACAGCAAAAAATTATCACTTGTATAGTCCTTGTCGAGCGAAATTGACTTCTGGGAACATGTTCTATTAATATTATACGCCTTAGAGAATACCAAAACGCTGTCAATAATAATTAATTATTGTCGACAAATAAAGGACAAGTGATAATTTTTTGCTGTCGTGTTGATGTGACGTCGATGTCGTCATTTATAATATGGGCGAATGTAAGTATATTTCTTGCCTGGGCCACAATGTCACTCGATATCATTCTGACAACAAAATACATTTAAACAGAAAAAAAATCTAAATTAATTTTGGCAGGGTGACATCGGGGCCTAGGCAGTTGATATATTCATTTAATATATAAATTTTGTCATCTGTTTATGAAGAGAATTCCACTACAAACAACAACTCATGGTTATTGATTTTGTGGTGTTGTTCTGAATACAATTAAGTAGCTGACTACGAGGCGACGATTATAGCCAATGACTTTTGCAGTAGGTGTTCGTGTAGCCTGCTGTCGTTATTGTGTTTAATGCTTGACGGTTTAAGACCGGTACTGTTATTCGTATCCGAAGCTAGACATACAACTAAATTTTAACTGAACCCTATAGCAGTTTTAGAATGTGCCATTTATTTGACTTTGTTTTTTTCCCCTCATTCTTGCTTGTGGTTAAAATACCAATCGAATTTGTTACGTATTTAATGAAACGTAACAAAATGTGATGACGACAAGTGACCTGGACACAAAAGACGCTGCATACATAAATAAATAAAATAAAAAGCGAATACGTATGAGAAGCACAAGTACCAAGATGTGAGGAAAGAAAGTCACTTGAGGCATCTACTAAAATTAAGAGCATCCAGTGTAAAGAATCTCACCCCTCCTTCTGAAGGAGTTCATAAACAGTCCAACAACGCAAACACACACACTCGCACACGTCCTGGTGTAATAAAACAAACTGAGGGAAAAAATGTGTATAAAAAGCAAAATCTTTAAAGTCAAAATATAATGAAATACAAATAAGGAAGACTGTGAAAATGACTGGAACATTTTAACACTGAAAGACAATAAAGACGCTACACGCAGCACATTGATTGTGATTACCGCTGTCCATACACTCCAGCAACATTGGAATTACATATGGATGAACTCATATGTACACACGCACACATTCACATGTGCATGACTGTATCAATGATGATGCTGATGATGATGGTGATGACAATGATTATGCGTCTGAATACTTGTAGTTGTCAGTGGCACAAGTACTTTCTTGTTTTGATTGTGGCAGGGGGTTGTTTTTTAACTAACCTTCTGCCTTCATCGCTCTTCACAAGCGCTGTCCTCATTCCCGTCATCTTCATCATTATCGATAACAGTTTAAGCATTCATTCAACTATTCATTCATTCATTCATTCATTTTTCTTCTCTGTCATTGTCACCGTCTGTCGCATGTTAAGTACGAGTACAAATTTTTATATATATATTTTTTTTTATGGGATGGAGTGTGTTAAACATTTCGTGCCTTTAGCTTTGTTTCCTTTAATTTAATCACCCATAAATACTTTTTATGAGTCGCTGTGAGCTACTTTGCCAATCTGTTGTTAAGTGCTTTTCTATTCGAATACTCGAGGGAAAACAGCATTTAAGTATCCGTTCAAGTTGTTTTTTATACGGCCTGCCGATTTGTTTGGCAAAACGTTTCCTTTTTGGATTTTTTCTTTCAAGAGACTTTTATGGTTTTTTTTTATTTGTTGTCGAAATAAAGTTATGAGTTGGTGGGTTGGAAATATTTAGGATTTATAAAATATTTTCTTCTTGGGACCCAAATCAGAAACAAAACAGCTGATTTGGAGTTCATACCTAGAATTTAATGAATGCAAGTTTCGGCCAGAGCATGAAGAATGTTCGATCACGCAAACCAATTTAATTCGAAAGAGTTCTATTTTTGGTAGTATAAAGAATTACTCTTATACAAAAATACTAGGGTGCTTCAAAGAATTAATCGATTAATTTCGAGTGGTTACCGATTAGTTTTATGCAAATAATCTCTTAATTTTAGGCGAATAATTTTAATTTATTTGGTTTCGATTAACGAATAATATATGTTAATTAATCGATTAACCGAATCTGTAAAGTATTTGCTAAGAAAATCCCGATAAGAAAATTTGAAATTTTCAAAAGTCGAGAAGTTATTGGTTATAGACGGTTTTGAAAAAATCTAGTTCTCTAACTAATTCTGCAACTCCTTAACACTCCTTAACTTTTGAACGGCTGAACCGAATTCATACCGAATTCTGAAGAGCATTCCTGAGCTTAGATTTCCTCTGAATTTAAACCGATTCGAACCAGTAAATTTCAAAAGGGTACTCTTCAAAGATATTTTTTTAAATAACTTTTCAATTGGTCCGCTAATCAATTCCACGGACTAATCAGCTCTCAACATATAAGACCCACTTCGGTTGCCCCAAACCGGGCCAAAATCTATTAATCCATTCGTGAGATATCGTGAACGAAAAACAAATCCAAGAAAGTTTTTTTTCTAAACTCCGAAATTATATATCTGATTAGTTCTTGTTCCCGATTCTTTTATACTAAACGAAAACTTATCACTTGCGAATCGGTTGATTGGAAAGTTAAAATAATAGTTTTAGCTCAAAGAGCTCAAAAGCATAAAATAACACAAAAACCAGTGCCTCGTTTCTGTAACTGAAGTGAGAACTTCTCGCATCGAAAAAATTGTGGTCACTCTGTGAAACACAGGATGAGCCAAAATATATTTCTTAATGCATTTAAAGTTTTGTTGGTTTTTTATAATAATAAATATATTATTCTATGAATAACGCTACAACAAAAACCATGACAACCATAATTATCAGGAGAACTTCTCACAGCAGTTACGAAAACGCGGCACAGGTTACAAGAGCTTTGCGGTTAAAATTAGCGGAAAGTTGTAGGAATGGCCTTTAGGGTCAACCTTTCTTATATATTTTTTATGTGAAACAGCAAAACATTGCGGCACATCATATTATTAAAAATGTTCAAAAAATAAAAGAGATAAGAGAACAGAGAAACTAGACATATTTTACAATGTCTTAGCTTCCGTCTCTGCAACGTGAACAAGAAGTGAAATAATCTTTTCCAAAAAAATAATTTCATAGACTTTTCTCATGGAGGTTATTCATAAATTAATCTATTATAATACAAATTTTCTGTATGAACTTTGTCTTATAAAGACCTTTAAGAATATACTCTTTTTGAAAGATGATTTTAAACTTTTGAAATTTCTCGTTACTTTTTAATAAAATCTTTATATTGAAAAGATCTAACATTCGGTGTATTTTTAAGCGTCTAAACTAGACAGCCGAATAATATTAAGTTTTTAGATTATTACTGTTCGATTAAACTTTACGCACAATAATTATATATGCCAAATTTATTAATAAAATATGCGAACGAAAACAAATTGAAGAATGCAAAATAAATTTTTCCCCCGTATGTAAAAATTAAACTTCTAAACGGAATAAAAAAACTCGCTATAGAAATTCATAAAATTTTGCAGGCATCTATTCATGTGTACTCCGAGCACACATCTGCAAGTACAGGGTGACACAAAACTATTCACCCCATCGGAAAATGTCTTTCGAATAGCGTGATACCTGCACTGGGCAGCTGTAGTACAGAAACAGATGAGGTAAAGTGTGCAAATAAAAGTTTAGAGTGTGACAAAACTTTGGCAACAAGAAAAGTAAGTTAAGGCGGCACAATTTAGTCTCAGGGTCGAATTTCTAAAGTCCCTAACATAAATTTATTCATATTTTTTTTTATTTAAATGATCTCTTTTAATTAAAGTTTTATAAACATCTAAGAAACCAACTTCAGGAATTGCTTTCAATGTTATTCATTTTCGATAACACTGGGGAGCAAGTTGAGGCCTGCCCAACCAATATCGGCTTTAGCACTACTCATCTCCGATCTATATTTGTTTCAATTTTAACTCATGTTATTTATGATTTTATTTTAAAAATTGTATATTAATTTCTCAAAGTATAATGGAAATAATGAAAAGTGCAACTTTTCATTTACTACAGGTAAGAATGTTGCACTAATTGAGTGAGTGAAACATTATTAATTGAACGAATGCTGCCTCTACTTTTAATGAAAACGTTTTCACTACCCCATTAAATCTTTTTGGCCGTTTTTAAATGGTAAAAAGCGCAATAAAATTTCTTGCAGTTTTATTTACCGAATTAAGTGCAGTAGTAGTTTCAAACAAAATTTAGTGCACTGCAACTTGCTAAGCTTTTGGGTAAGAGCCTTACAGCGGCAACACTGTCCAAAAAAAGTTCTTCTCTTACAATAAGTTAAATATCTTTAATGTCGTTATTTTGCCACATTAAATAAATAAACGAATTCGTTTGAGATATTTGTGTTGAAAAATTTCTTAAAATAAAAACTCTTGAAAAATTGTTTATATTTCGCCAATTCTGAGAACAACGAAACAAAAAACAGTTTCAACAAGATGCCACGAATTTGATGTGAATCCAACATTAAATCGCAGCAGAGAGTCATAAATTTGAAAATATGCACAACTCCATTCAGCTTGAACAGTGATTTACTTTTCTTTCTTATGTACGTAACCAACTGTGTTAGAGAGAAATAAAATAATAACAAAATATTTATATTAAAAAACTATAAAATGGCACTTGAAACTAAATTGTGGCCAAACAATTTATTCTCAAAGCAGAAAGTGTAGAATTTCTTCGTTTCAGTTTTTTTTATGAAGCACAATAATAATTATGAATAATAAAATTATGCTGCCCAATTTGAAATTTATGGAGAGGAGCCGTTGTGGTATGAGTACACACGACGAGGGCTGTTCATGAAAGTTTCTTTAATGAAATAGGTGCCACTGTTTAATGGTTAATAATATGAAACGTTTTACTTTCGTTTAAGGAATTTTTATAAAGAAGTAATTTAATACATTCAAAATGTGATCTAAATTGTTTGCCCTCGTATAGCTTTAAAGAAGCTACGGTCTTCATTTTCAAACAGAATTATTTCAGATATATATTTCACGAAAAATATTTTATGCTTATAAGCTGCTTATAGGAAAGTTCGTCTTATAAGCAGTTAATAAGCACAATTTTTTTTTGTAAACAAGGCGTATAAAATCTATTATATATTGACAACATTTTTTCTGAAGGCTCTCACTTTCCATAAGTCGTTCTCTCAACAAAGTTGGCATCCTTAAGTTTTTATTAATACTCATATTTAAGGAATTTTCATGAAAATTTAATATTATTTAAATTTCCTCTAAATATTTCCCTCTATATATTTTTGAAGAAACTACAAAAATATTTTATGCTTACAAGCTGATCATAAGACAAAATCCATAAATAAAATTTGTCTTATAAACAGTTAATAAGCATAATAATGTTTAGATAGAATTGTGTCAGAATTCTTTTTCGTTGCAGTTTTAAACAGAAATTTCTCTGATAAACCAGCTGCCAATAAGAATGATGAAACAGAACTGGGGGCTGAACGATGTTTTCTACATAGTTTGACATAAAATTTTACTAGAGAATGCGATCGTGGAATAGAATCTATTTCATTTTGATACATTTTTTTCTATTTTAATTTTATAAAATTTTGTGGGCAGAAGCATGCGAACAACCGAAAATAAAAATATATGAAAGACCTTTCGAATTGAATGCCCTCGATTTAGCTGTGAACATTGTTGACTTGATAGCGTTTCTACCTGCAGTATCAGACCTATTCTGTTTCAACATAAAATCTAATTTATTTTCTACAGTAATTCTCTCCACAACGCTGTCATACTTAAAATTTATTTCATAAGTTTTGTAAATAAAATTAAAAGACCAAATGCAAATAAAAATAGGTGAAAAAGCTTTTAAAGCTCTTGCCGTCGTTTTAGTTATGGCGGGCGCTCTGACTAAAGTGGCGGAGTTAGTCTGTTCCAGTCTTAAAAATCTTCTAATATTAAATCGATTAAAACAAGTATCTGAATTTGAGTGTTTTCCAAATTACCCTAACGTTTTCAAGAAGCATAAAGCTATTAAGTTCAAGGAAACAATAAGGTTATGCTACATTGAGCGAAAAAGGTACAGATATACAAGAAATAAAAAATTAATTGAATCATCAACTTTATTCGTTAGTTTCCAACTGATGAACAAGTTAATTGAATGCAACGTATGCCGATCATAAATTTATTTCATTTAACGCACCTATTCGAATAGATTGAAATTTTTAAGGAAAAATTCCCATCCAATTTAAGCCAGTGAACTGTTTTTCCGGTGTAGAAATCTTCTACCGTCGATATAAAATATTGTTGAAGCTCTGTTTTACTGACAATCGGGATCAAAGAGAAAAATTTGCTTAACTTTAATAAACTAATATTTTTAAGTTTAAGTTCTCTTTATTTGTATTAAATTATAAATAGTTTTTTCTTAACCTTAAATATTTCAACACTTCTGTGGCCATCCCTCGTATGGCTTTCAGTTTAAATATATTATGAGAATTGTAAAGATTTGTATACAATTACGAGTGTAAATATTTGTTTCAAAATACTTCCCATAAACAATCAAAACAAAGTTCTTGGATTAGAAAAAATAAAACTAAAGAAATAAGAAATGCTCATCTTACTTAAATGCAAAAAAATTATACATAACCCAATGCACATTGGGACCGTTTGCATGATAACTGAGAATTTTCATATCAAATATTGGGGGTAAATTACAGCAATCGATATCCAACGAAATTTCTATTAAAAGTTTATTGATATTTCGATCGATATTGAATGCGGTAACTTGGTATTTGTACATCGTTCCTGTAACTCGTCTGAGAACGAAAATATTAATAATTATAAATTTTTAAAATATTGTGGGGGCGATCCACAGAGTAACATGTCGATTATTATAAAAAGAAGCTAATAATATTATAAGAAAATTAGGATATGCATATATTTTGATTCATTTTGTGTTCCACTGGTGAGTGCTGCCAAGTTATATATTGGAAACATCTGCCAATGTGCGTAGTATGCACAGGAAAATTCACCACATTTGCATTTTATCGCTCCGAGTTTGCACGGTTTTATATGAAATAATACGTTTTTGAAGCACTTATTTGCTCTGTATAAGTATTTTCATACTTTTAAAATACTAATTTGTAAAATATAAAACAATTTCTATTTGAAACTGCAGTACAATTTTGTTTTATATTTTATACAAATAAAAACAGATGCAGTACAGTTTGTGCATTAAGTGTTGTAAAATGTAGAGGAAAATATAACAACAAATATATAAATTTCTATGAGAAATTTAATTTAATTTGATTAAATTTTTTGAAGAAACTGTATTCTAAGAAGTCATAAAATGAAAAACAAAATCTCAATTGAATTGTTAATAAACTAATTTTTTGACATATTGTCATTGTACTATTATAATATGAAATTTATTTGTTGGGTGGTTAAGCAATGTCTATATGTATTTCATTGGTGCTTCTTACCAAATCGTCAGTAGACTGACGCTAATAAATTAGTTTATTAACAATTCAATTGAGATTTTGTTTTTCATTTTGCCTTATAAATACTTTCATTGTTATCCAAGGGATTTCTAATTGTATAAAGGTATAGAAAAATAAAATAGAGTCGTATCGAATAAAAAGTTGTTTGTTGGGTTTGGTTTGTATAAGTTTCATAGCCTGCTACACTTATTATAATGTGATTTTTTGAAATTGTTTGTGAATTTTTATAGTTAATTTATTTAACATAATTCTCAGATGGTTTTTGGAAGTCTTTTAATAAGTTGAGAAGTTTGAAACTTTGCAAAACTGTGGTTGAAGTCTACTGACGATTAGAGCTGTACCGAACTGAATCAAACGTTCTCAAACGCTCGTTTTTGACAAGAACCTCTAGTCAAACCCATTTAAATTACATGGGTTTGATTATAGGTTCTTGTCAAAAACGAGCGTTTGAGAGTGTTTGAGAGCGTTTGATTGAGTTCTGCACAGCTCTACTGACGATTTGGTAAGAAGCACCAATGAAATGCATATAGACATTGCTTAACCACCCAACAAATAAATTTCATATTATAATAGTACAATGACAATATGTCAAAAAATTAGTTTATTAACAATTATATATATATATATATATATATATATATATATATATTTAAGGCCCACAAAATATGATAAGAAATCATTTCATGTGCTTAGAAATATAGTTTGTTGTATCTTTTTGTATAATAAAAGAATATGTTTTCAAGTTTACCATAATTTAATTAATTTATTTATACTGTCAACACTTCATCGTCTCACTGTCGCTCACCAAAATATATGAAAACGGTTGCACCTGCTTATTATTCTACTATAAACAGCAGCTCATCATTACTGCTTTGCTGGTGTCATCTTCAAATTAATTTAGTAGCTGACTACAGAGCCACAATTGCCGCTAGCGGCATTTGCAGTCATTGTAGTCGGTAGCCTGCTGCGGTGAATGTGTTAAATGCTTAAGTCTATTAGGCACGTAAATATTTGTCAAATATTTACATAAAAATCGTAACCACTTAATCTTAACGGAAAATCTTTTGTATAAGACAAGTACTTATTGAGTCAAACCGTTTCAAATAATATGGAATTGTATGAAGCTGAATCAAAATTTTTTTCATTCGTAATACGCCTGTTTGGGCAAATCTTTGAAAAGTATGAACGTACTTTAGCAATCAAATATTTTAACACTTTGCGGTTTAATTTTTTTTAAACTATTTTCATGTTATAAAAATTTAAGTTAATGTACAAACGCAAAATTCGGAATAAATTTCTAACACAAATTTTATGGAAACTGCTCCAAAATATTGAAGACCTGATTCATAAAAAACATCAGTGATTATCAGTTGCTTATTTGGAAAATTTTATATACAAATTAGTCAAATGAAAAGTTTGTGAGCCTGAAATATATTTTATGAATTAGTCCTACGCAACAGATGTTAATAAAATTAATAAAGTTTCGCGTATGAAATTTCCATTGAATAAAAGTCGTTGCAATTAAATACACGATTTTGACACGACAACTCTTTAACATTTTGCAGGCAATAACAGTAGAAAAAGATAAAAAGTTTGCAAATAAAAGGAAATCTTTTTATTACATTCTCTAGCCATTAAATTATCACAAATACAAAGTAAAAGGAAGAAATAGTGATTTAATTTATTATGACAGTCGTTAAAATTCCAACTGAATGGATTGAGATGTCCAAACGAAGTCATAAAACAGGAATGACCAAATTGATGTGCATAAAGTCAAACAGAGATGGCAACGTGTGTAGATTTGGTGTTACCATGAATCACGTGCTCTAGAGTGTTGTAAATGGATTGAAAACAAGGAAAAGAGATCTACCTAAACTGCGTGCATTATCACGGGAGACAAGGGTGACAAGGGTGACAAGGGGAGAGTGAAAAAACTGGTCAGCATTTGGAAAACGCACCCTCGCGAAATACTAAAAATTAAAAATGAAAACAAGTTCAGGAAACGATTTCCCTGATTATTTTACTCATTCCACAATTGCAAATTTAGAAACTGGAACCAGAAAAATTAATTAAACTGCAAAATAAATATTTAATTTCTGTTAACATCAGTTCGCTATTAATACAGTTCTCGTATGTTGTTTCCTTCGGAACTTTCACTTTCCCGATAGGAAAATTGAAAACTTTCAAAGATTCGGGGAGTTATTGATGTTACGCTTTTTAGGAAATTTTAAGTTCTGATCAGATTTCCAGGCTTTGAGGTCACAAAATGCTTCCCTGACTAATTTCGGGAAGTGTCTATATGTATGTGTATGTGTGTCTGGGTGTGTCAGTATGTGACCAACTTAAACTCTTCAACCTTAACTGATAAGGTTTCAAAGAATACTTCTGAATTTATATTTCTTGTAAGTTTGAACCGATTCGAAGTTGCGGTTAAAACTAGTGGAAAGTTATGAATAAAAACTGTTTTAAAGCGGTGATAAATAAAAATACACTTGCGTACTGATAATGAAAGTGTAGCGGCTTTTGAAAACAGCTATTTTGCTCTGCTGTGTAAGTTGAAATTATAAAACTGATTCCTTGTGCTTTGGAATATATTTGATGTTCCATATAATTTGATAGTTCCATACAAATTAATAAGAATTGAAAAAAAGCGTTATAGTTTTTGGGCTTTAATCACGAAAATACAATTGAGAAATATGAGCGTACACATGTCCTGTACACAAGACTTTGGGTTAAATATGTCACGACGTGAGCTCTCACGTGAAACATATTTAACTCGGCATATTTTGCTTCACATAAAATTTTTAATAAAAAGCCAAACTTACTGCCATCTAATAAAGTTGAAAAACGGCTAATTTACTAACACATGGATAAATATATACACATACGAGCAAATGCATAACTATACACACACACACACACAAACTCTTCCACATATCATGAGCATGTGAAAAAGAATTTTTATTACGTGAATTGGTCATTACGGAAATTATGTTAAGCGCCAGTGTTTCTTCGTTCCTTCTGCTTTTTATAAGCAGAAATATTGGAAAAAAAAGAAAAGAAATGAATGTGTAATAAAATAAAGAAGAAACGTATCCAGCCATCAATAAATGGTCCATAAGATACATTACAAACGGATGTACGATTATTTATAAGGAAAAAATTACGGAAGCAATCGCCTTTGGGATCATTTGAATTGTTGCGCAGGGGAGTGTAAAAGTTAAAAGAATCCTAAAAAATATCCTGGTGCATACATACAAACAAATACTCATCCACATGTACGAATGTAATTGCGGCAGTGATGGACATTCATTTCTTTAGAAGTTCATTGTTGTCCATCAATAAAAAACACACATTCAAGAGATACAAATTTAAGATACGATTGTGTAAGAATATTTCCTTTTTTTTTTTGCTCTGCATCCCCCGCCTTTAATCGAACATTTTTTATTTATATATATATATATATTTTTTTTTTTTTGGTAGCAGTTAGTCCATGGGGTATAATGATAAGTTTGAAGCTTATTTGTAAGGTTAAAAATACAGGGTGTTCTAGTTTGTGGTGTAAATAAGGCAAAAATATATAGTAAACCGGTTCTAGAAGTATATGGATTTCTAATACGAAAAACAAGTCCGCTAATTTAATGAAAGCAATTGATTAAATTAAAAAAAAAACATGAAAATGTCAAAGATATTTGAGTCGAAGATAATATCGGAACTTCTGTGATGTTGCTGCAGTTCTAGTTTGACTGAATTTGAAAGCTAAAAATATACAGATTTTATATATTTTCAGGATGTAAAAATAATAGTGCGCCTTAAACGGCCTTTATATTCCAAATAAGTGGACAACCGACATGGACATTTATTCTCTCAAGCCTGGTATTCCGTTCAAGATATCTGGGAAAATGCTGTCAATTTACATATAAATTTCTTTTAAATAAAATTCTTGCGAAATAATGTAGCGTGACAGCATGTTTTCTAAAGAAACTTGTATCCAATTATATATGCATTCAACTGCGAAAGAAGAAGAGCACTAAAACATACGGGTCAAGACGCATTAATAAATGTGACCTTATCGCAATTCGCCTTATTTCAAAAATCAATCCGTCAAAACCAATTGTCAAAAAATATTATATCTGTGATGTGCTTAACAATTATAAATGTTTGAAAATTGAAATATATTTGATATTTATTTGAAAATCATATAGTACACAGTCATATATTAATCAACCAAACATTAAATTGTTCAACAGAAAATTTTAGACTGCTCGCAAATATATTTATGAATGACAAATTAGTAAATTTTGAAGGATTGGTTTCTTACGGCTCAAGGCGAATCAATCAGCTGAGAATCAACTGCGCTAATAAGGTCACCTGTATTAATTCGCCTTGATACGGGTTCTGTTTGTACACACAAAACAATGTTGCATACACTCAAGCAATAAAAAACGTGATAAACAAAAAATCGCAGGATTTTTTCTCATGAAAAAAATGTATGTTTCTAAAAAAGATTCGCACATTTGAACAGCGTACTTGGCTTAAGCCAAACGAAATATTTCACATGTATCTGATGTAGTCTATTATTCGATTTTTTTAATATTTGGGCGCTTTTATTGCTTGGGTGTATGCAACATTGTTTCAGGTTTACAGACAAGTCGTGGTCCACACGGTGAAATTTTTGTTACAGCAGTTTTTATATTGTGTGAGAGTGATGAAATGAAAATATATACTGCTTGTATTTCTTTCTCGTTCTTTCTTACTAAAACGGTTACAGCAAAAGTTTTACTGTGTGGATGGAGTCCAAGGCCCATGCTCACGTTCTTTCTCAGTTGAAAAAATATGCTTCCAGAATCCTTTTTTTTTTCAAAGAAACAGATTAATTTCGCATGTTTTTCATGGTAAGAATTGAGTACGAATTCCGCAACATTATTTCGCAAGTATTTCAGGTGAAAATCTTTTATAATGGGCAGAGTCACACTAAAACAAGGAAATAAATTTTATTTATTTGAAAGAAATTTACATATATATATAATTTCTGCCATGTGACCGCCAAGACTGGCGGTCTGGGTAGAAGGCGTAATCTGAAACACAAATTTTCAACATTTTTCCCCAGCATTTGTAGCCGTATTTGGCCGATAACTCTACGAATGTTGGTTTCCAGGTGTTCAATTGTTTGTGTCTTATCGACGCACACAAGCGACTTCACATAATCTGAAATAATTGATCCATTGGGGTTAAATCTTGGTGGCCAATTAACTGGGCGATTACGTGAAACTACCTTTTCATCAAAAATTTCTTTGCGGAAATCAATTGTAGGACTCGCTGTGTGGCATGTGGCTCATTCTGTTGGAACCACATAGCAGCAAAATTAATGCCACGTAATTGAGATACAAATACATTTCGAATCATGTTCCTGTAACCCTCACCATTGACAGTAACATTCTGACCATCAACGTTTATGAAGTGATATGGGCCAATGACTCCGCCAGCCCATAAAGCGCATCAAACAGTAACTTTCTGCAGATGTAGTGGAGTTTCGACAAAAGCTTATGGGCTCTCCCCACTCCAAATGGGAAAATTCTGCTTATTTACGCACCCATTCAACCAGAAATGGGCTTCATCGGAATATAAAATTTTGAATGGGTGCGTTTGACGATAAAAATATATTTTGATTAAATATGTCAACAGTTCATATTGAAATTTCAAAGCAAACTGAGCAACTATCAGCTATTAAATGGGTGCTTTAAAAAGCAGTGATGATAACTCAAAGTTGTAACACTCTAAAAAAACACGCTGTATGTAGTTCGACAGCATTTTGCACGAAATCTTCAACAGAGTACCCGATTTTACGTATTGAACGCAGCAAAATACATGAGAATAGTTGCTTTCACGTCAAAAATTATGAAATCATTTTGATTTCTATTTATGTGAGCGAAAATGAACGATTAAGGTATCGCCAGGACAATAAAAAAATATATATATAATTAAAATTAATTCGAAAATATTTTATATTATTATAAAGAAAATAAGTTTGTATATTGAAGCAAACGAAATAATTTATTTTTTAAATTTTGCATGAAACTTTCGTATGTTGTTCAATTGAGTAATAAACGGTTAGAAAACCAGTGGTATGGCAGGGCCTTTAGTGCACGATTTGCGATATACGAATAATGGTACAATTATATAATCGGTAGTCTGGAAGCGCCATGTGGTCTTTCTAATTGTGTTAGAATCTGCCAAATTTTGTTAATGTTATATAAACATGCACTCAATCTATTAAGAAACAACATGGCCGATTTGTTCATAAATAAATTCGCGTACAGCACGGGCTATTTTTTCGTATTTCGTTACATGCTTGTTGACAGTTCTAACTCAAATACAATAATAAAATGCCCTGTTGTTTGACATGTTATTGTTGTGATACATTCCACCTAGTAGATTATTGTACCATGATACCAATATTAATCGTTATGAATATATTCGATTCTAGTCGATCGCTGTTAAATAGGCCGGAATGTGTTGACGGCGCTGATTGTTCCCCATATTTATTTCTCACGTTATGGCTCTGTTCAGTTTACCGCTACGTTCATTAGTGCGGAATTTTTGATCCACTTCTCAGTTCTGTCAAAGGAAGCCCCAGAATGTTGTTATTACAAAAATATTAGCGATAAGAATTGTGAATTATAGATATCTTAAATAAAAAATGCAAATACCTTTTACATTAAAATATTAACGGGTGCTTCCTGAAAACGCTTGAAGGATATAAAAATTGTAAAAACTAAATACTGCTTGTACATTAATAAAATACAGAGGCCACATATTCCGTAAATTGCTTAAAAATTCGTAGTAGCGTAGCGTCAGATCTGAGAGGTTTAATAACTAAAGGACGCTTTAAAGTAGTTAAAACTTATCAAGCCATTATAGTCGTCTACTCGATCTGATTTGCAAGGAATTGTTAAATTTATAA
This sequence comes from Linnaemya vulpina, assembly GCA_963675445.1. Lineage (NCBI taxonomy): Eukaryota > Metazoa > Arthropoda > Insecta > Diptera > Tachinidae > Linnaemya > Linnaemya vulpina. The sequence continues at coordinate 21,719,247 of OY776276.1, forward strand.
AAAAAAGACTGGAAGTCTTAGGCTTGTTCATTCCCGCAATTTGCGCGATGCTGACTTAATCTGTTTTATGAGTAGGACCAGCACTCAGGGGACGACCTTTATATATCTGTTGCATTGCGCTGGAACTGGGAGAGGAGGGTATCGTGTTAAGAGGACAGATGAAGACAGACTAGAAGGTATAAAATTTGAAGGAGGGTGCTGTATTCTGCTCTTTTAGTACATGACGATGTTAATAACTGTCGGTAATGTTGAGCGATAACAACACAATCGTACACGAATGTTGATCAGCAAAATTCGACACCATATTCATGTTTGAGTCCGGAGTCGAACTCGGCCCCTAAGGCATTGTAGTCTTGTGTCCTACTACTTCAACCAACAGCACCCTCAATATGGTGACTTTTTTGTAAAGTGGATTTCACCGATTTCGGCCATACAACATGGCCGATTTCGGCTTAATATCATGAGCAGTTTCCCATATCATGCTTTCTGACGCCGTTGGACTTTTTAGTGGGATTACTTCTGAGACCGTGTCTACGAGGATAATCGCATTGCAGCATCATCTGTAACATTCGTCAAGTTGGCACAAATAAACCGCCCGAAATGTACAAAAGTGTTGCCGAAAACTACCACAAATGAGCTGACTACTGCAGTAAATATATAGTCGGCTACATTGATAACATTATTTTCGTGCACAATGTTAAGTTTCAAGCAATTTAATGAAATAAATTATTACCATTTTTGAAACTGAAATATATGAAAGTGTCAATTGCTGTGATGCTTTCTAAGTTTTCAAAGAAAAAGGATCGTTCAATTAAAGTCAGCAAAACCAAATAACAAACCTTTTTGCATCACCTTCCTGCATGTTAGAATTTACATTGTTCATGCACAATAGACCGAAACCCATAAACCATATAATGGTTTTAGTCTAATCTACTTATCACTGGTCAAATTGTAGCATTTCTTCTGTTGTTGTTGTTGTTGCAAAAGTACCATGAACAGTTTGTTGTGTGTATTTTTGTTTTTTTATATATATTTTTGTTGTCAAAAACAAAAAACTCTGTTAATAATTTGTGTGCGCTTGTGTTTGTGTGGATTTGTCCTTGAAAATCAGTCACCAGAGGAGGAAACAATATAAATTTTTATTGAAATAAATGTGAAAAGTTTAAAATTCCTTATGGACTGATTAGATTATTAAAAAAAAAAAGTATTTGTATTATGAATGCTATAAAGCGGGGAAAATATTCTGGGATTCCAGCAATTGAAAAGAAGTAAATAAAATACATGCCAACAACAATTATAATAGTTTTACGGAATTCATTGATTCTTAAGGAAACCACAAACAACATAAATTATAAAATCATTGTTTATTTAAATTTGGTCTCTATTATGAAAATATTTCAAAGACATTAAATAAAATATTTTATTTAGATGCCATGTATGAAACGATTAAAAACATTAAATAATTGTTTTCAATACAGAAAGTAGAAAATTAAATTTGGTTTTGCATGAACTGTAATTGAAACAAGTAAAAGTGCTATATTCGGCTGTACCGAGTCCTATATACCCTTCACTAACGTACGTCTGCTTTCTAACTTATAATATAGTTTCAGTTAGCAAAAAATAAAAATAACTTCAGTTGCGTTTTTTTGGTTACTTAAAAAAAATATTCTAAATTTCCCACCCTTGGAAACGAAATTTTAATTTTTAAAATTTTTTTTTACCAATACAAGTCCTCATAATGTGTAAAGCGGTTTTATTTAAGCAAAAGTACAAATTTTTAACCATTTTGGTAACGTTCATGTTATACAAAATATTGCAGTATCCAACCCTGGAATTGAAATTTTTATTTAATTTTTAATACCAATTTGGTTTTGCCGAAATAAAAAATAATTTTAACTTGGAAAAACGACGTTAATTGATTTTTGGTTATGTATTGTATAAAAAAATTTAAAATCTCGGAACCCTGGATGAGAACTTTAAATTTTTTAATTTATTTTTCATCGATCCAAATCTTCATGATACCAAAAATGGTTTTATTTAGGAAAAACTTAAAATTTTTAAACATTTTAGTTACTATATGTACCACAAAATACCGAATGTGCCAAAAAAAATTAATTTCCCACCCCTGGAGGCGAAAATTAAAACGTTTTTAAATTATTTGTTACCAATGGAAGTCTTCATGATGTATAAGGCGGTTTTATTTACGAAAAACTAGAAATTTTTTACCACTTTCGTTACTTTCATGTACTACAAAATATTGCAGTACCGAACCCTGGAATCGAAATTTTGATTTTTTTCATTTTTAATACCAATTTTGTTTTGCCGAAATAAAAATTAATTTTAACCAGGAAAAAACAACGTCAGTTGATTTTTGGTTAGTTTATTGTATAAAGAAAATTTAAATTTCCTAACCCTGGATGGGAACTTTAAATATTTAAATTTTTTTTCATCGATGCAAATCTTCATTGCACCAAAAACGGTTTTATTTAAGAAAAACTTAAAATTTTTAAACCTTTTTTGTTATTATATGTACCACAAAATACCGAAAAAAAAAATTTAATATCCCATCCTTGGAAAAAATTTTATTTTTAAAAGTTTTAAATGGACAATTGAGGAGTCCCAAAGCATGAAATAGGTTCAATTTTCAAATAAGCAAAAAAATAATCGGTTTTTGGTGTTAATTTTGCGTCGAGAAATAGGTGTAAGCTTCCCAGCTCTGGAACCGTCCTTCCGATTTTTCTTAATTCCTTTCTAAAATCAATACCACTCCAAGTTAGCTCACTTCCTATCGATCAGTCCAAGAATGAAGTCTCTAGCTCTTCCGGGGGCTTGGGAAAGCCGATTTCACGTACAGACAGACGGACAGACGGGCATCGCTCAATCGTCATCGCTATTCATAAGGATCCAGAATATATATACTTTATGGGGTCGCATATTGATATCGAAGAAATTACACACGGAATGACAAACCTAGTAATACCCTATCACTTTTTTGTGAAGGCTATAAAAATTAAAACAAATTTTTTCGGGAATGATATGAATGGGGGAGAACTTGTAGGACACATAAACTCCTTTTAATCACAAGCATTCGCGTACACAAACCAGGGGGAAAACCTAAATCAGTTAAGGGGATCCCACCGAAAACACTACAAACACAAACATTTTTTGTAAAAAGAAGTCCAGGTTTTTAACTAAAAATTTTTCAGCCATTAAATGTATTGAGATTAACCAGACGATTAATTTCATAATGGATTAAAATTTAGAAGACTTGAGACCCAAATCAATGTTCAGATAATTGCGGAGAGTAATCGCTTCTTCTGCTTTGATGTGTTGTTAGTATTTTCATTAATAAATCGAAATCTTATTTTTCACTTCAAATTTAGAATGAAATCCTCCAAAAAGTATATTCTTGGTTAAGTTGGTTCAAGCAACAAGACTCTAGACAGTTTATTAAACAAGATTTCAAACGCATAAACGAATCAAACGCAAACAAAATTAAGAAATGAGAATCGTTTAAACAGTTGCTTTTTTCATTTTACTAAATAACTTCATTCCTAAATAATTTACCGCGAAATTCTCGATAACAGAAAATCTCACTGTGTGTTGTGGCTTTAAACGGAATATTGTTTATAAACAAAACATTAAAAAAGATTGTGAGGAAAAAAGTTATTGAGGAACAAATAAACACATTGAAATATTATGAGACATGAAGACCAGATCCATTGATGGCAGCGGTCATTTGCAAATGAAAACATTTTATACGTTATGAATCGATTACAATAAATATGAATTGTCCCCGAAATAAACGAATAAATTTATGAAAGAAAACGTTCACTGTGATGCCAGACTGTGGACGTTTACTTGTTTGTGTGTCTGTGAATGTATGGGATCGTAATATCGTAATATATATTCCAATAGCATCTGTGTGTGCTTTAATAACGTCAGCTCACGCCATGAGAATATATCAGACTCCTGCATGTGTTGCCATTGTGTTTTTTATTTTACTTAGACGGTTCCAGGACTCTACCAGTTTTACCCGTGCTGAAAAGGAGCGGATATTATTGGAAAGACAGATGCAGAAGGACGAAAAGAGAGAGCTGGTGTGTAGCCACTTTATTTGGTATTATTTCATGCCGGGAAAGGCTTTTGTGTTGACAACTTTTATAGAACAATCGTTTCTTTGCAGATTTGCAGAACTTGCCCGCTTCTCTCGCGGCAGATTCTTCTACTGTTGAAAATGCCAGTTGGATATATCGCAAATCATGGTATAATAGTTCCCCCAAAATTGTTATCGCAAACATGTGGCAACATTTATTTATACCATGAAATACAGTGGCCACAAACAGAATGTCTACAAGTACGACATCAATATTTAAGTGGCTGTTACACGATACATGCGAGCGTGATGGAAACAATTCAAACAATCAAACGAACTGGATGAATAAATAAACATTTAACAATTCAAGCCATCCATCCATCCGTCCGCTCATGCTTTGATTCGTTCACCAACACTTTGGTGGTCGCATTTTATGTTTTGGTTTATTGTTTTTCTCTTCAAGCTGTTGGGTGGCCAAATCAAACTGCTGCTGGTCTGACTTTGCTATCGTTGACAGCTAAAATAAATACCAGAAGTCGTTTATTTTCAAGTGAATATGATTTTCATAACCAAATATTTTAATCTCTAAAAAACAGGGGGTAAGTTTTTTTTTCAAGTTTGGAGGAAAAACTGTACGGATGAAGGAATGAGTTTTATTATCGTGAATCATTACGCCGGTTGTGGCAATGATTTTATAATTATAAATTTCTTAAGCCCAGAAAAGAGATGTTTTTCAATAAGATAATTTTAATTATTGATATTGCTCTTTAGAAAGCACAAATTCATAACAGCAAACGCATGTAATTCCCACCAGTCACAAGCAGGTACTTATTTTAGTAAAATCGTTTTAGTTATTCTTCTCAAATTGGCCTCTGAGTTTTATTAATTGGGGGACATACAAAAAGGAAACAACGGAGATATTTTTATTTTAGTTTTGTTTTACATAAAAAATATTTATACATTTTGTTGCTAAAGGTAAGAGTTGCAAGTTTTTCTATGTCGAATAGTGATTGTGAATAAGTGTGATTGTGAATAAGTGTGACTGTGAATAAGTGTGATTGTGAATAAGTGTGATTGTGAATAAGTGTGGCTTAAGTTTCTTATGATGTCGGGAGTACAAGAGGATCCTACAGTTTAATTGTCTTTGAATAGTTTTAATAAAAGTTTTGTGGACACCATTTTTATACAATATATTGTTCGCATCCTTCCCCTTATGTGCAGGAAACAGGGGACGAATGTGTTTCATAAAAATATTGGCCTTAATATTTTCCACAAAATTGCTGAGCATACCACACAAATCAGATATAAGGAACACGTAACCCAACATGGTGCACGAGCAGGCCAAGAAAGAAAATTTTTATATGATCCTATAATTATTGTTTTCTGGCGGAACATATTTTGGGCAAATACTTGACAAGTGTGAACCCACCTTAAGGGCCTCTCTCTCTTTTTTATACGACTTTTTTTGTCTTTCTCAAAAAAATTACTAAGAAGTTTTAGTTTTAATATATAAAATTTTTCGTTGGGGAAGTCCGCCGCACAAATAACGTTTTAAATATGAAACAACACGGTCACCCACTTTAAGTTAAATCAATAAAAGCAGTGCCAACCCTTTAATCAATTGAAGGCACTTCGGGAGAGAAATATCTTCCATTTCTCTGAAATCAATTATGACATCTCTAAACTCTCTGTAATGATATAAATTGGGGAAACAAAAAATAAAAATGTATGTTGCAGACAATTAAAAAATTCATCGTTTTATATTTGCATTCATTTTATTGAATCCTTTTTTATACTTAATTTTAAACAAATACACGCATACTTTTGTTATTGTTTTATAAACTAAAATTATCTTAAATATATTTTATTTACATGTTGCAATAATTAATTGATTTAATTAAATTTAATTGCATGACTTCAATAATTTAGGATTGATTACACTGACGATTGTAGTTGGCGTTCTATTTCACTAAGACTTAAAAATCTAAGCTCTTTGCAATTTTATTGTACGGAATAACAATTAAGAATTTACAATCTATTTAAGTAAAAATTATTTACATGAATTTATATAAAATATGAAAACGTCAAATTATTAGCTGATGAATATCGTGATTAACTTAACACAACCATTTTATTGATTTTTAATTTAAAGAAATTTATAATAATAATAATGAAGAAAACATAGTGCGAGTTCACTTCACGGTGTCGCCTGTTTATTCACAACGTTAAAATCGTATACATATTTGAATTCAATCGACTTTGAATTTAACCCAAGTTTTTGTAATTAAAATTTTAATAAAAACACACCTTAAATTTTTAAATAAAGTTTTTTACTATAACACATCACGCTGAGATAGATTTTAAGCGTAACACTAAAATCTCAGTGGTTTCAATATTTAGAGAAGCAGAAATAATAAAAAACAGGAAAAAGCCGTGGCCGCTTCTTCAATCACAATAGAGAATAAAAACAGGCTTTCGACTAAATCTCTAAGCGTTCTTGTTAACTTTTCCGCTTCTATATAAACTGTTGCTCAAATATGGACTCGGACTTGTTATATATTTCGCCATTCACGATTAATTTCCATTTAAAAGAATGTGGGTTGGCCGCCTGCTTAATCTCTGCCTATTCTCTATTGTGATTGATGAGTGATTTTTTAACGAAATAATATGCGTCTCATTAGCACTGCTTTTGCTTAACTTTTTTGTAAAAATATATTAAAATAATATTATATATATAAACTTTTTTTATAATTCACTTAGTTATCGATTTCTATTAATAATTTTACATTGATTTTTTCTAATTGTGATTATATATTTTAATGTTTTTTTACTTTGCATGTGTTTCTAAAACTAATCAACAATTAAGCGTGTGTTTTGTTTTTGTTTTATTGCATTTAATTAAGTATTTATTGTATTTTTATATTGTAGCTCTTGTAAATGCATTCATTGTATTTATCAGCATGATAAGTTATTTTCTAGTTGCGATTGGAATATCCAAAAATTGTAAGATTTTGTTTTTGTAAAAATTTTGCATTCTCCCAAAGACCGCTGCGAATGTAATTTTTGTGGTAAAATATTTCCACATTTTGCTCGAAATAAAAGCGAGTAGAATCTCCTTAAATTGTTCATAAGAAATTGTCTTATCACCGATTCTCGGCAATGAAAAAAAAAATTAAAAATAAAATAATAATATGAGAAACAAGTTTGTTATTGTTATTGTACACTGAAATAAATAAGAATTCTTGCAGAGAGACCGAATAGTTTCGAGTTGGAAGATGTAAGAAAAAAAGCTAAAAAGTTTTTATTATCTTAGGAAAATAAAATATTTGAAAATAAAAAAATATAATGAAAAAAGAAAATGGGAAACGGTGGACCATCCCTGTAACTTCCCGCTAATTTTAATTACCAAACTATCGCAATGTGGTCTTAAGCTTTTATGCGGTTGAGCTAAAACACATTATTTTAATTTTCAAATCAACCGATTCCCATGTGATAAGAGACGATTAATGTAGTTTTTGGTTGCTATAAAAGAATCGAGAACACGAACTAATTGTATATATAACTTCGGAGTTTTGAAAAAAAAAAAATTACTTATTTCGAATATTTTTCGCTCACGATATCTCCTAAGCGGATCAACCGATTTTGACCCGATTTGCAGTGGTAATCCTGGTTTTAATCTTGCGAGCTCGTTAGTTTCTAGAATCGATCGGTAAAAAATATTTAAATATTTAAGAAATATTTTTTTCTAATTTTTTTTAAAACTATTTTTGAAATCTACTGGCTCAAATCGGTTCAACTTTACAGGAAGTGCATGGCCCTTAATGAAACAATGGGGATTGTGCTCGAATTGTGGAAGAGGGATAGTGGTGACAGGACAGTACTATAACTTCGTTCGTAAAACAGCCGATAAAATTTAATAAAATTATGCGCTAATACAGATCCGAAAAATTCGATGCGATTTTCTTGACTAACTGCGGGGTCGAAACCGGAATTAATAAATTCATGTCCAAGCAGACAGGTCGTCTAATAAATTTAATCACAATAAATCAAATTGGTCATAGAAATAAGCGTATTTGTTGTCACACTTTTCTCTACATTTTACAACACTTAATTCACAAACTGTACTGTCTGTCGTTGCGTTTGTTTGGGCTCTAAAATGGAAATTATTTTATATTTTGCAAAGGAATATTTCAAAATTAATGCTTAAGTGGATGAACTTTTGGAAATCGCATTATTTCACATGAAAATCCTGCAAATTCCGAAAGAAAATATGCAGATGTAGTTCGCATATTATCAGCTGTTTCCTATAGTATAACTTGGCAGCACTCGACATAGCACAGGCAAAAACAAGGTTGCATTTCACAAAAACTACTTGAAAACAATTCGAAAATGCTTTAAAGCTGGTTTCAACATAATCATTTAGTACAGTGAAGCCAAGTTTTAACGTTAAAACCAAAATTTATTAAAACCGTGTCAGGGTGCAGTCACTATCAGTAGTCTTAACCACGAGTGTTTATTAATTCAGCCAAGAGCTTTCATATATTCCTTTATGCGTTTGAAGAGAAACGAGTATTGAAAATATAATTTATTGTTAATTTTACAAGAAATAATTGTTTTACTTTATTTCTCAACAACCAAAAGAGTATTATTCAATTTAATTAATCTAATAGTTATTATTTAGGCTCAAGTTGAAGTTCAGAAATAATTTTAAATTTTTCTTATAATCAAATATTTATTATAATCGTAATGCCAGTAGAACGGATTAGTACTAGGGTATTTAAACGATTAGCCGTTGCTCGATTAATCGACTCAATTTAGGCGAATAACATAAAATTCGAGTAATCTGAGATTGCTTATTTTCAGTTGTGAAATCATTTGAACAATTTATGATAGTTAATCGATTAATAAAAAAATCTTTTTTCATAGTATTTTCTTATTTATCTTTCATTTAAAAAAGGTCAAACGTAGTGAAGGTAGAATAATTTGAAATTCGAGTAATAAAAAATTGCTTATTGTCAATTATAACATAATTCGTATAATATGTGACGACTTATCGAATAACCGATTAATCGAAAAAGAACTTTTGACGGTATTTCTTTATTGATATTTGACATAAAAAGGTAAAACGTAAGGAAGGTAGACAAAAGAAGGTAAAAAAAAACACTTTTACTAAATCTCAAAACATTTTCTTTCAGTAGATTTTTTAAAAATATAATACAAAGACTGAAAGGAAGGGTTTTTGAAATAATTTTTTTTAACGTTTAGTACAGAGTCTTACCTCAATGATGCAGATGAGATAATTTCATATTTTGTGTGTTTAGGCCTTTAAACTGTACTCTCCTTTTGAAAAATTATTTTATAAGCTTTACTTGAACATCAATGCTATTTTTATATAAAAAGGTTTGTTTCCCTTTTGTCAAATTGTTGTAAATATTTTACTGGAATCTTTATTTAAGAAATCCAATTGTTATATACCAAACTAGACAAAATCACAATTATTCGATTTTACCGAATAATATAAAATTATTTATTAATAAATGAACTATTTGACATACTGTCATTGTAGTATTATAATATTAAATTTATTTGTTGGGTGGTTAAGAACCCAAAAGGTGTAAAAAAAAAAAAAATAGATTCATATCGAATAAAAGTTGTTTGTTGGGTTTTGGTTTGTATAAGTTTCATAGTCTACTACACTTATTATAATGTGATTTTTTGAAATCATATGTGAATTTTTATAGTTAATTTATTAACATAATTCTCAGATGGTTTATAGAAGTCTTTTGATAAGTTGAGAAGTTTGAAACTTTTCAAAACTGTGGTTGAAGTCTACTGACTATTTGCTATAAAGCGCCAATGAAATGCATATAGACATTGCTTAACCATCCAACAAATAAATTTCATTATAAAATTATTTAACTATAATTATTCGCACGATTAATCGATTAATACAGAGTATTGATTGATTGAACACCATATTCAGTGCCAATTCCGAGGTGGCTACGGCAATCCCTTACCGTTCTTTATTAAAGAACGGTTGTGGCAGTGTCACTTCTCACTTGGAATATCATTTCTTTAGTTGATGTTTCTAAAGAAATAGAATACGAGAATCAACTATTCTCATATTAATTTTAAAGTTAATTCACGTTTGTTTAATATGAAGTTTCCCAAACCTGATAAGTTTTGTTCCAGATGTTACATTTTCTCTTTGCAATGATGAGACCTACAGCTTTTTTTGTGTACTTTATGCCCGTGGAACTGGACTTTTATTTTAGAAACCAATTAATAACAAACAAGTAAATAGGTCGTGTGCCTCTGTTTTGCTACCCATGAATTTGTATTTAGTAGGGTCGTTAATTAAACGGGATTTTGAATTATTCGATTAATTTGATAACTTTTTTACTTATTTACACTATAATTTTATATATCAATTTAGAGAATATTTAGAGAATTCAATAAAGAGCTCTTTTTCTGCTCCATAATTATAAATTTTTATATAATTTTAAATTGCAGACAATTAAAATCAGTTACTTGAGGTGAAACGTTAATAGTCAAACTATATAATATCTCTCGGTTAATCGAATATTTTTAATCTTGATTAATATTTAAATATAAGAAGATTTCATTGAAAGAGTAACTTAACAATTTAACAAAAGGTATATATTTCGGGTAGGGATATGGAAAACTTTTGAAATAAAAAATAGAAAATCTTCTGAAATTTTTTTTTAAATTGTAAACAGCGTAAATGCTTATGACTCAGCCGATATCTTTCTTTTGTTTTGATGAAACTTGGTTTAGAAAATATTCTTTCGCTTATTGTCTTTCACTATATCGCTTGACTTTCTCGTTGATTTGGTAACGCCTCTAATAATAATTTAAGTTTTTTCATATAATGAAATTCATAAAACAATTTTTATTCGATTAATCGATTAATCTTCATAAATTATTTAAACTATTTAATAATAGGAAACAAGCAATTTAAAATTATTCGGATTTTAATCGTCTAAAATTAATCGATTGTTCGAACAAGGGTTATTCCTTCGCATACTCTAGTACATAGTGACAGGCTCTTAATCCCAAAAGTTGGAAACCGGAGCTCGCATTACGATTCATGAAGACGCTTTTCAATTTTAGTTAATTAATATTATTTTAATAAATAAAATACCACCAATGAAATATTGTTAAATTATAACAACTTGTCACAAAGTAAAGGTCATGATTATTTTTAATATTAACATTTATCTGGGCAGGATGTGGCACAAGTTGCCGCAACCATCGACTTATTGGAATCCAAGTTCGGCGATAAGTTGAACTCGAGGAAAGTCAATTGCTTTCCAAGGTCGTGCAATTTAACATCTCTCCTTTCCTTTGATTCTAATATTTATGAAAATGCTTTTTATTGTTCAATTGAATTTGTTATATAATTTTTTCTTTATTTAAGAGCTACTGAAATTATAGAAATAATTTCATGTCTAAAGATTTATTTTTTATTTAAAAGTCTGTTTCCATATAATATAGAATAACAGCTAACTTACTAAACTTCAAAATTCCTTTATAAGCACGGCGCCCTGACACTCAATGGCGGCTCTAAAAATTTAAGCTGCCCAGGCGTCTGCATTTAACTGCCATAAATATCGTCATATAAAATGCACAAAATGATCACAACTTTTGTGTTTATAGCAGATATTGAAGTTCTTCATAAATCATAAGCACAGTAGGATACAGCAAAGATTTTTCTGGGACAAAGTCACAGCCGTATTCATAAAAAGATAATTTGCACGTAAAATGCTATTCAAAATGTGCAGCCAGTTTACTCGATCAAATGAATAAATTTTGAAAATTGTTTTTCTCTTAAATGTTAATTGTTAGATCAAATGGTAGCTTGCGACGTGGCCTAACACACAGATAATTTTCTTAAAAAATCCATTTTAACGCACTCTTCAAGTTTGTATTATGATTATTTTTAATATAAATACATCAGCACTCTCAAGGAAATAATTTAAGCTTCAAATAAATTTTAAAACGAAATTTCCGTTCAAGAATTTAGACTAATTGACGTGCTCCTATCCTGTTACATTTTAGCCGACGATATGTATACTAAGTCCTATTGATGCAACTGATCGTAATGAACATCTCATTTAAATAAGTATTAACATTTAATTAGTTTTAATGTCAAACGTGTGTTAATATATAATCAGCAGCAAATTAATAAACTTATTGATAACGCAACATTGTCAATGTGATTCATTTTTAAAACGTTACTTGGTAAAGCGGTTTTTGTGAGTTTACAGCAGTCGGATTTCAGTCATTATAAGTTATCAACTTTTGCATGTCGAATAGTTTGTCTCTTTCACATGCTATACACACGATCAAAATGCTTGACAAGCATGCTTGTAGTATGATTGAAAACATGCTAGTATGCGCGTCATCGACGATGGAAAAGCAAACGAAAAATTGGAGAGTGAGTATAATTGACGTCATACACCAGCTTGACAACAAGTACTTCGATCATGAAAGCTTCTGAAATATTTTTGAGCTTATACACTCTTACTAGGTAAATAAATTTTTTTTATTATTAAAAACAATTTGTCCGTTATTCTCTTCACAATTTAGTTTCAAATATCTGCAGGACATTACTCCCGACTTCTCTATGTATCAGAATCCTCGAATTTATTTGCAACTATCTCAAATTGAGTTTTTAAGTAAATTATTCACAAAGTATAAATCGAGAACTTATTTCACGAGGGAATTAAAAAAATTAAATACTCATAGAATGAGGCTTCTTCGTATAATTTGCAATTTTAATGAATTTAGAAATATTTAATTGTAATAAAATTTAATTTATTAATTTTATTTAATTAATTTATAATTGCAAATATATAAAAAAATCTCAGCGAGAATGCAGTCCTTAAATGTACTGTTAATTTTTTCTATGCATGTGGCAGCTCTATTATTTGACAGCTGTAACTTTTGTTCATTCCGAATAATAAAAAAGGTTGAACTTACGGAAAAAACCGGCACATCATGAAAAATGTCGGCAATTCTTTTAATGCAGTATGCAACGACAAAAAATTATGGAAAAAATCGTGGTCTGTCATCAGACCCTGAACCCCACGGCCCAAGATGTTGCAATCTAGTGAAAAAAAGATTCTATAACTACCAAAAAACACGCGGCTTCATTTTCATTTGAAAGAGTGCATTCTTACTGAGACATCATTCCTTATAAAAATCTATAATTTTACCCAAACCGTTGAAAAGAATTCCAAAATTCAAATGTTGGCTGGAACTGTTGAAGCCGGCATGAGACAAACATAACGTGCAGAAACTTTAAGATGCCTGCCATTTGAAAAAAAATATATTCAAATATCTTGAGCTTGAAAAAAGTTCAATAATCTTGGAGCCCATATGAGTAACGCCGTTTTGAAAATATTTTCAAGACAAACTGTATTAATTCATAAACTAAATACGCTTTAATATTTTTATTTACTACATTTTAAATTAAATTAAGATTTGTGGGATAATATTCGTATTCTTAAATTCAAAAGGCAACAGCCGACCTAAAGTTTGCTCTTTCCATAGTGGCCGTACCTTAAAATTAGTTGAAAATAGTTGAAATCAGTTTTTCAATGTTAAGAATATTATTAGAATTTTTTAATTAATTGCGTTTTCTTTTGGGGAAAAAAAGTAATGAGTCGATAACATGTTTAAACGCTCACCAGTATTCTAAAAAGTGTTAATATGTAACACACATATTAACACAAGTTTTGACATCAAACAACAAAAACAAAACAAACAATAACATATCAGCTGTTAATTTAGTTAGCACTCCTCTCCCCTTTAAAAAAATTGAGTGACGAATACGTGGGATTTATTTTGTTTTTGAGCGAAAGACAATGAGAAAAGAATATTTCACAGTTAAAACATGACATATTTTTCAGATAAGGCAGATATTTAAAAGGCAGAATAAGGGCAGAATATTATTTAGAAGAGAAAACGCTTTAAGTTTGAATTTATAATTTGAAAGCTGTTTATTTTCTTAAAATAGAATCACTTTTTGCATTTCTTGTGGCCGTAAGCGAAAATCATGTTTTTAAGATCCTTCCAACAGCTACTGAAATGTAACTGACCAGACAGATAGTCCTCGGAATGTAAACTTAAATAAAAAATTTTGTCAGAAATTTATATTTCAATTTATAAAACTTTTCGTTGAATTAATTTATTTCATGAGTTTTCAAACCGGCGTGATTTTAATAAATTCTGGTTTTAACGTTAACACCAGCTGTTAAAATCTGGTTTTACAACACGAAATCATTCTGTTAAAAGCAGCTTAAAACTATTTTTTAACCATTTCCAATCCTATTTTTTTCTGTTTTGAGTGCTGCCAAGTTATATATTGGAAACATCTGGCAATGTGCGAAGAATGCACAGGAAAATCCACCAACTCTACAGTTTGTCTCTCCGGGTGTGCAGGATTTTATATGAAATAATTTGTTTTTGAAACATTTATTCGCCCTGTATATCCAACTTTTAAAATATTAATTTGCAAAATATAAAACGATGTTTATATTAACACACAATATAATATTATACAAACAAAAACAGCTGCAGTACAGTTTGTGCATTAAATTTCTTATGAGACATTTTGTTTAATGTGATTAAATTTATTGAACAAACTGTGTGATAAAACTTGAATTTGCAAAATCTGCAGTGTGAACGCTGAATCTCATCTTTATGCTAAAACCAGCCATAACTTTCAGTGTGCCATCTTCCAAAATTGATATATTTTTGGCCAAATTTGTTAGGAAAAGAGTAACAAACAAAAAGTTGAATGTAAATTATTACAGACAATTTTCCACTATCAGACCGAGTTCCTTCTGGCCCCACTACATAATATGCGATAAGGAACTTTTTTATTTAATTTAAAAATGATTTTAATAATTTAACTGCTTCTTAAATAAACAGCAAATAAAAACTTATTACAAAGTATTTTTATTGCAAAAAGGCAGAGTGATAAGAATCAGCGAAGCTACAACACGAGCGAGTAAATTATTTTCTTCTTGCTACAACTACAAGCTTCGGCATTATGCAGGTACGGCATTGGGAACTTTTAAATTGTAAGAACAACCTTGAACAAATTTACTACTTTTAGTTCTATTGTATTAAGAGCTGTTTTAAGTTACAATACTGATAATTTATATATTTAAATAATACAATTAATACAAAATTAATACCATTAATTACGTTTAAGCTTCGGTGAACTTTTTTAAGAAATCTTAAGATACGGTCACACTTGGAAATATTTGGCCAAAAGAGTGCAACCACTAAACACTAAAGAAATCTGTGGCGTAGAATACAATACCATTGGAAATTGTTTAACGCAATAAACACTTGAGTGCATCAAAATGTTTTTCATTAGCGTTTAGTGGTTACGTAATTTTGCGTACAATAGTTTTGATTGAGGTACCTCGTTTTCATCCCATCTCATACATCTTCTGAACTATGGAACGTAACAGAACTTCTTTTGGCGCACTCTTCTCAAAGCAATCTCGAACGTGTCTTCGTACTATTTGAAAATTCGCAACTTTAAGGGGCGAATTCGTACCCGTTTTTGGTACATTTTTGTTAATAATAAATATGCGTGATTTCGGCTCCATACCGCTATAAGGCAAATAGGCGAAAAATCTTAATTCCACAAAATTTATACAATACTAAAACATTGAAGAGGTAGTTGAAAGGTTAATTTGGTTCCTTTTGAAAAAATACTCTTCGAAAAATGCGATTCTCCCGTGAAACATTTCTCAATTTATCAGTTCTCAGTGCATGTAAAAGCAGAAAGAAGGTTATAAAATTTGTATATCGAAAACATTTGTTTTTCAAAAATCTACACGTAAATAATTTAAATGTGAGTCACTTTTTTCGAATTTTTTTATTCACGATATCTCACGAACGGATTAACCGGCTTTTACCGGGTGATCAATGCAGTTTTAAATATCAACAGCGGATATTTCTGGAATCGATCGATGAAGCCATTTGAAAGCTACTCTAAGAAACTGTTTGAAATGTAGTCTTTTTGTAAGTTTTATTTTGTGGTATCGAATCGGCTGAAATTCAAATTCTAAGTTCAGCAACACTCTTCAGAACACCACCATTTTGGTTTGATTCGATCAATCCGTTCCAAAACTATAAGCCCGTCACATGCACTCACAGACATACACATACACACAAACATATTGACCGGCTCTCAGAGAAGTTTACTACAATTTCAAAACGTAGACATCTGATGAGAATAAGATATTTTTCAAAATCAAGTAAAACCAATAACCTCCCAACTTTTTAAAATTTTCAATTTTCCCAGCGGGATGTTAAAAAAAAACTTGAAATATCTCGTATTGAAGTGATAAATTTTAAGTAGTAAAATAGTTTAGCTATTTTTTAGAAACCCTGCAAAATTAAATTACAGTGTACACGCGGACCGTGCCCTCAAAGTAATATTCGAATTATGAGAAGAACTCACAGAACATGTTCCGTTCTATTCCGAAGCAAAATTAAAGGGAAAAGTGAAAAGAACCTGCTGGAGCAAATCATTCACAATAAGAGGCATTAAAATATTCACGGTGGATTTTTTTACTACCGCAATTTTAAGGAGAGAGAAAAAGTTCCGAGCCGAAAAATATTCGTGACCTTTATTATTAAGAAAACGGCAATTTTTTTTATAAAATGGTACATTTTTTAAAATATAATTTATAATAATAATATATTGTAAAGATTTTAAAACTCTTTCAGGGGCTACTTTTTAAAAGATTTTCGTTTTGATGTACTAAAAAATACTCTTTCAAGAAATGTGCTTTTGAGGCTGCTGTGGACTGAAGTAGTGAACTTAAGACTACGATGTCATATATGTCGAGTTCCACCCTGTATTTAGTCATGAATGTGATGTCGAATTTTTCTGATCTTAATTAGGGCAGGGTAGTGTTAATTGTTGTTGGCTTGTCTCAATGACGAAGGCATAGCACTGGTAAACGGGAAACTCCAACCCGTCATTATTAATATTCTCTATATCTTCTCGACACAACTATGACTCCTTGACTTTGATTCAAGTTGCTTTTGGAATAAACGGCATTACTGTAGCAGAATATGGGTGGTGATAGGACGGCTACCCTTAAAATTTGATGCGGGATGATCATATTGAAATTAACTTTCTTGAAGTTCAAGAAGCCGCGAAACGAGTGCGAAACACACCGGGTGTGAGTAGTAATAAATGAAGAATAAAAATTCAATTGTACCAGTTTTGCCAGCCCTGGTATGTGGATTGAGTTAATGGGTCAACAACATTTCTCATTGTAATTGAAGAAAAATAGTTAAATGAAATGAAAAGCACACGGCTAAAGAACAAAAATCTTGAATTGAATAATTAATCCAAAGAACAAGTGAATAATAGTAACAATAATAATAATAATAAAATAGCAATGAGAAATGAATAAAAATGAGATCAAGGCGTGTGCTTTTAGTGCTTTGAAAAAAGAACTTCCGTCAATAAAACATGGTTTTGAAAAGTTACATCAATTGCTGTTAAAGTGTGTAAAAAATAAGATCAAGATTGTCCCCTTCGGGAGGGAGCCAGCTATGGCAAGGACAAGGCTGAAATTATTCTCACATCTTAATGTCATCCAAATACTTTGCAGATGAAGTCCAAAAAATACTTGAAAAGCTGCAAGATATATAATCAAATGCCAATATTTTTTTTTTTCAAGTGTACAAGCCTGCATAGAATTCCTGTTCTTTCCTAGTGTTGCCATATTAAAAGTTAAGAAAATCTTCAAAAGCGTGGATAAAGATGTATTTACACAGCGTTGCCATATTAGAAATGCATATAAGCGTCAAATAAAAAACAATTGAGAAAAAGAAAGTAAAAAAACGCTAAGAGAGATAAAATAAAATTTAAAAAATTTAATTTCTTAATAGAAGAGGATTTAGTTATCAAATAAACACATAAAATGCGTAATAAGAGTATCATTAGCACTCCCAAAATGGGCAAACTGCGCAAAAACTCCACACTTATGTTTTTGAAAATAAACTTAAGATGATTTGAGCAACAGTAAAATAAAAACTTTTGTTCATAAAAAGTATTTTATGTGTAATTTCAGCTTGTTTGAAAAATTTTTAATTATTAATTTTATTAATTACATTAATAAGCATTTAATAAACATAAAGTATATTTTATGACTACAGCTTTTTGAGCAAAATATTAGAAAACAAAATAGTTCTGACAAGCACGCTGCCTTACAAACAAGACCCATAACCAAATTGATGCCAGGAACCTCAAAAGCTCTCATATATTTTCATCGATTGCAAACTTTTATGTTCTTTTCTCATTGCAAAGTTGCACCTTTTTATTATAAATTGCAAGAAACTTTTCCAAAGTAAACTTTCTCTGTAAAAAAAATATATTTGTTGCCGTCATTCTTGTTTATATGAATTTAATTTTTCTTAAATAAAATTTTAAGTATCTTTATTTTAGTGCCATTCACATCAAAAATAATATTAAATAGCACGAATCAAAAAAGCACTAAAAACTGGAGATATAACGACATGCTTTTTTGATAATACGGTTAAATTTAACAAACTTCAAGTGGATTATTTTTTATTATAATAAATCGAATTGTGAAGAATTATTTTTATAAAAAATTGGTATCGAAACTGTGCATTGAATTCAAATAAAGGGTAATTAAGAATTTATTTTACAAACTAACATCGCAAAAAAAATAAAGTTTTGATGTTATGCTCTGGTTTTTAATGGGCTATTTCTCTTAGTTGTTATGGAAAAAATTTTCTTTAAAAAAATTGAAAAGGTAGTAAAGTATTATCGATATCGATACATACGCAAAACGAAAGTGTCGCCGATATATCGCTATCGGTTACATTTGTGCTGAAAACGCAGCAAAAGCACCGAGTTGACAACGCTGCTTACAATAGCGATAATAAAAATTTCTGTAAAAGCCTTTTAGAAAAATTCTATCCGATATTATGAATGGGATGAGAGGCAGATCGACCCCTCAACCTCCGTTTACGCTTTAGTTACTTCTAACTTTTTCCTCCGTGTTCTTTCTTTTCAGTATAATAGAAAGTGAACAAATTAAGTCTGCATTTCGATTACAGAGTATGTTAAGCGTCATAGCGCACAGTAGTTGCACCCACATGACAAAAAAATTAAAAAAAATTGTATATACAGTAAACATCGGATATAATAAACATTAAAAATATTTTTATATCTTAAATGCGATTATTTCTTCGGCGCAATTATCATAAACAGACATAAGAAAGTTTTTTCTTATATCTATATTCTTTTTTCAATAAAGCCAGCCCAGGTAATACAAAAACAATAAAACTAATTAAATTCAATGGTTAGAATATTTTTATACGAAACGTTTAATATAAGAAATAAATTAAACAAATAATTAATCAATAAAAAGTAAGAATTCAATTTGTTTCTAAGTGTTTTGGATCATATTAAATTTTTATATATCAGCATTCCTATTCATAATATATAAAATGAGTTTTAAATGTATTTTAATAAAATTGTTTCAAAAACATTTAATATATTTATGAATATGGAGGTTGGTGTTGCAGTCAAAACTATTTCATATATAAATCTAATTTTCATATCATTTATAAGTTTTGATGTTTGGTTTTTTATATCAGTTATTTTGCTTAAACACGATTTTCTTTTAACCGTAATTTTTTCTATGGAAAATATCAAAATTTATATCCGGTATCGACTGTCGTTTATTATGAGGAATGTTAAAAAATGGACTGTAGGGGAAGTGACTAGTCCTATTTTGTCAGGATATCGTGTTTATATTATCAGTAATATGCTGCGTAAACTTCTCCATGCTACATTTATTCTAACTATTTTTGTCGCTCTCCTTCCTACAAATGTAACCACTGTGCAACGATTTGTATTAATTTACTGGAAATCACCCGATGATGAAAATGTGTTTGGCTGACTTTTCTATTTATAATAACAGTGGGTGTCACAGTGGCGAAGGTTTTCTTTCTTTCACACAACTACATTTGAAACATAAACAAGTTAAATAAATTTTGTTGTTGTTTGAATTATAATTATGCAAAAGAAATAATTCTTACGAAATCGCGAATGTGCATATCAGCGATTCTTCCTTTACTTTAATACCATTAAGATTTAAGAAAAATGAGAAAAGGTTTTTCATAGATCCTTTTGGTCCAATAGAAATTGTTTGCTTTGTAGCAGCCGCTAAAAAAGACATATTTGAAGTTTATATTTTTTGTGTAGGGGCGCGGGCGTTTACAAAATAAGAATTAAAATGCTGCTTGGCATGCAAATCTTATCACCTTTATGCAGATAACTTTGAATAAATTTTAATATATTGCAAATATTACTAAAAATACCTTTCAGAATATATATCTTTAATTTCTTTCAGTGGGAAATAAGATATTTAAAAGTGTACCACAAAAAACATAATATCGGTCCTTATAAGAAAGTTAAAAAATTTGCTCTCTAAAATATTTTAATTAGTGACATGGTTGTATCCAAGAAAAAGAATAAGATCATGTGAATATATATTTTGATGCAAATATCTCCCTACATTCTGTTCTTGTTTATCAAGATCAAGTCAAGATAATATCAGAAATAGGGCACTTTCATACTCCTTGTCTTCAGAAATTAACAAGTTTTAGTCTTTTTCAATTCTCTAAATCTTAAGACGATCACTGTTTATGCCGATGCAATACGCGTGTGTTGGTAAATTTGAAATTTTTGTTTATGTGTGCGTCAAACAGATAATTTTTTTAAATTTAATTTTCCATTAAAAATAAGACAAAGAAAGAAAAATTAATGAAATATTTTTAAATATTTGCAGGAAAAGAAATGTGACATATTAAGAAATTGATCTTATGATTCAATTGTGGCGAAATCACAAATTCACGCACATTCGAAGTGTTCATGAGCCGTATGCCATTCTTATGGGCCTCTTTAGAGCACAGTCCGAGGCTGTTACCAGTAACGAATTGTTAGCCGCGACAACTATGAAGATATTCCACTTTTTATGTTGTCGTGACAAGATGTCGACATATAGTTACAGAATAAGGAGAACTAGTTGTGTCCACAGTATTCAAGTAGGGCAGATTGTCATGTAGCATATGAAGAGAGCTCCTCTTAACATACATTTTATTAAAACGAGCGCGATTTTGAATAAGAAATTAAAAAATAAGTTTTTTGGCACTTGTGCCACTTCGCTGGGATGCGGTGTCTGTGAAGCCGAGAACACAGCATGGCATTTTGTACTAGTGGCACCGTTCGCCCCTAAATTTCTAAATGACAAATCGAATGCGATGTCACAAAATGCCATAGTGTGTGTGCTCGACTTTGAACTAAAATTGCCGCCAAATCCCGGTGCCAAATTAACGCATTCGATATCGATTGAAATTTCAATGCAATTCAAATACGAATTGCGATCAAATTCGAACGCCGCAATTTGCCCCCCGCTGAACAGACCAGCTCGTGTTGTAAAAATAAACAAAATCAAAACTTTCTATGAACAATAAGTTATTTGTGTTCAATTGCATAATAAAACTTTATTTTAAATAAAATTAAAAATAAAATAAAAAAGACTTTCAACATACAGAACAAAAAACTTAAGAACTAAAAGAATAAAAAAGTCATACGGAGAAGGGAAGGCAAAAGCGTCAAGTGTTAGTGTTGCATTTCTAATTATCTAGACTTAAAACTCGGATTATATTTAAGAAACTTAGCTCAGTTTACCGCTGCTGCCAACGCTGGTTGAGAGGACTGAAGCTGATGTTGCTGTTGCTGCTGCTGTTGTTGCTGCATTGCGGAAGGGTGCGGTACATGGGCATGATGTTGCGCCAAATGCTGATGATAACGCGAGGCTGCTGACGCTGAAGAAGAAGACCACTGATGGGCAGCACTGTGTGCTGTATGATGATGATGATGGTGGTGGTGATGGGGATGCGTATGCGTATGCGCTGAATGGTGCTGATGATGATGACTGGCAGCTGCTGCTAATTGACGTCAGAGGTAAAATTCCGGTGAACTTTGACTTTCGGTATTCAGTTGATGTGCGGCACCGCCGTTGCTTAAGGCAGCACCAGCTGTTGCACCCCCGTTTAAGGTTATAACACTTGAGGGGGTGCCTGTGGCGGAACCATTTTGTGTACTTGTATTCCCACCGCTGCCGCGTAAACGCTGCTTTAATTGATCGCGTTCCTGACAGACCCGCGTGTACTCCTGCTTTAGACGATGCAGATCTTGATTCAATTGGCGATTGGTTTTTTCCAATTCATGGCGCTGCATTAATCTTTTCGAGCGGCAATTCTGGGCATAGCCGCGGTTCTTGAGAGTTCGTCTCTTTTGTTTCAGTCTTACAACCTCTTCGCGTGGACAGCCATGCAGCCGTTTATTCAACTCCCTGACCGTTAGTGTGGTCAGCAGGTCATCGTCTATGCAATCGTCTAAACCCAAATTGCTGGAGGTCGAATATTGACCAGAACAAGTTCGCGGCGAAGTGGTGGAAGATCTGGTGGAGCTGACCGAGTGTGGTCGGTTGCTGTGATTGCTGACATGATTCGGGTTGGTGTGTATTATCGAGGAGGTGTTATTGACCTGGCCATTGGTTATGATGCCATTGTGATAAGTCGAGGAGTGCAAGTGTTCTATGGTCTGGAAATGATGATGGTGGTGGGTTTGTATCAGATGATTATGATGATTGGCTGCCGCCACAGATTGCATATATTCTCTGTGGTGTCTCTCCCATTCCTCGTCTTGCGAGGGTCCAGCCAATGGCCTTAAATCCAAAGGTTGAGGATCGGATCTCATGGAATTGGGCAGCCACATCATTTCCTGAGTCAAACCGCCACTGGGCGGTGGTGGTCGATGATGTGTGGCATAATGGGTGCCAGGAACTCCAGTATACACTTGAGCGCAAGTACTACCGGTGGGTGAGCCTATAACCGGTGGAGTTTCGGGGGGTGTTGACGGTACACCGGCGGGTACTGAAGTATTGACCAAAATTGCCTGACCGGCCATGGGTCCATGAGTGTAGATTTCGGGTGGAGGTGATAGAGGCTGCAGTCTTCTTTCATCCATGTGCGACCAGTTGGTGGAGAAGGCTCTCATTTTTATCAACGGCTCCGTTTCATCTTCTTCGACGGGCACAGCCGACGGTTCGGTGGTCCAGGTGATTTTCGCCGCCGCTATAGGACTGTGATCTTCACGTTTGACTCCCACAGCGGAGGTGCCATCCTCCAAATGCTCTAAGACAAACTCCTGTACGTACTGATCTGCGAGGTTCGGATCCTCCATTTTCATTGAAGGATAGTAGAGGTGGGTGATGGTAGCCAGCGAGATGAAATTTCAGGTTGTTTGTTTTAATGAAAAAATATTTTCTAATTTTCTTATTTTTTGTTTTTGTTTTTGTTTTTGTTAAACAACAACACTTCACATTCAATTGATTTTATTTACTTTTCGAAACACTTGTTCTATTTCTATTCTATTATTTTTTTCAAATTAAATTTATTTCGGAAAGAATATTTTTGTTTGAAGTCGTTTGCGTTTTTTGAATTTGATATTTTGCAATGATTTTCGATAATTTAAAACTATTTTGTTGTAATTAAATATTATTTTTGAACTCAGCGTTTTTTTTTGTTGTTTTTCTATTTTTGGTTATAAGCAATTTTTGTTTTTTATAATTTTTCTATTTGATTTCCGAAAATGATAATTTTATTGATTCCATACAAATACTTTTCATCGCAACCGTCTTTAAAGAGTTGGCGGTAACGACTAACGGTGTTTATTCAATTTAATATGGGTGTCCGTCTGTCTGCTTGAGAATGGCCGAGTCAAGCACTTTTTCCAGGTATATATTGGCCATAGAGCTGAGCTTCGCGTTTTCTCGTTCCTCTTTGCACTGTGGTTTTTGTTCTTGTAGTCGTCGTGTTTTTTATTTCTTAAAATATATTTTCTATTACATTCGTATTGTTTCACAACCGTTTTTTGACACGCGTCGTTGCCAGTTCTTATTGGAATTGAATACTTTGGCAGTCCAGCAGTCTGGCTGGTGTTGTTGGTTTTTTCGTTGAGCACTCAATACACTTAAAGAATTTGTATTCTACTTACCACACTACAAGTGTGTGTTTGTTTGAGCATGTCCCAACATCCGCTTTGTGAATTTCCAAGAAGCAACAGTGGGTCAGTCACCACCCTTCGATAGACAGAACCGGCGTTTTTTTTCTAGTGTTGCTATTAACGCTCTCTCTTTCTCTCTCTCGCAGAGTCAAGTTGAGAGTTTTGTTTTGATTTTGTTGATTTGTTTTGTTTGTAACTTTTCTAAAGGGTGAATTTAGCATTCGTTACAGCTTAAACTGAGAGCATTTTATCGGTATTTGGGAAAGAAAAAGCTTTTTAGTTCGGTTGCACAGTGGCAACGATTGGAATTTAAAAAAAATATATTGTTTTTGTATAAATCTTCGGGAGGTCTGACATCCGTTAAAGAAACAAGGTACTGTCTTAGAAATCTTTAATACATCGGGTCTGTTCATTTACTTTCGCAGGCAAAATATTGTTTACCAAAAATAATTTAATGTACCTTAACTATGAATGTGTACTCTTAATTAATTAAATTAATTAACATTAAAACTTTTTTTCTCTCTTAAAATTCGATACGAGTTCGAGCAAAAGCAGAATAATATTGAAAATGGTTAAACTAACTCTTCGAGCTTCTTCTTCTTCAACCGATACCCATTTGCTAAACGATGGTTAATGCAGTTTTCGCTCTCTATAATAGAATGGAGAGCACTAACCGATAAGATATATAATTTTCGAATTAAAAAAAAAACATTTAAATTTTCTTGTTTACGATATCTCACAAACGGATTAACCGATTTTGACCCGATGAAAGACGATCGACATGGTTTTGAAATGTCGAACGCTCTTTGATTTTTAAAATCGATTAGTGAGGCTTTTTGAAAGTTATTCTAAAAAAGATTCGCATTGAAAAATGCTCTTGTTCAAAGTTTGTTTGAGTTGTCTTGAGATACCTTGAAATCTACAAGATGTCTAAATTTGGGAACAGGGAATCAGAAAAGTTTTAAGTGAGTCATATACTAACGCATACAGATATGGTGATATTCTCCCAAAATTAGTCAGGAACGTTTCCTGAGACCTCAGAACGTAGAGGTCTGATTAGAAATTGAAAATTACCTAAACCAATAACATCCCGATTTATTAAAATTTTTAGTTTTCCTAGCGGGAGTTTAAAATATTTTGTTGTAGTTAATACTCTTATATATGAAAGAAATAAATCTATAGGCCAGCCCTGGAATCGAGGCTTTTATTTTTAATATCGGAAATAAAATACTTTAATTTAGAGAAACCAAATTTATATTAATCCAATTTGCTTATATTTACCAAAAATAGGTTTAAGTTATCCCACTGTGGAACCGTATATCGGATTTGCCGATTTAGGACTATTTCCAATACATCAGCTCAATAACAAATGCTTCGATCCGATGTCACGTTCAGGACAGACGGACATGACTTATTTGTTTTCCCGGTTCATAAGTGCCCAAAATCCATACACTTTTTTGGACCACATATTAATATAACACAGGGAATGAAAAATCTATATGAACTCTCATTTATTATAAAATTTTTGTATATGTCATGAACGTATAACTTTTGGTTGTGACTCGGAGTTTGCGAATTTCGGTTCTAATATAGCGAAAAATTTTATATCATAAAATCTTGTGGTCAAATATTGCAGAAACTTTAATAAAATATACAACAATCAAAATGAAAATCAATCAAAAAGTAAAAATCAATAAAAAAAAATAGAAATATTAAAAAAATAAAAATCAATCAAAATAAAAAATTTTTTCAGATGGAATATATAAATTTGACCACAATCAATTAAAAACTTAAAAAAAGTTTATTTAAAAAACATGAACAAACATATTTTTGATACGAACTGTTTGCAATTTTGAGCGGGCTTTAGCCACTGTGAGTGTTGCATACGATTCCAACATGCCTTCAATTTATAAAACAAAAGCTTTTTACTCAAATTTTCCTAGAAATCTAACATCGATGGAAGTGTGCATGCACAAGCATTTGCTCTGGTATTCCATAACGAAATAAGCCGCTTATAAAGAGAATAGAGAAGAATGTTGTCAGAGTGAACGTGGCCACTGCAGTGTAGTGGTAGTTTAACGGTGCAAACGCGAGCGAGCATACAAAGTAATTCGTTTTTCCTAGTTGTTGTTTTTGTTGTTGTTATAATTGCCAGAGCAGCTCAAACAATTCAAAGTAAAAGTGGGCGTTTTGGCGGCTATAAAAAGTACTTATAACATGTGTTTGAATATGTGTGTGTGTGTATGTGTGTATGCGTGTGATTGTGTGTATTTATAATTTGTAACAGCTCCTCCCATTTGTTGTTGGCTTTATTACCGCATGGTGAAGTTAAAGAACTCATACATTCTCAAATCACTAGAATTGTGGTAAACAAAACCCAAAGTCCCGTTGGTTTCTTTTACAAATTGTTGTGTTTGGAAGTGAATGGAAGTATGCTCGCAAGTGTGAATGTGTGTGAGTTTATTTGTGTGTATGTTTGTGTGTGTTTTGCTTTTTGGAGCAGCAAACATCCCTCTTTTAAAATGGCAAAAGGCTTAAATATTCAGTTCTACCAACTTGTACATCACTTCTTCTTCTTCTCGTAGTCATTCCACTTTAATTATTTTATTGTTTGTGTTCAAGTATGCGGGGTGAAGCAGCCAGCCTTTTTGATCTATTTTTTGGTTGGATATTTTTATGCGCAAAATCTATTGGAATTTCAGAAAAATATTTTTATTTGCCATTTACAAGAATACACGTTTGCAATGGGTGCCTATTTTCCATTTTAAGTCCGCTTTTGTTATTTTTGGGTTATTTTTCAATTGTGGTTTATAATCGTAGTGGTGATATCTCAGTCATTTTCTGTGTGACGACAATAAATTTAATACACTTGATTTTTAGTTTAATAAAATATTTGATACATTCTTCCTTTTCTCGTTGTAAAAACATTTCCAATTATCAAAATATTTTATTATCAGCTCAGAAATATTATAAAATTGAGCCAAGTTTTTGGTGACACTACGTCTAGTGTTTGAACTTTTCATTAATTGGTTCCTGTTTGTAATTTCTACCGCACTAGTCTCAGAGATGTACTGATTCAGAATGTGACAAACGTTAAATTTGAGAAAAACAAAATATTAAACTTAAATTCGATAACATATTCTCGCTCTCACTTAATTACGAAGTGCGGAGAAATGGAATGAAGTTTGCAATTTAGTTTTTAAATTACAATTAATTGATTTTTATTTATTTCCGTAGTCTATAAATTATTGACTCTAAAGTGATTGATATGGACTGCAAAAAGTCTTCTAGGATGACCCCAGAGCGAGGCCTTGCAACACGCTATTTACACTGTGCTTTTTTGCTTGCTTTTTTGGTTTGTCGCGCTCTGCCTATTTTAGCCTGTCGTGGGGACTTTCAACATGTACCCTTGCCTAATTCGTTGTTTTATTATTTAATACGGGGTGATTTTCTTTGAAGTGTAAAACAATGAAACTTAATTTTTTTTAAATTTAATTCAAACACGTCTCTTATAAATGTAACAACAATAAATATATTTTCGAAAACGGTATGCTTAAGATTTTGTTCATCAAAATCGCAAAAGTCATCAGCAACGAAAACTAAAAAATTATTTTGTTTTTATCGACGTATTCAAATATCAAACAAAATTTTTTCTGTGTATTCAGCTAAAAAACACCCGACAATTGTGGGCCGATTACTCGAAGTTTAATGATGACTTGATGCATATTTTTTTAATTGACGGGTTTGAAATTAAGTTAATAAAATAGATCGACATCGACATCAATCGCAGGTTGCTCTCACAAACTTGTGGGTGACATCTCTTCAGGCGGTATCACAATCATCTGCCCAAATTTGCCACAAATGAATGCCGAGAGAATTGAAAAACATGTAAAAATTTAAAGTCATCCCATAAGAGTAAATTCTTTCGCCTGAAATCGTATTGTTAATAACCACAAGTCCAGCTCTTCGCTTTTGGAAAAAAAAATTTCAAAAAATTTATAATAATAAAAATATTATCACGGTACCACTCAATTTTCCAATCGATAATTCACTTTTATCAACAACACCTTAGAATGCAACTGCGATATTCTCCTCTGTCGTACTCTGCGTTAGCGTGCTGATGGTTTATTGCCCAATATTTTAAAATTAGTACGAAATTTACTCCCAAGATTCCGAATATCCGCCTCAGAAGGCCGCCCAAACTGACCGTAAAATGGAAGATGTACGCGATGCACTTTCTCTTTGATAATCGTCGTTCGTTTTTAAGACGATTCATGGCTAAATTATGGACAAAACTGAACGTGTTATACGAAAACAGCTGAGCTGCCCAAAATGAAAGTCGCAAAATAATCGTCTTTTAATTGCAATAAAAAATTATATACAACTTTCATAGGCTAATGGCTTAAAAAGTTTTTGTTTTTAATTCAGAAAGACATGATAAATATTCCAAAGCACCAGGAAAAGTCAACATCACTCTAATACATTCAATTTGCAAAGCAGAGCAGGACAGCTGTTTTCGAAAGCCGCTACATTGTCATTGTCAGTACCCATGATTATCTTCGTTTATTACCAGTTGTTAGATGGCTTAATTTGAATGTGATAACAGCTTCTATTTAGACCAGTTTTGTTATGAAAAAGAATACGAGAATTGTATCAGATTGATGATAAAGACTTTAAAAATTCTTTTCCAGTAAATTTGCTTATAAAAATTAAATATAATGCAGCTACAACTATTTCGCTACAAATTATTAGACAAAATCTCATTATTCTTAAAGGACAAAAATGTTTCACTAAAAACGATTATTTTTTTTCAAAAAATATATATTTCTCATATTTTTGCTATCAATTCGCAGTGTTTCTTTCGAGGTGGATTCTTTAAAGCTTCAGAAGTGAATAAAAACGGCTCGAAAAAAAAACTTTTAAACAGGAAAAAATTTAAATTTTTATTCACATTTTT
>OY776276.1:25078478-25237202 GCA_963675445.1 Linnaemya vulpina
TAGATGCTCAAAAATTAGCTCCTTTCATTAAAAGATACTTGAAAAGTGCTGTAACTAGTGGAAAATTAATTCAAACTAAAGGTAAGGGTGCATCGGGCTCTTTCAAATTATCTGCAGCCGCCTCAAAGGAACCGAAGACAAAGAAGCCAGCTGCTGAAAAGAAAAAGTCCACAGGTACTGCCGGTGATAAAAAGAAAAAGACTAAAGCTGTCAAGAAACAAGTCCCTTCTGCAAAAAAGCCATCGGCTACAAAGAAAACTGCTGAAAAGAAGAAGACTGAAAAGGCAAAAGTTGTCAAAAAGGCTGGTACAGTTAAGGCAAAACCCACTAAAAAGGCACCAGCAACTAAACCAAAAGCGCCCAAAGCTAAAAGTGCCGTAGCAGTAAAACCGAAAAAAGTGTCCCCTGTAAAAAAAACTGCAGCGAAAAAGACAAGCTCGAAGAAGTAAATTGCTTTCTCTGCAATTTAAACAATTTTTCGACAACGTTCGAAACCAAAAAAGCCCTTTTCAGGGCTACAACATATTTATAAAAAGAGTTCAATTTACAAACGCATTTTGATGAAATTTTATATATTTTAGAGTTTAAAATCTTAGGCTAATGTTAATAATATATATGTACATGAATGTATAACACTTGACATTTTTGAGAAACTCATGCTCACTCATTTTCATTTCAAGGGACACAAGATATTCAAAAAAATGTATACTTAGGCCCAATTTACATGAAGAACTTTAATTCATGAATATTTTTTACTTTTCTTTCAAAACATCTTCTAAAATCCTCTAGCACTTAAACGGTGATTTATAAT
The DNA here is from genome assembly GCA_963675445.1 of Linnaemya vulpina. NCBI lineage: Eukaryota > Metazoa > Arthropoda > Insecta > Diptera > Tachinidae > Linnaemya > Linnaemya vulpina. The sequence continues at coordinate 25,079,290 of OY776276.1, forward strand.
TCATGTATATTTTTATTTCAGGGTTGATTTTTTTAACTTGTAATCGCTTAATTTTCTTTGTTTGATTATTCTTATTTTAACATTGTGCTTTATAGACAAGAATTTCGAGAATGAGTGCAAAAGGAAATAACAAAATTCATGAAAAACAGAAATCATGATGTTTTTTCTACTGCTACTTCGTCTCTATACCGCTCACTATCAAACAAAAACAGCATGAATAAAATTCTTCGTCTAAATTGGGCCTTATTGAATATACATAAGCATATGAAAACAATTTTCAACATAAAATTTCGTATATATTTATTTTTCATATAGGAATACTCCAGCGATTTTTTTTAAGTATTTGACAAAAAATTGGTAATCTCTTTTCAAAGATCGTTTTGTGGCCCTGAAAAGGGCCTTTTTTTATTAGTTTTTCTCGTTGAAATATATACATTCACTGCCATTTACTTGGAACTTGTATATTTGGTAACGGCTTTAGTACCTTCACTGACAGCATGCTTAGCTAATTCACCAGGCAATAATAGACGGACAGCAGTTTGAATTTCCCGACTAGTAATTGTTGAACGCTTGTTGTAGTGAGCTAAACGTGATGCTTCGGCAGCAATGCGCTCAAATATGTCATTAACAAAGCTGTTCATGATACTCATGGCCTTTGAGGAGATGCCAGTATCCGGATGTACTTGTTTCAAAACTTTGTATATGTAGATGGCATAACTTTCCTTGCGCTTACGCCTCTTTCCCTTATCGCTCTTAGTAATATTCTTTTGCGCTTTGCCAGCTTTTTTTGCTGCTTTACCACTAGTCTTAGGAGGCATTTTACTTCTTCACAATTTGATATTAACTTCACAAACACTTTTTCAACACTGTTCACGAACTTCATACGCAAACATAATTTTAACACATTATATACCTTTTTTCAACCCGTATAGCACACACGAAATTCACTTCGGCTCTGCATGTACAAAGCACCCTTATTTACGAAACCAAGAGCACAAAGAAACTATAAATACACAGCTTATGGCCGATAAACTCGTACAGTCTGTGTTAACAGTGCATTAGTGAAGTGTTTGTATTGAGAAAAAAGAAATACTAGAAAGTGAAAAATGTCTGGTCGCGGTAAAGGAGGAAAAGTTAAAGGCAAAGCAAAATCGCGTTCTAACCGTGCTGGTTTACAATTTCCCGTCGGCCGTATTCATCGTTTGTTGCGTAAGGGCAATTATGCTGAACGTGTTGGTGCCGGTGCTCCAGTTTATTTAGCTGCCGTTATGGAATATTTGGCGGCTGAAGTTCTTGAATTGGCCGGTAATGCTGCTCGTGATAACAAAAAAACTAGAATTATTCCACGTCATTTGCAATTGGCTATTCGCAACGATGAGGAGTTGAATAAATTGCTGTCCGGTGTAACAATTGCTCAAGGTGGTGTTTTACCCAACATCCAAGCTGTTTTATTGCCCAAGAAAACAGAAAAGAAGGCTTAAGCTAAATTTAATGTGAAATAACTATTTCATACAGACTACCGTACATATATAAACCAACCGTCCTTTTCAGGACGACAAATTTCTTTTTCAAAAGAGACATATTTTGTTTTTTAATTTTAAGGAGAAAACTAATAAAGAAATTTATATTAGATGGATTTAATTTTGATGACTACAAACGAAATATCATATGGATATTGTCACACACACACACATATTTTCTTTACTTTTGTATTGTTCGCTAAGAATAGATTTATCTAACAAAACCCGTTTATGGGACGAAACATAAATTATGGATCTACACGATGTGTGTATACTAAAATAAATACAGTTGCCAAAGATGTTTTTTAAGTCGTGCATTAACGAAAAATTTCGTTAAGGGTGTTTTCTTCTTTATATTGCTTTCGTCTCACTATTACTTTACTGAATAACTTAATATTACTTTCTCTTAGTTTCCATTGTTTTTCAATTGAAATAAACTTTTGTGCATACATACGCATTTATCTAAAACGTACAAACAATAATTTCTAGTAATTGTAAAATGCATTAGCAAGTGTTGATGTTTTGCATATTAAAAAATTTAATCATATACAAATAGGTACAATAGGTATATCACCGACAATTGTTCTTGAACAAATAAAGATCTCTTTTTTGAAAAATATTTGTGGTCCTGAAAAGGACCGATTGTAAATATAATTATATTGATGTTCTTCATTTTATACGTATGTATGTATATATTTAACCGCCGAAGCCGTACAAGGTGCGACCTTGCCTTTTCAAAGCATAGACAACATCCATGGCTGTAACAGTTTTCCTTTTAGCATGCTCGGTATAGGTGACTGCATCACGGATAACATTTTCCAAAAATACTTTCAGAACACCACGAGTTTCTTCATAGATTAAGCCAGAAATACGTTTTACACCACCGCGACGAGCCAAACGTCTAATAGCTGGCTTAGTAATACCCTGGATGTTATCACGCAACACTTTACGATGCCGTTTAGCGCCACCTTTTCCCAAACCTTTACCACCTTTGCCGCGACCAGTCATTTTACAACTATTTCTTTCTTCTTAACTTAAAACACACTTCACAAATGATTCACAAGAACTGTTAACTTCTGTGAGATTAAACTTATATTTATACCAAACTCAAATAAAAACTGAGGGAGTAAGAGCTATAATGCTATACGTTTCTTTCTATTTACAAAACATACAACCACCATTATACACGCCACACAATTCACAATTCGGTACGATGGAATTTTCTATATAAGCCGAAAACTTCTCCTTCACGACATCAATCGTGTGTGAACAGTGTTGTGTTATAATATAGAAATCGACTGAAAAACTAAGAAGTGAAGTGAAAAATGGCTCGTACGAAGCAAACTGCCCGCAAATCGACTGGTGGCAAAGCACCACGTAAACAATTGGCTACCAAAGCTGCTCGTAAAAGTGCACCGGCTACGGGCGGTGTTAAGAAACCACATCGTTTCCGTCCTGGCACAGTAGCATTGCGTGAAATTCGTCGCTATCAGAAAAGTACTGAATTGTTGATTCGCAAATTGCCCTTCCAACGTTTGGTCCGTGAAATTGCTCAAGACTTTAAAACTGATTTGCGTTTCCAGAGTTCTGCTGTGATGGCTCTTCAGGAAGCCAGTGAAGCTTACTTGGTTGGTCTCTTCGAAGATACCAATTTGTGTGCCATCCATGCTAAGCGGGTTACTATTATGCCGAAAGATATTCAGTTGGCCAGACGGATTCGTGGCGAACGAGCCTAAATTAACTAATATAACCATTTTTAAAACCAATCGGTCCTTTTCAGGACCACAAAAAAATCTTGTAAAAGAGGATAATTTTTGTTCATATATTCTCACGAGTATTAAATAGACAAGAATTTTTTTTAAGTGACGACTGCTCTTCAATTTTATTCTTAATTTTTCCCTTCATAAATTTTTAGATGTTGTATGCCGTTCTTCTCCCATTGAAGATTTTCATGCTTTTTATCATACGTCCATATGGATGTATGTAGATACATTTTGTTTCTTTTCTAGTCATCATCTCACAAAATAATAATTGTTTACAGTGCTGCCACTTTGAAAAATAAATTCTAACTAAAATAATTTAATAAGTTACCAAATTTGAGAAAAAAATAACCAAATTTTAAATGCACTGTTTTATTTGAAGAAAAAAACATACGAGTTTATTCGTAATTGAAATGATATGCAAAGTTAATAATTACAAAATGTAATTCATTTACATGTTAAAGAATTCTTACTATTATGTTTTTATTTTTAATAGGAACGTTACAATAAACTAAATTTAAGCTTCACAAAACAAAAACTTATCAAGTTTTTATCATGACAAAACTGATTTTTTATATAAAATTTTATGATTATCTTAACAAATTTTAATATGTACAGACGCTTAGTTATACAAAAACAAAAAATGAAATAGTTTAACGTACATATTGAAAAATAAGTGCATAAAAAACACAACAAGAAAGTTATTTTAAAAACAAACTTAAAGCTTTTATTTCAAAATAAAAAAATTGTAATTTGCAGGCTTAAGAAATATATATTTTTGTAAAACAATATTTTTTATGAAAAAGTTATTGTATTACAAATGGAGATCAATAGATTTACAATTAATTCATAGTGCTGAGAGTCAAAACTGTGTACAAATTCTTAATTCGTATCTCTGGCAGACCATACGTAATGTGCAACATTTTAATTTTTGCATCATTCTTAAGATTACATATTGTTAATGGTTTGGAAATGAAGACTGTTACGAAATTTCGTTTTAATTAAATTAAGCTGTAAAAACATTCTTTCGGCTGCAGCTGAATTATGTGGTAAAGATAACAAATTTCTTACTTCGATACTTTATCCCAAAATTCAATTATCTCCATATCACCATTAATATCCAAATTGGAAAATCTTAATAATTTCCATTGAGTTAAGCTTTGTTCTTCGTTGCCGCCCGTTAAATTCGGGAAAGTTCTGAACTTGTGTTAATTTTTAATAACGCAGAGCTGAGAAGCGTTGCAATTGTTATGCAACAAACGTAATACAAACAAGTAAATAACAATGTCAACAATTTTATAAAGCGTCATTTAGAGATTTAACAAGTAAAACATGAAAGTATTTACAACCATTATTATTTTCGGAAAAAAGTAACCAATATCAAATATATATTCACTTTGGAAAAATATTTCCCATTTTGCTTAGAAATAACTAGCTCTGACTGCTTATTTCATGATATTGAATGAGTTATATTATTTTTTTCAATACATTTAAAGCAAAAAATCAAATGAAACTATTATTATTTTTAATATTTATATATAGAACATATATGTATATATAAAACATATGTATTTTACACTTTATTATGAAGTAAAGTAATAATTCCTATACATTTAGTCCATATTTTCAATAATATGATATATAAAAATATGCGAATGTAAAGTTTGCAAATATGTGGAATTTTGCTTTCATAGAGTAAATTTTTGAAACATATAAAATAACTCGAAATAATAATATAATTTAAGTTTTCTTGTTTCAACCTAAGGACAACATATAAAATACTAGTTATATATAATTGGAATATAAATTATCTATGCAATTGTTAAAATATATGAAAATTTTATCAATAATTTGCAATTTCGTTTTTGGGTTCCTGATGAGAAAATGTTCGTAGAAGTTTTCATAGTAGTTATAAGTTGATACTTTTATTTGCCAGTCATTTTGTGATATCTAATCTATGAATCCATAATAGAAGGTATGTTAATTTGTATACAACTTTTAAGAAACAGATCAAATTATGTAAAAACTTTTGTTGAATTTTTATACGCTGGCACTAAACATGTTGCAGTCTATAAATGTTGACTACTATGGACTTCTCATACCTGGCTAATAAGGAAAATTGAACTTTTTTTTTTTGAAAGTGTGTTAAGTAAATTTTCTGTGCGCAAATTAAGTGAGAAGAAATAAGATGCCTGATTCTGCCGTTGTTGAAACTGCCGCATCTCCTGTAGTTGCTTCAGCTACCGAGAAAAAAACAAAGAAAGCTGTAAAGGCGAAAAAGCCATCTAGCGTCCCTAGCCATCCACCAACTCATCAAATGGTTGATGCTGCCATAAAATCATTGAAGGAACGCGGTGGTTCATCTCTGCCAGCAATAAAGAAATACCTTACGAGTACTTATAAGGTAGATGCTCAAAAATTAGCTCCTTTCATTAAAAGATACTTGAAAAGTGCTGTAACTAGTGGAAAATTAATTCAAACTAAAGGTAAGGGTGCATCGGGCTCTTTCAAATTATCTGCAGCCGCCTCAAAGGAACCGAAGACAAAGAAGCCAGCTGCTGAAAAGAAAAAGTCCACAGGTACTGCCGGTGATAAAAAGAAAAAGACTAAAGCTGTCAAGAAACAAGTCCCTTCTGCAAAAAAGCCATCGGCTACAAAGAAAACTGCTGAAAAGAAGAAGACTGAAAAGGCAAAAGTTGTCAAAAAGGCTGGTACAGTTAAGGCAAAACCCACTAAAAAGGCACCAGCAACTAAACCAAAAGCGCCCAAAGCTAAAAGTGCCGTAGCAGTAAAACCGAAAAAAGTGTCCCCTGTAAAAAAAACTGCAGCGAAAAAGACAAGCTCGAAGAAGTAAATTGCTTTCTCTGCAATTTAAACAATTTTTCGACAACGTTCGAAACCAAAAAAGCCCTTTTCAGGGCTACAACATATTTATAAAAAGAGTTCAATTTACAAACGCATTTTGATGAAATTTTATATATTTTAGAGTTTAAAATCTTAGGCTAATGTTAATAATATATATGTACATGAATGTATAACACTTGACATTTTTGAGAAACTCATGCTCACTCATTTTCATTTCAAGGGACACAAGATATTCAAAAAAATGGTTACTTAGGCCCAATTTACATGAAGAATTTTAATTCATGAATATTTTTTACTTTTCTTTCAAAACATCTTCTAAAATCCTCTAGCACTTAAACGGTGATTTATAATTCATGTATATTTTTATTTCAGGGTTAATTTTTTTAACTTGTAATCGCTTAATTTTCTTTGTTTGATTATTCTTATTTTAACATTGTGCTTTATAGACAAGAATTTCGAGAATGAGTGCAAAAGGAAATAACAAAATTCATGAAAAACAGAAATCATGATGTTTTTTCTACTGCTACTTTCAAACAAAAACAGCATGAATAAAATTCTTCGTCTAAATTGGGCCTTATTGAATATGCATGAGCATATGAAAACAATTTTCAACATAAAATTTCGTATATATTTATTTTTCATATAGGAATACTCCAGCGATTTTTTTTTAAGTATTTGATAAAAAATTGGTAATCTCTTTTCAAAGATCGTTTTGTGGCCCTGAAAAGGGCCTTTTTTTATTAGTTTTTCTCGTTGAAATATATACATTCACTGCCATTTACTTGGAACTTGTATATTTGGTAACGGCTTTAGTACCTTCACTGACAGCATGCTTAGCTAATTCACCAGGCAATAATAGACGGACAGCAGTTTGAATTTCCCGACTAGTAATTGTTGAACGCTTGTTGTAGTGAGCTAAACGTGATGCTTCGGCAGCAATGCGCTCAAATATGTCATTAACAAAGCTGTTCATGATACTCATGGCCTTTGAGGAGATGCCAGTATCCGGATGTACTTGTTTCAAAACTTTGTATATGTAGATGGCATAACTTTCCTTGCGCTTACGCCTCTTTCCCTTATCGCTCTTAGTAATATTCTTTTGCGCTTTGCCAGCTTTTTTTGCTGCTTTACCACTAGTCTTAGGAGGCATTTTACTTCTTCACAATTTGATATTAACTTCACAAACACTTTTTCAACACTGTTCACGAACTTCATACGCAAACATAATTTTAACACATTATATACCTTTTTTCAACCCGTATAGCACACACGAAATTCACTTCGGCTCTGCATGTACAAAGCACCCTTATTTACGAAACCAAGAGCACAAAGAAACTATAAATACACAGCTTATGGCCGATAAACTCGTACAGTCTGTGTTAACAGTGCATTAGTGAAGTGTTTGTATTGAGAAAAAAGAAATACTAGAAAGTGAAAAATGTCTGGTCGCGGTAAAGGAGGAAAAGTTAAAGGCAAAGCAAAATCGCGTTCTAACCGTGCTGGTTTACAATTTCCCGTCGGCCGTATTCATCGTTTGTTGCGTAAGGGCAATTATGCTGAACGTGTTGGTGCCGGTGCTCCAGTTTATTTAGCTGCCGTTATGGAATATTTGGCGGCTGAAGTTCTTGAATTGGCCGGTAATGCTGCTCGTGATAACAAAAAAACTAGAATTATTCCACGTCATTTGCAATTGGCTATTCGCAACGATGAGGAGTTGAATAAATTGCTGTCCGGTGTAACAATTGCTCAAGGTGGTGTTTTACCCAACATCCAAGCTGTTTTATTGCCCAAGAAAACAGAAAAGAAGGCTTAAGCTAAATTTAATGTGAAATAACTATTTCATACAGACTACCGTACATATATAAACCAACCGTCCTTTTCAGGACGACAAATTTCTTTTTCAAAAGAGACATATTTTGTTTTTTAATTTTAAGGAGAAAACTAATAAAGAAATTTATATTAGATGGATTTAATTTTGATGACTACAAACGAAATATCATATGGATATTGTCACACACACACACATATTTTCTTTACTTTTGTATTGTTCGCTAAGAATAGATTTATCTAACAAAACCCGTTTATGGGACGAAACATAAATTATGGATCTACACGATGTGTGTATACTAAAATAAATACAGTTGCCAAAGATGTTTTTTAAGTCGTGCATTAACGAAAAATTTCGTTAAGGGTGTTTTCTTCTTTATATTGCTTTCGTCTCACTATTACTTTACTGAATAACTTAATATTACTTTCTCTTAGTTTCCATTGTTTTTCAATTGAAATAAACTTTTGTGCATACATACGCATTTATCTAAAACGTACAAACAATAATTTCTAGTAATTGTAAAATGCATTAGCAAGTGTTGATGTTTTGCATATTAAAAAATTTAATCATATACAAATAGGTACAATAGGTATATCACCGACAATTGTTCTTGAACAAATAAAGATCTCTTTTTTGAAAAATATTTGTGGTCCTGAAAAGGACCGATTGTAAATATAATTATATTGATGTTCTTCATTTTATACGTATGTATGTATATATTTAACCGCCGAAGCCGTACAAGGTGCGACCTTGCCTTTTCAAAGCATAGACAACATCCATGGCTGTAACAGTTTTCCTTTTAGCATGCTCGGTATAGGTGACTGCATCACGGATAACATTTTCCAAAAATACTTTCAGAACACCACGAGTTTCTTCATAGATTAAGCCAGAAATACGTTTTACACCACCGCGACGAGCCAAACGTCTAATAGCTGGCTTAGTAATACCCTGGATGTTATCACGCAACACTTTACGATGCCGTTTAGCGCCACCTTTTCCCAAACCTTTACCACCTTTGCCGCGACCAGTCATTTTACAACTATTTCTTTCTTCTTAACTTAAAACACACTTCACAAATGATTCACAAGAACTGTTAACTTCTGTCATTTCATTTCATTTCATATTTATTGAATCCCAAAAAAATTTTTACATTTGTTGTAGTTCTAATGCTAAAACTATCATATCCTTAATCTAACATCATTTCTTACATACTATCGTATTTAACAAGAACATTCCACTATTAAAATTTTCCAATAAAAAAGGAATATTTGCACATAAGTGCATACTTTTACTTAAAATTAGTTTGACAATTTTATTTTATATTCTCCAAAAAGGGATCAAAAAAGGAGACGCTTTTGTTATTTCTTATATAATATACTTAAAACTAGCTTATAAACTAAAGATTAAAGAATTAATTTACAAAAGGGGGAGAAATAGAGGTTATTGAGCAGTACTGTAGACCTGGTCAATGATATTCAGCGTACCTATCCTTCTATGATAAAACAGAAGGTCTGCACCGGCAAAAAGGAGACCAGCTCCGTTTAATGTCAGCAAATCGGCAGGAGTGAAGTATTTGGAAAGCCGAACAGCCTCCAGATCATTCACCCTGTGAAAACAGTTCCTCACCAGATAGTTGTCGAGTGAACGTGCCCTCTCCAAAAACCTTATGGCGTTCTTTGTCATAAAAACGTCAACCCTTTCACAGTCAGCTAAAGCGTAGACAGTCTCGTTTGACGGCCTGCGAACTGTCCCATCGAACCCAATTACAGGTCTAAGGCCCAGGCAAGCGACCAACACTCGCCTCTCCCACCTCCTAAGCCTTTCCATCTGGCAGGAAGAGATTCCAAACCAGACCGGAAAGGCATAGCATATGAGAGGCCGAACTACTTGGCGGTATACCAAAAAGCGTATCCTACGGTCAAGGCCTCCTCTACGTCCAAGCACACCCTGATATGCGTTGTATGCCCTCTTCACTCCAACTAAAGTATTGTCCACGTGGCGGTAATACTCAAACTTTTCATGAAATAATACTCCCAGATACCTAATCTTGTCCGACGTCCCGATCAAAGTCCCACCTATTCTCAGTTGCGGAACGTACGATCTCCAATTAGGATAAATATACTTATATTTACCCTTGAATGCCATAGCAACGGTTTTGCCTAAGTTCAGATTAAGCCTCCACCTAGCAAAATACTCATTGAGTAGATTAAGATAATCCCCCAACCGTCTATTTACATTACTGGACCTGGCGCCAGAAGACGCAAGAAGTATGTCATCAGCATATATTATAATAAGATCACTATCAGGTGGCTGAGGTATGTCAGACACATACAAGTTGTACAGCACTGGGCCCAGTAATGAGCCCTGTGGTACACCGGCAGTAATTCGTCCCAGCCCCGATAGCGAGTCCCCAACTCGAACTGCAAATCTCCTATCCTCCAAAAAACCGGCCACGAGCCGACACACATTCTTATCAAATCCCATCCCCAGCATCTTGAAAACAATACCATCCTGCCAAACTGTATCAAAAGCCTTTGCAAAATCTAAACTTACCACAGTCGTCCCACACCTCTTGTTAAGCCCTCTGGCAACATAGTCAGTCAGCACCATAAGTGCATGTGATGTTGACAGTCCACGTCGAAAACCAAATTGGAAGTCCTTTACAATGTTCTTCTCATCAATTGTGCAATTAATTGCCTCTAATATGAATGATTCAAACAGTTTTGCAAAGGCCGACAAAAGTGATATCGGTCTGTAGCTGCCACTCTCAGAAAGATCACATCCCCGTTTCGGTATCGGTACAACCAAAGCCCTTCTCCACGCCCTAGGGAAGTAACCAATATTCAAGCAATGGTTAAAAATTACTGCAAGAAAACGCCATGCAGTGGTGTGCGTCCTTTTCAGCACAAAGTCCGGTATGTTGTCAAAACCACTGGACTTCTTACTCGATCTCCGTCTTAGAGCGCAGCCAACTGCCTCAGCATTAACGAATCCAATATCACCAATGTCCACACGTACAATGTCCCCGTCAGCTGTCATAGTCTCTCCGAATATCGTCATAGGTGCTGACCCATCCAATGTCGAGATAGCTCTCTGCACTGTTAACTTCTGTGAGATTAAACTTATATTTATACCAAACTCAAATAAAAACTGAGGGAGTAAGAGCTATAATGCTATACGTTTCTTTCTATTTACAAAACATACAACCACCATTATACACGCCACACAATTCACAATTCGGTACGATGGAATTTTCTATATAAGCCGAAAACTTCTCCTTCACGACATCAATCGTGTGTGAACAGTGTTGTGTTATAATATAGAAATCGACTGAAAAACTAAGAAGTGAAGTGAAAAATGGCTCGTACGAAGCAAACTGCCCGCAAATCGACTGGTGGCAAAGCACCACGTAAACAATTGGCTACCAAAGCTGCTCGTAAAAGTGCACCGGCTACGGGCGGTGTTAAGAAACCACATCGTTTCCGTCCTGGCACAGTAGCATTGCGTGAAATTCGTCGCTATCAGAAAAGTACTGAATTGTTGATTCGCAAATTGCCCTTCCAACGTTTGGTCCGTGAAATTGCTCAAGACTTTAAAACTGATTTGCGTTTCCAGAGTTCTGCTGTGATGGCTCTTCAGGAAGCCAGTGAAGCTTACTTGGTTGGTCTCTTCGAAGATACCAATTTGTGTGCCATCCATGCTAAGCGGGTTACTATTATGCCGAAAGATATTCAGTTGGCCAGACGGATTCGTGGCGAACGAGCCTAAATTAACTAATATAACCATTTTTAAAACCAATCGGTCCTTTTCAGGACCACAAAAAAATCTTGTAAAAGAGGATAATTTTTGTTCATATATTCTCACGAGTATTAAATAGACAAGAATTTTTTTTAAGTGACGACTGCTCTTCAATTTTATTCTTAATTTTTCCCTTCATAAATTTTTAGATGTTGTATGCCGTTAAGAGTATTTTCTTCTCCCATTGAAGATTTTCATGCTTTTTATCATACGTCCATATGGATGTATGTAGATACATTTTGTTTCTTTTCTAGTCATCATCTCCCAAAATAATAACTGTTTACAGTGCTGCCACTTTGAAAAATAAATTCTAACTAAAATAATTTAATAAGTTACCAAATTTGAGAAAAAAATAACCAAATTTTAAATGCACTGTTTTATTTGAAGAAAAAAACATACGAGTTTATTCGTAATTGAAATGATATGCAAAGTTAATAATTACAAAATGTAATTCATTTACATGTTAAAGAATTCTTACTATTATGTTTTTATTTTTAATAGGAACGTTACAATAAACTAAATTTAAGCTTCACAAAACAAAAACTTATCAAGTTTTTATCATGACAAAACTGATTTTTTATATAAAATTTTATGATTATCTTAACAAATTTTAATATGTACAGACGCTTAGTTATACAAAAACAAAAAATGAAATAGTTTAACGTACATATTGAAAAATAAGTGCATAAAAAACACAACAAGAAAGTTATTTTAAAAACAAACTTAAAGCTTTTATTTCAAAATAAAAAAATTGTAATTTGCAGGCTTAAGAAATATATATTTTTGTAAAACAATATTTTTTATGAAAAAGTTATTGTATTACAAATGGAGATCAATAGATTTACAATTAATTCATAGTGCTGAGAGTCAAAACTGTGTACAAATTCTTAATTCGTATCTCTGGCAGACCATACGTAATGTGCAACATTTTAATTTTTGCATCATTCTTAAGATTACATATTGTTAATGGTTTGGAAATGAAGACTGTTACGAAATTTCGTTTTAATTAAATTAAGCTGTAAAAACATTCTTTCGGCTGCAGCTGAATTATGTGGTAAAGATAACAAATTTCTTACTTCGATACTTTATCCCAAAATTCAATTATCTCCATATCACCATTAATATCCAAATTGGAAAATCTTAATAATTTCCATTGAGTTAAGCTTTGTTCTTCGTTGCCGCCCGTTAAATTCGGGAAAGTTCTGAACTTGTGTTAATTTTTAATAACGCAGAGCTGAGAAGCGTTGCAATTGTTATGCAACAAACGTAATACAAACAAGTAAATAACAATGTCAACAATTTTATAAAGCGTCATTTAGAGATTTAACAAGTAAAACATGAAAGTATTTACAACCATTATTATTTTCGGAAAAAAGTAACCAATATCAAATATATATTCACTTTGGAAAAATATTTCCCATTTTGCTTAGAAATAACTAGCTCTGACTGCTTATTTCATGATATTGAATGAGTTATATTATTTTTTTCAATACATTTAAAGCAAAAAATCAAATGAAACTATTATTATTTTTAATATTTATATATAGAACATATATGTATATATAAAACATATGTATTTTACACTTTATTATGAAGTAAAGTAATAATTCCTATACATTTAGTCCATATTTTCAATAATATGATATATAAAAATATGCGAATGTAAAGTTTGCAAATATGTGGAATTTTGCTTTCATAGAGTAAATTTTTGAAACATATAAAATAACTCGAAATAATAATATAATTTAAGTTTTCTTGTTTCAACCTAAGGACAACATATAAAATACTAGTTATATATAATTGGAATATAAATTATCTATGCAATTGTTAAAATATATGAAAATTTTATCAATAATTTGCAATTTCGTTTTTGGGTTCCTGATGAGAAAATGTTCGTAGAAGTTTTCATAGTAGTTATAAGTTGATACTTTTATTTGCCAGTCATTTTGTGATATCTAATCTATGAATCCATAATAGAAGGTATGTTAATTTGTATACAACTTTTAAGAAACAGATCAAATTATGTAAAAACTTTTGTTGAATTTTTATACGCTGGCACTAAACATGTTGCAGTCTATAAATGTTGACTACTATGGACTTCTCATACCTGGCTAATAAGGAAAATTGAACTTTTTTTTTTTGAAAGTGTGTTAAGTAAATTTTCTGTGCGCAAATTAAGTGAGAAGAAATAAGATGCCTGATTCTGCCGTTGTTGAAACTGCCGCATCTCCTGTAGTTGCTTCAGCTACCGAGAAAAAAACAAAGAAAGCTGTAAAGGCGAAAAAGCCATCTAGCGTCCCTAGCCATCCACCAACTCATCAAATGGTTGATGCTGCCATAAAATCATTGAAGGAACGCGGTGGTTCATCTCTGCCAGCAATAAAGAAATACCTTACGAGTACTTATAAGGTAGATGCTCAAAAATTAGCTCCTTTCATTAAAAGATACTTGAAAAGTGCTGTAACTAGTGGAAAATTAATTCAAACTAAAGGTAAGGGTGCATCGGGCTCTTTCAAATTATCTGCAGCCGCCTCAAAGGAACCGAAGACAAAGAAGCCAGCTGCTGAAAAGAAAAAGTCCACAGGTACTGCCGGTGATAAAAAGAAAAAGACTAAAGCTGTCAAGAAACAAGTCCCTTCTGCAAAAAAGCCATCGGCTACAAAGAAAACTGCTGAAAAGAAGAAGACTGAAAAGGCAAAAGTTGTCAAAAAGGCTGGTACAGTTAAGGCAAAACCCACTAAAAAGGCACCAGCAACTAAACCAAAAGCGCCCAAAGCTAAAAGTGCCGTAGCAGTAAAACCGAAAAAAGTGTCCCCTGTAAAAAAAACTGCAGCGAAAAAGACAAGCTCGAAGAAGTAAATTGCTTTCTCTGCAATTTAAACAATTTTTCGACAACGTTCGAAACCAAAAAAGCCCTTTTCAGGGCTACAACATATTTATAAAAAGAGTTCAATTTACAAACGCATTTTGATGAAATTTTATATATTTTAGAGTTTAAAATCTTAGGCTAATGTTAATAATATATATGTACATGAATGTATAACACTTGACATTTTTGAGAAACTCATGCTCACTCATTTTCATTTCAAGGGACACAAGATATTCAAAAAAATGGTTACTTAGGCCCAATTTACATGAAGAATTTTAATTCATGAATATTTTTTACTTTTCTTTCAAAACATCTTCTAAAATCCTCTAGCACTTAAACGGTGATTTATAATTCATGTATATTTTTATTTCAGGGTTAATTTTTTTAACTTGTAATCGCTTAATTTTCTTTGTTTGATTATTCTTATTTTAACATTGTGCTTTATAGACAAGAATTTCGAGAATGAGTGCAAAAGGAAATAACAAAATTCATGAAAAACAGAAATCATGATGTTTTTTCTACTGCTACTTTCAAACAAAAACAGCATGAATAAAATTCTTCGTCTAAATTGGGCCTTATTGAATATGCATGAGCATATGAAAACAATTTTCAACATAAAATTTCGTATATATTTATTTTTCATATAGGAATACTCCAGCGATTTTTTTTTAAGTATTTGATAAAAAATTGGTAATCTCTTTTCAAAGATCGTTTTGTGGCCCTGAAAAGGGCCTTTTTTTATTAGTTTTTCTCGTTGAAATATATACATTCACTGCCATTTACTTGGAACTTGTATATTTGGTAACGGCTTTAGTACCTTCACTGACAGCATGCTTAGCTAATTCACCAGGCAATAATAGACGGACAGCAGTTTGAATTTCCCGACTAGTAATTGTTGAACGCTTGTTGTAGTGAGCTAAACGTGATGCTTCGGCAGCAATGCGCTCAAATATGTCATTAACAAAGCTGTTCATGATACTCATGGCCTTTGAGGAGATGCCAGTATCCGGATGTACTTGTTTCAAAACTTTGTATATGTAGATGGCATAACTTTCCTTGCGCTTACGCCTCTTTCCCTTATCGCTCTTAGTAATATTCTTTTGCGCTTTGCCAGCTTTTTTTGCTGCTTTACCACTAGTCTTAGGAGGCATTTTACTTCTTCACAATTTGATATTAACTTCACAAACACTTTTTCAACACTGTTCACGAACTTCATACGCAAACATAATTTTAACACATTATATACCTTTTTTCAACCCGTATAGCACACACGAAATTCACTTCGGCTCTGCATGTACAAAGCACCCTTATTTACGAAACCAAGAGCACAAAGAAACTATAAATACACAGCTTATGGCCGATAAACTCGTACAGTCTGTGTTAACAGTGCATTAGTGAAGTGTTTGTATTGAGAAAAAAGAAATACTAGAAAGTGAAAAATGTCTGGTCGCGGTAAAGGAGGAAAAGTTAAAGGCAAAGCAAAATCGCGTTCTAACCGTGCTGGTTTACAATTTCCCGTCGGCCGTATTCATCGTTTGTTGCGTAAGGGCAATTATGCTGAACGTGTTGGTGCCGGTGCTCCAGTTTATTTAGCTGCCGTTATGGAATATTTGGCGGCTGAAGTTCTTGAATTGGCCGGTAATGCTGCTCGTGATAACAAAAAAACTAGAATTATTCCACGTCATTTGCAATTGGCTATTCGCAACGATGAGGAGTTGAATAAATTGCTGTCCGGTGTAACAATTGCTCAAGGTGGTGTTTTACCCAACATCCAAGCTGTTTTATTGCCCAAGAAAACAGAAAAGAAGGCTTAAGCTAAATTTAATGTGAAATAACTATTTCATACAGACTACCGTACATATATAAACCAACCGTCCTTTTCAGGACGACAAATTTCTTTTTCAAAAGAGACATATTTTGTTTTTTAATTTTAAGGAGAAAACTAATAAAGAAATTTATATTAGATGGATTTAATTTTGATGACTACAAACGAAATATCATATGGATATTGTCACACACACACACATATTTTCTTTACTTTTGTATTGTTCGCTAAGAATAGATTTATCTAACAAAACCCGTTTATGGGACGAAACATAAATTATGGATCTACACGATGTGTGTATACTAAAATAAATACAGTTGCCAAAGATGTTTTTTAAGTCGTGCATTAACGAAAAATTTCGTTAAGGGTGTTTTCTTCTTTATATTGCTTTCGTCTCACTATTACTTTACTGAATAACTTAATATTACTTTCTCTTAGTTTCCATTGTTTTTCAATTGAAATAAACTTTTGTGCATACATACGCATTTATCTAAAACGTACAAACAATAATTTCTAGTAATTGTAAAATGCATTAGCAAGTGTTGATGTTTTGCATATTAAAAAATTTAATCATATACAAATAGGTACAATAGGTATATCACCGACAATTGTTCTTGAACAAATAAAGATCTCTTTTTTGAAAAATATTTGTGGTCCTGAAAAGGACCGATTGTAAATATAATTATATTGATGTTCTTCATTTTATACGTATGTATGTATATATTTAACCGCCGAAGCCGTACAAGGTGCGACCTTGCCTTTTCAAAGCATAGACAACATCCATGGCTGTAACAGTTTTCCTTTTAGCATGCTCGGTATAGGTGACTGCATCACGGATAACATTTTCCAAAAATACTTTCAGAACACCACGAGTTTCTTCATAGATTAAGCCAGAAATACGTTTTACACCACCGCGACGAGCCAAACGTCTAATAGCTGGCTTAGTAATACCCTGGATGTTATCACGCAACACTTTACGATGCCGTTTAGCGCCACCTTTTCCCAAACCTTTACCACCTTTGCCGCGACCAGTCATTTTACAACTATTTCTTTCTTCTTAACTTAAAACACACTTCACAAATGATTCACAAGAACTGTTAACTTCTGTCATTTCATTTCATTTCATATTTATTGAATCCCAAAAAAATTTTTACATTTGTTGTAGTTCTAATGCTAAAACTATCATATCCTTAATCTAACATCATTTCTTACATACTATCGTATTTAACAAGAACATTCCACTATTAAAATTTTCCAATAAAAAAGGAATATTTGCACATAAGTGCATACTTTTACTTAAAATTAGTTTGACAATTTTATTTTATATTCTCCAAAAAGGGATCAAAAAAGGAGACGCTTTTGTTATTTCTTATATAATATACTTAAAACTAGCTTATAAACTAAAGATTAAAGAATTAATTTACAAAAGGGGGAGAAATAGAGGTTATTGAGCAGTACTGTAGACCTGGTCAATGATATTCAGCGTACCTATCCTTCTATGATAAAACAGAAGGTCTGCACCGGCAAAAAGGAGACCAGCTCCGTTTAATGTCAGCAAATCGGCAGGAGTGAAGTATTTGGAAAGCCGAACAGCCTCCAGATCATTCACCCTGTGAAAACAGTTCCTCACCAGATAGTTGTCGAGTGAACGTGCCCTCTCCAAAAACCTTATGGCGTTCTTTGTCATAAAAACGTCAACCCTTTCACAGTCAGCTAAAGCGTAGACAGTCTCGTTTGACGGCCTGCGAACTGTCCCATCGAACCCAATTACAGGTCTAAGGCCCAGGCAAGCGACCAACACTCGCCTCTCCCACCTCCTAAGCCTTTCCATCTGGCAGGAAGAGATTCCAAACCAGACCGGAAAGGCATAGCATATGAGAGGCCGAACTACTTGGCGGTATACCAAAAAGCGTATCCTACGGTCAAGGCCTCCTCTACGTCCAAGCACACCCTGATATGCGTTGTATGCCCTCTTCACTCCAACTAAAGTATTGTCCACGTGGCGGTAATACTCAAACTTTTCATGAAATAATACTCCCAGATACCTAATCTTGTCCGACGTCCCGATCAAAGTCCCACCTATTCTCAGTTGCGGAACGTACGATCTCCAATTAGGATAAATATACTTATATTTACCCTTGAATGCCATAGCAACGGTTTTGCCTAAGTTCAGATTAAGCCTCCACCTAGCAAAATACTCATTGAGTAGATTAAGATAATCCCCCAACCGTCTATTTACATTACTGGACCTGGCGCCAGAAGACGCAAGAAGTATGTCATCAGCATATATTATAATAAGATCACTATCAGGTGGCTGAGGTATGTCAGACACATACAAGTTGTACAGCACTGGGCCCAGTAATGAGCCCTGTGGTACACCGGCAGTAATTCGTCCCAGCCCCGATAGCGAGTCCCCAACTCGAACTGCAAATCTCCTATCCTCCAAAAAACCGGCCACGAGCCGACACACATTCTTATCAAATCCCATCCCCAGCATCTTGAAAACAATACCATCCTGCCAAACTGTATCAAAAGCCTTTGCAAAATCTAAACTTACCACAGTCGTCCCACACCTCTTGTTAAGCCCTCTGGCAACATAGTCAGTCAGCACCATAAGTGCATGTGATGTTGACAGTCCACGTCGAAAACCAAATTGGAAGTCCTTTACAATGTTCTTCTCATCAATTGTGCAATTAATTGCCTCTAATATGAATGATTCAAACAGTTTTGCAAAGGCCGACAAAAGTGATATCGGTCTGTAGCTGCCACTCTCAGAAAGATCACATCCCCGTTTCGGTATCGGTACAACCAAAGCCCTTCTCCACGCCCTAGGGAAGTAACCAATATTCAAGCAATGGTTAAAAATTACTGCAAGAAAACGCCATGCAGTGGTGTGCGTCCTTTTCAGCACAAAGTCCGGTATGTTGTCAAAACCACTGGACTTCTTACTCGATCTCCGTCTTAGAGCGCAGCCAACTGCCTCAGCATTAACGAATCCAATATCACCAATGTCCACACGTACAATGTCCCCGTCAGCTGTCATAGTCTCTCCGAATATCGTCATAGGTGCTGACCCATCCAATGTCGAGATAGCTCTCTGCACTGTTAACTTCTGTGAGATTAAACTTATATTTATACCAAACTCAAATAAAAACTGAGGGAGTAAGAGCTATAATGCTATACGTTTCTTTCTATTTACAAAACATACAACCACCATTATACACGCCACACAATTCACAATTCGGTACGATGGAATTTTCTATATAAGCCGAAAACTTCTCCTTCACGACATCAATCGTGTGTGAACAGTGTTGTGTTATAATATAGAAATCGACTGAAAAACTAAGAAGTGAAGTGAAAAATGGCTCGTACGAAGCAAACTGCCCGCAAATCGACTGGTGGCAAAGCACCACGTAAACAATTGGCTACCAAAGCTGCTCGTAAAAGTGCACCGGCTACGGGCGGTGTTAAGAAACCACATCGTTTCCGTCCTGGCACAGTAGCATTGCGTGAAATTCGTCGCTATCAGAAAAGTACTGAATTGTTGATTCGCAAATTGCCCTTCCAACGTTTGGTCCGTGAAATTGCTCAAGACTTTAAAACTGATTTGCGTTTCCAGAGTTCTGCTGTGATGGCTCTTCAGGAAGCCAGTGAAGCTTACTTGGTTGGTCTCTTCGAAGATACCAATTTGTGTGCCATCCATGCTAAGCGGGTTACTATTATGCCGAAAGATATTCAGTTGGCCAGACGGATTCGTGGCGAACGAGCCTAAATTAACTAATATAACCATTTTTAAAACCAATCGGTCCTTTTCAGGACCACAAAAAAATCTTGTAAAAGAGGATAATTTTTGTTCATATATTCTCACGAGTATTAAATAGACAAGAATTTTTTTTAAGTGACGACTGCTCTTCAATTTTATTCTTAATTTTTCCCTTCATAAATTTTTAGATGTTGTATGCCGTTAAGAGTATTTTCTTCTCCCATTGAAGATTTTCATGCTTTTTATCATACGTCCATATGGATGTATGTAGATACATTTTGTTTCTTTTCTAGTCATCATCTCCCAAAATAATAACTGTTTACAGTGCTGCCACTTTGAAAAATAAATTCTAACTAAAATAATTTAATAAGTTACCAAATTTGAGAAAAAAATAACCAAATTTTAAATGCACTGTTTTATTTGAAGAAAAAAACATACGAGTTTATTCGTAATTGAAATGATATGCAAAGTTAATAATTACAAAATGTAATTCATTTACATGTTAAAGAATTCTTACTATTATGTTTTTATTTTTAATAGGAACGTTACAATAAACTAAATTTAAGCTTCACAAAACAAAAACTTATCAAGTTTTTATCATGACAAAACTGATTTTTTATATAAAATTTTATGATTATCTTAACAAATTTTAATATGTACAGACGCTTAGTTATACAAAAACAAAAAATGAAATAGTTTAACGTACATATTGAAAAATAAGTGCATAAAAAACACAACAAGAAAGTTATTTTAAAAACAAACTTAAAGCTTTTATTTCAAAATAAAAAAATTGTAATTTGCAGGCTTAAGAAATATATATTTTTGTAAAACAATATTTTTTATGAAAAAGTTATTGTATTACAAATGGAGATCAATAGATTTACAATTAATTCATAGTGCTGAGAGTCAAAACTGTGTACAAATTCTTAATTCGTATCTCTGGCAGACCATACGTAATGTGCAACATTTTAATTTTTGCATCATTCTTAAGATTACATATTGTTAATGGTTTGGAAATGAAGACTGTTACGAAATTTCGTTTTAATTAAATTAAGCTGTAAAAACATTCTTTCGGCTGCAGCTGAATTATGTGGTAAAGATAACAAATTTCTTACTTCGATACTTTATCCCAAAATTCAATTATCTCCATATCACCATTAATATCCAAATTGGAAAATCTTAATAATTTCCATTGAGTTAAGCTTTGTTCTTCGTTGCCGCCCGTTAAATTCGGGAAAGTTCTGAACTTGTGTTAATTTTTAATAACGCAGAGCTGAGAAGCGTTGCAATTGTTATGCAACAAACGTAATACAAACAAGTAAATAACAATGTCAACAATTTTATAAAGCGTCATTTAGAGATTTAACAAGTAAAACATGAAAGTATTTACAACCATTATTATTTTCGGAAAAAAGTAACCAATATCAAATATATATTCACTTTGGAAAAATATTTCCCATTTTGCTTAGAAATAACTAGCTCTGACTGCTTATTTCATGATATTGAATGAGTTATATTATTTTTTTCAATACATTTAAAGCAAAAAATCAAATGAAACTATTATTATTTTTAATATTTATATATAGAACATATATGTATATATAAAACATATGTATTTTACACTTTATTATGAAGTAAAGTAATAATTCCTATACATTTAGTCCATATTTTCAATAATATGATATATAAAAATATGCGAATGTAAAGTTTGCAAATATGTGGAATTTTGCTTTCATAGAGTAAATTTTTGAAACATATAAAATAACTCGAAATAATAATATAATTTAAGTTTTCTTGTTTCAACCTAAGGACAACATATAAAATACTAGTTATATATAATTGGAATATAAATTATCTATGCAATTGTTAAAATATATGAAAATTTTATCAATAATTTGCAATTTCGTTTTTGGGTTCCTGATGAGAAAATGTTCGTAGAAGTTTTCATAGTAGTTATAAGTTGATACTTTTATTTGCCAGTCATTTTGTGATATCTAATCTATGAATCCATAATAGAAGGTATGTTAATTTGTATACAACTTTTAAGAAACAGATCAAATTATGTAAAAACTTTTGTTGAATTTTTATACGCTGGCACTAAACATGTTGCAGTCTATAAATGTTGACTACTATGGACTTCTCATACCTGGCTAATAAGGAAAATTGAACTTTTTTTTTTGAAAGTGTGTTAAGTAAATTTTCTGTGCGCAAATTAAGTGAGAAGAAATAAGATGCCTGATTCTGCCGTTGTTGAAACTGCCGTATCTCCTGTAGTTGCTTCAGCTACCGAGAAAAAAACAAAGAAAGCTGTAAAGGCGAAAAAGCCATCTAGCGTCCCTAGCCATCCACCAACTCATCAAATGGTTGATGCTGCCATAAAATCATTGAAGGAACGCGGTGGTTCATCTCTGCCAGCAATAAAGAAATACCTTACGAGTACTTATAAGGTAGATGCTCAAAAATTGGCTCCTTTCATTAAAAGATACTTGAAAAGTGCTGTAACTAGTGGAAAATTAATTCAAACTAAAGGTAAGGGTGCATCGGGCTCTTTCAAATTATCTGCAGCCGCCTCAAAGGAACCGAAGACAAAGAAGCCAGCTGCTGAAAAGAAAAAGTCCACAGGTACTGCCGGTGATAAAAAGAAAAAGACTAAAGCTGTCAAGAAACAAGTCCCTTCTGCAAAAAAGCCATCGGCTACAAAGAAAACTGCTGAAAAGAAGAAGACTGAAAAGGCAAAAGTTGTCAAAAAGGCTGGTACAGTTAAGGCAAAACCCACTAAAAAGGCACCAGCAACTAAACCAAAAGCGCCCAAAGCTAAAAGTGCCGTAGCAGTAAAACCGAAAAAAGTGTCCCCTGTAAAAAAAACTGCAGCGAAAAAGACAAGCTCGAAGAAGTAAATTGCTTTCTCTGCAATTTAAACAATTTTTCGACAACGTTCGAAACCAAAAAAGCCCTTTTCAGGGCTACAACATATTTATAAAAAGAGTTCAATTTACAAACGCATTTTGATGAAATTTTATATATTTTAGAGTTTAAAATCTTAGGCTAATGTTAATAATATATATGTACATGAATGTATAACACTTGACATTTTTGAGAAACTCATGCTCACTCATTTTCATTTCAAGGGACACAAGATATTCAAAAAAATGTATACTTAGGCCCAATTTACATGAAGAACTTTAATTCATGAATATTTTTTACTTTTCTTTCAAAACATCTTCTAAAATCCTCTAGCACTTAAACGGTGATTTATAATTCATGTATATTTTTATTTCAGGGTTGATTTTTTTAACTTGTAATCGCTTAATTTTCTTTGTTTGATTATTCTTATTTTAACATTGTGCTTTATAGACAAGAATTTCGAGAATGAGTGCAAAAGGAAATAACAAAATTCATGAAAAACAGAAATCATGATGTTTTTTCTACTGCTACTTCGTCTCTATACCGCTCACTTTCAAACAAAAACAGCATGAATAAAATTCTTCGTCTAAATTGGGCCTTATTGAATATGCATAAGCATATGAAAACAATTTTCAACATAAAATTTCGTATATATTTATTTTTCATATAGGAATACTCCAGCGATTTTTTTTTAAAGTATTTGACAAAAAATTGGTAATCTCTTTTCAAAGATCGTTTTGTGGCCCTGAAAAGGGCCTTTTTTGTATTAGTTTTTCTCGTTGAAATATATACATTCACTGCCATTTACTTGGAACTTGTATATTTGGTAACGGCTTTAGTACCTTCACTGACAGCATGCTTAGCTAATTCACCAGGCAATAATAGACGGACAGCAGTTTGAATTTCCCGACTAGTAATTGTTGAACGAGTGACGCCCCTCTTGACAAATTTTCTCACATGAACCCTGCAGCACAAAATGTACCTTATGGCATAAAATTTGTGGATGTCCGAATCTCTGGACAACGCAACGACCCATTTGTCACATCCTAACTTAACCAGACTTGAAATATTAATTCTGATCTGGAGCCCATTTAAGTACTCCAATACCTCATCCGTTTGAAACGAATGCGGAAGCCCCTCTATAATGACCCTATATGGTCGCAAACCCTTGGGTGTATAAGTATAAAAATCGACCTGCTGTCCCTCAAGCAAACGTCTAACCTTTTCATGGTCCCCGACCGTGCAGTTCCCTATGTTGGCAACATTTTTGCCCAAAACCTTTATATTAAAATTTTTGTGTCCTAATAAACTCTCAATTGACTTAATGAAAACCTTTATATCAGTATTATATATTGTTATAACAGGTACCTTTCTACTTTTTCCCTTCTCACCAGCTTGCACTGAAGTAGCGGCATTACACCCCGCGCCTGTCCTCTTCACACCTGCTACCTCATTCCTTTCCTTTCTAACGTTCGATTCTTGCTGAGTTTCCCCGACCAAGTTCGGCTTTGGATCAGCGCTCATTTCATCTTCGTTCTCAACGCTAGCTTCGCTCTCGCTCTCACTTTCGCTCTCTTCGACTGCTTTGCTATATTTTTTTTCCTTCATTAGGATATTAATAGCCTTGTTTAGTTTTTCATTTTCTTCAATGATGAATGCAAATTTTTTCTTGATAAGTTCAATTTCTTCATTTTTCTTAATAATGACATCTTGCAGTTCCTCTACCGTGTCAGCCACTCGAGGTCTTTTTACAGAACAGTTTGGACGCTCGTCCATCTCCATTTCTCCAGTTTCTATTTTTAGTTTTATGCCCCCTATGGGCCAGTCACCTAAGCAATCTTCCACTAAAATAGTTTTAATGTTCACTGTCTATGTAGAAAATGATTCTACTAAGTGGCAAATCTTCACTTATAATAGTTTTATTTTATAATTTTTGAGTCCTATCTCACTTCACTTCTTAGTCTTTCGGTCGCTTTTCAAATTACAACACTAGTCTTAGGAGGCATATTATTTCTTCACAATTTGATATAGACTTCACAAACACTTTTTCAACACTGTTCACGAACTTCCATGTTCATGTGTTAACTTCTGTGAGATTAAACTTATATTTATACCAATCTCAAGTAAAAACTGAGGGAGTAAGAGCTATAATGCTATACGTTTCTTTCTATTTACAAAACATACAACCACCATTATACACGCCACACAATTCACAATTCGGTACGATGGAATTTTCTATATAAGCCGAAAACTTCTCCTTGACGACATCAATCGTGTGTGAACAGTGTTGTGTTATAATATAGAAATCGACTGAAAAACTAAGAAGTGAAGTGAAAAATGGCTCGTACGAAGCAAACTGCCCGCAAATCGACTGGTGGCAAAGCACCACGTAAACAATTGGCTACCAAAGCTGCTCGTAAAAGTGCACCGGCTACGGGCGGTGTTAAGAAACCACATCGTTTCCGTCCTGGCACAGTAGCATTGCGTGAAATTCGTCGCTATCAGAAAAGTACTGAATTGTTGATTCGCAAATTGCCCTTCCAACGTTTGGTCCGTGAAATTGCTCAAGACTTTAAAACTGATTTGCGTTTCCAGAGTTCTGCTGTGATGGCTCTTCAGGAAGCCAGTGAAGCTTACTTGGTTGGTCTCTTCGAAGATACCAATTTGTGTGCCATCCATGCTAAGCGGGTTACTATTATGCCGAAAGATATTCAGTTGGCCAGACGGATTCGTGGCGAACGAGCCTAAATTAACTAATATAACCATTTTTAAAACCAATCGGTCCTTTTCAGGACCACAAAAAAATCTTGTAAAAGAGGATAATTTTTGTTCATATATTCTCACGAGTATTAAATAGACAAGAATTTTTTTTAAGTGACGACTGCTCTTCAATTTTATTCTTAATTTTTCCCTTCATAAATTTTTAGATGTTGTATGCCGTTCTTCTCCCATTGAAGATTTTCATGCTTTTTATCATACGTCCATATGGATGTATGTAGATACATTTTGTTTCTTTTCTAGTCATCATCTCCCAAAATAATAACTGTTTACAGTGCTGCCACTTTGAAAAATAAATTCTAACTAAAATAATTTAATAAGTTACCAAATTTGAGAAAAAAATAACCAAATTTTAAATGCACTGTTTTATTTGAAGAAAAAAACATACGAGTTTATTCGTAATTGAAATGATATGCAAAGTTAATAATTACAAAATGTAATTCATTTACATGTTAAAGAATTCTTACTATTATGTTTTTATTTTTAATAGGAACGTTACAATAAACTAAATTTAAGCTTCACAAAACAAAAACTTATCAAGTTTTTATCATGACAAAACTGATTTTTTATATAAAATTTTATGATTATCTTAACAAATTTTAATATGTACAGACGCTTAGTTATACAAAAACAAAAAATGAAATAGTTTAACGTACATATTGAAAAATAAGTGCATAAAAAACACAACAAGAAAGTTATTTTAAAAACAAACTTAAAGCTTTTATTTCAAAATAAAAAAATTGTAATTTGCAGGCTTAAGAAATATATATTTTTGTAAAACAATATTTTTTATGAAAAAGTTATTGTATTACAAATGGAGATCAATAGATTTACAATTAATTCATAGTGCTGAGAGTCAAAACTGTGTACAAATTCTTAATTCGTATCTCTGGCAGACCATACGTAATGTGCAACATTTTAATTTTTGCATCATTCTTAAGATTACATATTGTTAATGGTTTGGAAATGAAGACTGTTACGAAATTTCGTTTTAATTAAATTAAGCTGTAAAAACATTCTTTCGGCTGCAGCTGAATTATGTGGTAAAGATAACAAATTTCTTACTTCGATACTTTATCCCAAAATTCAATTATCTCCATATCACCATTAATATCCAAATTGGAAAATCTTAATAATTTCCATTGAGTTAAGCTTTGTTCTTCGTTGCCGCCCGTTAAATTCGGGAAAGTTCTGAACTTGTGTTAATTTTTAATAACGCAGAGCTGAGAAGCGTTGCAATTGTTATGCAACAAACGTAATACAAACAAGTAAATAACAATGTCAACAATTTTATAAAGCGTCATTTAGAGATTTAACAAGTAAAACATGAAAGTATTTACAACCATTATTATTTTCGGAAAAAAGTAACCAATATCAAATATATATTCACTTTGGAAAAATATTTCCCATTTTGCTTAGAAATAACTAGCTCTGACTGCTTATTTCATGATATTGAATGAGTTATATTATTTTTTTCAATACATTTAAAGCAAAAAATCAAATGAAACTATTATTATTTTTAATATTTATATATAGAACATATATGTATATATAAAACATATGTATTTTACACTTTATTATGAAGTAAAGTAATAATTCCTATACATTTAGTCCATATTTTCAATAATATGATATATAAAAATATGCGAATGTAAAGTTTGCAAATATGTGGAATTTTGCTTTCATAGAGTAAATTTTTGAAACATATAAAATAACTCGAAATAATAATATAATTTAAGTTTTCTTGTTTCAACCTAAGGACAACATATAAAATACTAGTTATATATAATTGGAATATAAATTATCTATGCAATTGTTAAAATATATGAAAATTTTATCAATAATTTGCAATTTCGTTTTTGGGTTCCTGATGAGAAAATGTTCGTAGAAGTTTTCATAGTAGTTATAAGTTGATACTTTTATTTGCCAGTCATTTTGTGATATCTAATCTATGAATCCATAATAGAAGGTATGTTAATTTGTATACAACTTTTAAGAAACAGATCAAATTATGTAAAAACTTTTGTTGAATTTTTATACGCTGGCACTAAACATGTTGCAGTCTATAAATGTTGACTACTATGGACTTCTCATACCTGGCTAATAAGGAAAATTGAACTTTTTTTTTTTGGAAGTGTGTTAAGTAAATTTTCTGTGCGCAAATTAAGTGAGAAGAAATAAGATGCCTGATTCTGCCGTTGTTGAAACTGCCGCATCTCCTGTAGTTGCTTCAGCTACCGAGAAAAAAACAAAGAAAGCTGTAAAGGCGAAAAAGCCATCTAGCGTCCCTAGCCATCCACCAACTCATCAAATGGTTGATGCTGCCATAAAATCATTGAAGGAACGCGGTGGTTCATCTCTGCCAGCAATAAAGAAATACCTTACGAGTACTTATAAGGTAGATGCTCAAAAATTGGCTCCTTTCATTAAAAGATATTTGAAAAGTGCTGTAACTAGTGGAAAATTAATTCAAACTAAAGGTAAGGGTGCATCGGGCTCTTTCAAATTATCTGCAGCCGCCTCAAAGGAGCCGAAGACAAAGAAGCCAGCTGCTGAAAAGAAAAAGTCCACAGGTACTGCCGGTGATAAAAAGAAAAAGACTAAAGCTGTCAAGAAACAAGTCCCTTCTGCAAAAAAGCCATCGGCTACAAAGAAAACTGCTGAAAAGAAGAAGACTGAAAAGACCAAGGCAAAAGTTGTCAAAAAGGCTGGTACAGTTAAGGCAAAACCCACTAAAAAGGCACCAGCAACTAAACCAAAAGCGCCCAAAGCTAAAAGTGCCGTAGCAGTAAAACCGAAAAAAGTGTCCCCTGTAAAAAAAACTGCAGCGAAAAAGACAAGCTCGAAGAAGTAAATTGCTTTCTCTGCAATTTAAACAATTTTTCGACAACGTTCGAAACCAAAAAAGCCCTTTTCAGGGCTACAACATATTTATAAAAAGAGTTCAATTTACAAACGCATTTTGATGAAATTTTATATATTTTAGAGTTTAAAATCTTAGGCTAATGTTAATAATATATATGTACATGAATGTATAACACTTGACATTTTTGAGAAACTCATGCTCACTCATTTTCATTTCAAGGGACGCAAGATATTCAAAAAAATGAATACTTAGGCCCAATTTACATGAAGAATTTTAATTCATGAATATTTTTTACTTTTCTTTCAAAACATCTTCTAAAATCCTCTAGCACTTAAACGGTGATTTATAATTCATGTATATTTTTATTTCAGGGTTAATTTTTTTAACTTGTAATCGCTTAATTTTCTTTGTTTGATTATTCTTATTTTAACATTATGCTTTATAGACAAGAATTTCGAGAATGAGTGCAAAAGGAAATAACAAAATTCATGAAAAACAGAAATCATGTTTTTTTTACTGCTACTTCGTCTCTATACCGCTTACTTTCAAACAAAAACAGCATGAATAAAATTCTTCGTCTAAATTGGGCCTTATTGAATATACATAAGCATATGAAAACAATTTTCAACATAAAATTTCGTATATATTTATTTTTCATATAGGAATACTCCAGCGATTTTTTTTAAGTATTTGACAAAAAATTGGTAATCTCTTTTCAAAGATCGTTTTGTGGCCCTGAAAAGGGCCTTTTTTTATTAGTTTTTCTCGTTGAAATATATACATTCACTGCCATTTACTTGGAACTTGTATATTTGGTAACGGCTTTAGTACCTTCACTGACAGCATGCTTAGCTAATTCACCAGGCAATAATAGACGGACAGCAGTTTGAATTTCCCGACTAGTAATTGTTGAACGCTTGTTGTAGTGAGCTAAACGTGATGCTTCAGCAGCAATGCGCTCAAATATGTCATTAACAAAGCTGTTCATGATACTCATGGCCTTTGAGGAGATGCCAGTATCCGGATGTACTTGTTTCAAAACTTTGTATATGTAGATGGCATAACTTTCCTTGCGCTTACGCCTCTTTCCCTTATCGCTCTTAGTAATATTCTTTTGCGCTTTGCCAGCTTTTTTTGCTGCTTTACCACTAGTCTTAGGAGGCATTTTACTTCTTCACAATTTGATATTAACTTCACAAACACTTTTTCAACACTGTTCACGAACTTCATACGCAAACATAATTTTAACACATTATATACCTTTTTTCAACCCGTATAGCACACACGAAATTCACTTCGGCTCTGCATGTACAAAGCACCCTTATTTACGAAACCAAGAGCACAAAGAAACTATAAATACACAGCTTATGGCCGATAAACTCGTACAGTCTGTGTTAACAGTGCATTAGTGAAGTGTTTGTATTGAGAAAAAAGAAATACTAGAAAGTGAAAAATGTCTGGTCGCGGTAAAGGAGGAAAAGTTAAAGGCAAAGCAAAATCGCGTTCTAACCGTGCTGGTTTACAATTTCCCGTCGGCCGTATTCATCGTTTGTTGCGTAAGGGCAATTATGCTGAACGTGTTGGTGCCGGTGCTCCAGTTTATTTAGCTGCCGTTATGGAATATTTGGCGGCTGAAGTTCTTGAATTGGCCGGTAATGCTGCTCGTGATAACAAAAAAACTAGAATTATTCCACGTCATTTGCAATTGGCTATTCGCAACGATGAGGAGTTGAATAAATTGCTGTCCGGTGTAACAATTGCTCAAGGTGGTGTTTTACCCAACATCCAAGCTGTTTTATTGCCCAAGAAAACAGAAAAGAAGGCTTAAGCTAAATTTAATGTGAAATAACTATTTCATACAGACTACCGTACATATATAAACCAACCGTCCTTTTCAGGACGACAAATTTCTTTTTCAAAAGAGACATATTTTGTTTTTTAATTTTAAGGAGAAAACTAATAAAGAAATTTATATTAGATGGATTTAATTTTGATGACTACAAACAGGAAATACCATATGGATATTGTCACACACACACACACATATATTCTTTACTTTTGTATTGTTCGCTAAGAATAGATTTATCTAACAAAACCCGTTTATGGAACGAAACATAAATTATGGATTTACACGATGTGTGTATACTAAGAAAAATACAGTTGCCAAAGATGTTTTTTAAGTCGTGCATTAACGAAAAATTTCGTTAAGGGTGTTTTCTTCTTTATATTGCTTTCGTCTCACTATTACTTTACTAAATAACTTAATATTACTTTCTCTTAGTTTCCATTGAAATAAACTTTTGTGCATACATACGCATTTATCTAAAACGTACAAATAATAATTTCTAGTAATTGTAAATGCATTAGCAAGTGTTGATGTTTTGCATATTAAAGAATTTAATCATATACAAATAGGTACAATAGGTATATCACCGACAATTGTTCTTGAACAAATAAAGATCTCTTTTTTGAAAAATATTTGTGGTCCTGAAAAGGACCGATTGTAAATATAATTATATTGATGTTCTTCATTTTATACGTATGTATGTATATATTTAACCGCCGAAGCCGTACAAGGTGCGACCTTGCCTTTTCAAAGCATAGACAACATCCATGGCTGTAACAGTTTTCCTTTTAGCATGCTCGGTATAGGTGACTGCATCACGGATAACATTTTCCAAAAATACTTTCAGAACACCACGAGTTTCTTCATAGATTAAGCCAGAAATACGTTTTACACCACCGCGACGAGCCAAACGTCTAATAGCTGGCTTAGTAATACCCTGGATGTTATCACGCAACACTTTACGATGCCGTTTAGCGCCACCTTTTCCCAAACCTTTACCACCTTTGCCGCGACCAGTCATTTTACAACTATTTCTTTCTTCTTAACTTAAAACACACTTCACAAATGATTCACAAGAACTGTTAACTTCTGTGAGATTAAACTTATATTTATACCAAACTCAAATAAAAACTGAGGGAGTAAGAGCTATAATGCTATACGTTTCTTTCTATTTACAAAACATACAACCACCATTATACACGCCACACAATTCACAATTCGGTACGATGGAATTTTCTATATAAGCCGAAAACTTCTCCTTCACGACATCAATCGTGTGTGAACAGTGTTGTGTTATAATATAGAAATCGACTGAAAAACTAAGAAGTGAAGTGAAAAATGGCTCGTACGAAGCAAACTGCCCGCAAATCGACTGGTGGCAAAGCACCACGTAAACAATTGGCTACCAAAGCTGCTCGTAAAAGTGCACCGGCTACGGGCGGTGTTAAGAAACCACATCGTTTCCGTCCTGGCACAGTAGCTTTGCGTGAAATTCGTCGCTATCAGAAAAGTACTGAATTGTTGATTCGCAAATTGCCCTTCCAACGTTTGGTCCGTGAAATTGCTCAAGACTTTAAAACTGATTTGCGTTTCCAGAGTTCTGCTGTGATGGCTCTTCAGGAAGCCAGTGAAGCTTACTTGGTTGGTCTCTTCGAAGATACCAATTTGTGTGCCATCCATGCTAAGCGGGTTACTATTATGCCGAAAGATATTCAGTTGGCCAGACGGATTCGTGGCGAACGAGCCTAAATTAACTAATATAACCATTTTTAAAACCAATCGGTCCTTTTCAGGACCACAAAAAAATCTTGTAAAAGAGGATAATTTTTGTTCATATATTCTCACGAGTATTAAATAGACAAGAATTTTTTTTAAGTGACGACTGCTCTTCAATTTTATTCTTAATTTTTCCCTTCATAAATTTTTAGATGTTGTATGCCGTTAAGAGTATTTTCTTCTCCCATTGAAGATTTTCATGCTTTTTATCATACGTCCATATGGATGTATGTAGATACATTTTGTTTCTTTTCTAGTCATCATCTCCCAAAATAATAACTGTTTACAGTGCTGCCACTTTGAAAAATAAATTCTAACTAAAATAATTTAATAAGTTACCAAATTTGAGAAAAAAATAACCAAATTTTAAATGCACTGTTTTATTTGAAGAAAAAAACATACGAGTTTATTCGTAATTGAAATGATATGCAAAGTTAATAATTACAAAATGTAATTCATTTACATGTTAAAGAATTCTTACTATTATGTTTTTATTTTTAATAGGAACGTTACAATAAACTAAATTTAAGCTTCACAAAACAAAAACTTATCAAGTTTTTATCATGACAAAACTGATTTTTTATATAAAATTTTATGATTATCTTAACAAATTTTAATATGTACAGACGCTTAGTTATACAAAAACAAAAAATGAAATAGTTTAACGTACATATTGAAAAATAAGTGCATAAAAAACACAACAAGAAAGTTATTTTAAAAACAAACTTAAAGCTTTTATTTCAAAATAAAAAAATTGTAATTTGCAGGCTTAAGAAATATATATTTTTGTAAAACAATATTTTTTATGAAAAAGTTATTGTATTACAAATGGAGATCAATAGATTTACAATTAATTCATAGTGCTGAGAGTCAAAACTGTGTACAAATTCTTAATTCGTATCTCTGGCAGACCATACGTAATGTGCAACATTTTAATTTTTGCATCATTCTTAAGATTACATATTGTTAATGGTTTGGAAATGAAGACTGTTACGAAATTTCGTTTTAATTAAATTAAGCTGTAAAAACATTCTTTCGGCTGCAGCTGAACTATGTGGTAAAGATAACAAATTTCTTACTTCGATACTTTATCCCAAAATTCAATTATCTCCATATCACCATTAATATCCAAATTGGAAAATCTTAATAATTTCCATTGAGTTAAGCTTTGTTCTTCGTTGCCGCCCGTTAAATTCGGGAAAGTTCTGAACTTGTGTCAATTTTTAATAACGCAGAGCTGAGAAGCGTTGCAATTGTTATGCAACAAACGTAATACAAACAAGTAAATAACAATGTCAACAATTTTATAAAGCGTCATTTAGAGATTTAACAAGTAAAACATGAAAGTATTTACAACCATTATTATTTTCGGAAAAAAGTAACCAATATCAAATATATATTCACTTTGGAAAAATATTTCCCATTTTGCTTAGAAATAACTAGCTCTGACTGCTTATTTCATGATATTGAATGAGTTATATTATTTTTTTCAATACATTTAAAGCAAAAAATCAAATGAAACTATTATTATTTTTAATATTTATATATAGAACATATATGTATATATAAAACATATGTATTTTACACTTTATTATGAAGTAAAGTAATAATTCCTATACATTTAGTCCATATTTTCAATAATATGATATATAAAAATATGCGAATGTAAAGTTTGCAAATATGTGGAATTTTGCTTTCATAGAGTAAATTTTTGAAACATATAAAATAACTCGAAATAATAATATAATTTAAGTTTTCTTGTTTCAACCTAAGGACAACATATAAAATACTAGTTATATATAATTGGAATATAAATTATCTATGCAATTGTTAAAATATATGAAAATTTTATCAATAATTTGCAATTTCGTTTTTGGGTTCCTGATGAGAAAATGTTCGTAGAAGTTTTCATAGTAGTTATAAGTTGATACTTTTATTTGCCAGTCATTTTGTGATATCTAATCTATGAATCCATAATAGAAGGTATGTTAATTTGTATACAACTTTTAAGAAACAGATCAAATTATGTAAAAACTTTTGTTGAATTTTTATACGCTGGCACTAAACATGTTGCAGTCTATAAATGTTGACTACTATGGACTTCTCATACCTGGCTAATAAGGAAAATTGAACTTTTTTTTTTGAAAGTGTGTTAAGTAAATTTTCTGTGCGCAAATTAAGTGAGAAGAAATAAGATGCCTGATTCTGCCGTTGTTGAAACTGCCGTATCTCCTGTAGTTGCTTCAGCTACCGAGAAAAAAACAAAGAAAGCTGTAAAGGCGAAAAAGCCATCTAGCGTCCCTAGCCATCCACCAACTCATCAAATGGTTGATGCTGCCATAAAATCATTGAAGGAACGCGGTGGTTCATCTCTGCCAGCAATAAAGAAATACCTTACGAGTACTTATAAGGTAGATGCTCAAAAATTGGCTCCTTTCATTAAAAGATACTTGAAAAGTGCTGTAACTAGTGGAAAATTAATTCAAACTAAAGGTAAGGGTGCATCGGGCTCTTTCAAATTATCTGCAGCCGCCTCAAAGAAGCCAGCTGCTGAAAAGAAAAAGTCCACAGGTACTGCCGGTGATAAAAAGAAAAAGACTAAAGCTGTCAAGAAACAAGTCCCTTCTGCAAAAAAGCCATCGGCTACAAAGAAAACTGCTGAAAAGAAGAAGACTGAAAAGGCAAAAGTTGTCAAAAAGGCTGGTACAGTTAAGGCAAAACCCACTAAAAAGGCACCAGCAACTAAACCAAAAGCGCCCAAAGCTAAAAGTGCCGTAGCAGTAAAACCGAAAAAAGTGTCCCCTGTAAAAAAAACTGCAGCGAAAAAGACAAGCTCGAAGAAGTAAATTGCTTTCTCTGCAATTTAAACAATTTTTCGACAACGTTCGAAACCAAAAAAGCCCTTTTCAGGGCTACAACATATTTATAAAAAGAGTTCAATTTACAAACGCATTTTGATGAAATTTTATATATTTTAGAGTTTAAAATCTTAGGCTAATGTTAATAATATATATGTACATGAATGTATAACACTTGACATTTTTGAGAAACTCATGCTCACTCATTTTCATTTCAAGGGACACAAGATATTCAAAAAAATGTATACTTAGGCCCAATTTACATGAAGAACTTTAATTCATGAATATTTTTTACTTTTCTTTCAAAACATCTTCTAAAATCCTCTAGCACTTAAACGGTGATTTATAATTCATGTATATTTTTATTTCAGGGTTGATTTTTTTAACTTGTAATCGCTTAATTTTCTTTGTTTGATTATTCTTATTTTAACATTGTGCTTTATAGACAAGAATTTCGAGAATGAGTGCAAAAGGAAATAACAAAATTCATGAAAAACAGAAATCATGATGTTTTTTCTACTGCTACTTCGTCTCTATACCGCTCACTTTCAAACAAAAACAGCATGAATAAAATTCTTCGTCTAAATTGGGCCTTATTGAATATACATAAGCATATGAAAACAATTTTCAACATAAAATTTCGTATATATTTATTTTTCATATAGGAATACTCCAGCGATTTTTTTTAAGTATTTGACAAAAAATTGGTAATCTCTTTTCAAAGATCGTTTTGTGGCCCTGAAAAGGGCCTTTTTTTATTAGTTTTCTCGTTGAAATATATACATTCACTGCCATTTACTTGGAACTTGTATATTTGGTAACGGCTTTAGTACCTTCACTGACAGCATGCTTAGCTAATTCACCAGGCAATAATAGACGGACAGCAGTTTGAATTTCCCGACTAGTAATTGTTGAACGCTTGTTGTAGTGAGCTAAACGTGATGCTTCGGCAGCAATGCGCTCAAATATGTCATTAACAAAGCTGTTCATGATACTCATGGCCTTTGAGGAGATGCCAGTATCCGGATGTACTTGTTTCAAAACTTTGTATATGTAGATGGCATAACTTTCCTTGCGCTTACGCCTCTTTCCCTTATCGCTCTTAGTAATATTCTTTTGCGCTTTGCCAGCTTTTTTTGCTGCTTTACCACTAGTCTTAGGAGGCATTTTACTTCTTCACAATTTGATATTAACTTCACAAACACTTTTTCAACACTGTTCACGAACTTCATACGCAAACATTTCATTCATTTCATTTCATATTTATTGAATCCCAAAAAAATTTTTACATTTGTTGTAGTTCTAATGCTAAAACTATCATATCCTTAATCTAACATCATTTCTTACATACTATCGTATTTAACAAGAACATTCCACTATTAAAATTTTCCAATAAAAAAGGAATATTTGCACATAAGTGCATACTTTTACTTAAAATTAGTTTGACAATTTTATTTTATATTCTCCAAAAAGGGATCAAAAAAGGAGATGCTTTTGTTATTTCTTATATAATATACTTAAAACTAGCTTATAAACTAAAGATTAAAGAATTAATTTACAAAAGGGGGAGAAATAGAGGTTATTGAGCAGTACTGTAGACCTGGTCAATGATATTCAGCGTACCTATCCTTCTATGATAAAACAGAAGGTCTGCACCGGCAAAAAGGAGACCAGCTCCGTTTAATGTCAGCAAATCGGCAGGAGTGAAGTATTTGGAAAGCCGAACAGCCTCCAGATCATTCACCCTGTGAAAACAGTTCCTCACCAGATAGTTGTCGAGTGAACGTGCCCTCTCCAAAAACCTTATGGCGTTCTTTGTCATAAAAACGTCAACCCTTTCACAGTCAGCTAAAGCGTAGACAGTCTCGTTCGACGGCCTGCGAACTGTCCCATCGAACCCAATTACAGGTCTAAGGCCCAGGCAAGCGACCAACACTCGCCTCTCCCACCTCCTAAGCCTTTCCATCTGGCAGGAAGAGATTCCAAACCAGACCGGAAAGGCATAGCATATGAGAGGCCGAACTACTTGGCGGTATACCAAAAAGCGTATCCTACGGTCAAGGCCTCCTCTACGTCCAAGCACACCCTGATATGCGTTATATGCCCTCTTCACTCCAACTAAATTATTGTCCACGTGGCGATAATACTCAAACCTTTCATGAAATATTACTCCCAGATACCTAATCTTGTCCGACGTCCCGATCAAAGTCCCACCTATTCTCAGTTGCGGAACGTACGATCTCCAATTAGGATAAATATACTTATATTTACCCTTGAATGCCATAGCAACGGTTTTGCCTAAGTTCAGATTAAGCCTCCACCTAGCAAAATACTCATTGAGTAGATTAAGATAATCCCCCAACCGTCTATTTACATTACTGGACCTGGCGCCAGAAGACGCAAGAAGTATGTCATCGGCATATATTATAATAAGATCACTATCAGGTGGCTGAGGTATGTCAGACACATACAAGTTGTACAGCACTGGGCCCAGTAATGAGCCCTGTGGTACACCGGCAGTAATTCGTCCCAGCCCCGATAGCGAGTCCCCAACTCGAACTGCAAATCTCCTATCCTCCAAAAAACCGGCCACGAGCCGACACACATTCTTATCAAATCCCATCCCCAGCATCTTGAAAACAATACCATCCTGCCAAACTGTATCAAAAGCCTTTGCAAAATCTAAACTTACCACAGTCGTCCCACACCTTTTGTTAAGCCCTCTGGCAACATAGTCAGTCAGCACCATAAGTGCATGTGATGTTGACAGTCCACGTCGAAATCCAAATTGGAAGTCCTTTACAATGTTCTTCTCATCAATTGTGCAATTAATTGCCGCTAATATGAATGATTCAAACAGTTTTGCAAAGGCCGACAAAAGTGATATCGGTCTGTAGCTGCCACTCTCAGAAAGATCACATCCCCGTTTCGGTATCGGTACAACCAAAGCCCTTCTCCACGCCCTAGGGAAGTAACCAATATTCAAGCAATGGTTAAAAATTACTGCAAGAAAACGCCATGCAGTGGTGTGCGTCCTTTTCAGCACAAAGTCCGGTATGTTGTCAAAACCACTGGACTTCTTACTCGATCTCCGTCTTAGAGCGCAGCCAACTGCCTCTGCATTAACGAATCCAATATCACCAATGTCCACACGTACAATGTCCCCGTCAGCTGTCATAGTCTCTCCGAATATCGTCATAGGTGCTGACCTATCCAATGTCGAGATAGCTCTCTGCACTTCAACGTTGAATGGATCACTACCCCTTGTCGGAGATGGTCCGAAAAAAGATTCCGCCAACAGATTGGCCTTCCCCGTATCATCAGTTATGATCACGCCACCAGGGCCTCTCAAACTCTTTATCGGGGTGCGAACGTTCAATCCTGCCGCCGTCTTCACCTTTCGGTACGTTCTATTATTGACTCGAATTCTATTTAAGAAATCTGTCCAATACTCCCTCTCAAATACAGCAATAGCCCCTTGTATTATCCTATTAAGATTCCTTATATCGGCTTTCAATGCCCCATGCCTGCTAGGGTCACACCTCTGAAACGTTCGCCTAAGTCTCTTTTTGTGTGCTATAAAAGTTAGGATGTGAGATGGAAGTTTCAGCATCCCCCTTCCCCTTACAGTCACCTTCGGAATCGAATGTTCCATTGCATCAAGAAAGGCCCTATTCATTGCCTCAATGCTCTGGTCTATTTCAGTCTCTGTCACATTCCTGTCAATAGGTAAGCCTATGCCTGCCAAGTTCTCAGTCAGTCTATTTCTGTAACGTCGTTTGTCGATTCTGTCAAAGTCATACCTTGTCGGGCACTCCCTAGCTATGAAATCGCCATCATGGAAAGTGAGCTCTACCGCTCTGTGGTCTGATTCGTAATCCAATGTACGAAGTCCATTCGAAGCAGTTGAGACTATGTCCGACGTTGTCAAGAAAAGGTCAATGTATGATGACAGAGCTGCGTTAATTCTTGTTGGTCCGTCAGTCCGTAGTACGTCTATGTCGGGGCTCTCTAACAGTATCTCGCGCAATCTTCGCCCGTTCGTGTTAGTATACGGATCGCCCCAATACGAATGTCTCGTGTTAAGGTCAGCACCTATCACTACGCTGCAATCAATTAATAATGCCTGAACAGCATCGAAACATTCAGCCCCAAGTATCACACCAGGTCTAAGATACATAGAAATCACGATAATATCCCTACCACCTACTCTACGGATACGTACGGCAGTGTTCTCAATAGCCCCCGTACTAAGAACGACCTCTTCACACTGATATTTACTCCTCACAAGAACGGCGGTCCCACCTCCACGTCCATTCTGTCGGTCTTGCCTAAATATCCTATACCCACTCAAATCAAATCTGTGGCGGGCATTAAGACGATGCTCAGCC
Organism: Linnaemya vulpina; assembly: GCA_963675445.1. Taxonomy (NCBI): domain Eukaryota; kingdom Metazoa; phylum Arthropoda; class Insecta; order Diptera; family Tachinidae; genus Linnaemya; species Linnaemya vulpina. The sequence continues at coordinate 25,118,937 of OY776276.1, forward strand.
AACAGAAGAATGTCGGGTTTATGTTCATTCAAGAATAAATTCAACATATGTCGCTTATGTCTGGCGACTATTGAATTAACGTTAACAAAAATTATTTTCATTAGGTTAGCCATGATGACTTAGAGAAATAAACATACCAAATAGAGCACGGGACCTGTCTTCGTCCTTACTCAATGTCTGATAGTCCTTAGCAAAACTCCTGATTCTGTCAAGACATTGTAAGAGTTCACCCCCAAAGAGGCGCTTACAGTCACGATTTATTATATCGAACTGTTCCATGGCGGCACCCAACGAAATTTCAGCCGATGGCTGCTTCCGTGGTCCTGGAGCAATTTTCGAAGGAGTCGAATGCCTCCCGCTCACCGCACCCTTAGCAGCTGCAGCATACGATACACCTGTTTTAATACCAACAGTGGGGGTAGTCAACAATTGGGGCCGATGACCACCGCTCTCCTTTCTCTGCTGCAGCTTACGAAGTAATTCGATACGACGTGGACAGTCCTTTGAACTAGACACATGTCCCTCTGCCTTACAATTAACGCACCTAACCGTTAAGCCCACCCTCTTCGACACCTGGCCCGTGACTAGGTCAGTTGTTAACACTTCAAGCGTGTTCTTCTCCTTCGGAGGCACATCACACTTTCCTGGGCCGTGTGGACCGCCGCACTTCACACACCGGAAAGGCATGTGGCAATTGGTCGACACGTGCCCAAACCGCTGGCAGTTAAAGCACTGAGTGACGCCCCTCTTGACAAATTTTCTCACATGAACCCTGCAGCACAAAATGTACCTTATGGCATAAAATTTGTGGATGTCCGAATCTCTGGACAACGCAACGACCCATTTGTCATATCCTAACTTAACCAGACTTGAAATATTAGTTCTGATCTGGAGCCCATTTAAGTACTCCAATACCTCATCCGTTTGAAACGAATGCGGAAGCCCCTCTATAATGACCCTATATGGTCGCAAACCCTTGGGTGTATAAGTATAAAAATCGACCTGCTGTCCCTCAAGCAAACGTCTAACCTTTTCATGGTCCCCGACCGTGCAGGTCCCTATGTTGGCAACATTTTTGCCCAAAACCTTCATATTAAAATTTTTGTGTCCTAATAAACCCTCAATTGACTTAATGAGAACCTTTATATCAGTATTATATATTGTTATAACAGGTACCTTTCTGCTTTTTCCCTTCTCACCAGCTTGCACTGAAGTAGCGGCATTACACCCCGCGCCTGTCCTCTTGACACCTGCTACCTCATTCCTTTCCTTTCTAACGTTCGATTCTTGCTGAGATTCCCCGACCAACTTCGGCTTTGGATCAGCGCTCATTTCATCTTCGTTCTCAACGCTAGCTTCGCTCTCGCTCTCACTTTCGCTCTCTTCGACTGCTTTGCTATATTTTTTTTCCTTCATTAGGATATTAATAGCCTTATTTAGTTTTTCATTTTCTTCAATGATGAATGCAAATTTTTTCTTGATAAGTTCAATTTCTTCATTTTTCTTAATAATGACATCTTGCAGTTCCTCTACCGTGTCAGCCACTCGAGGTCTTTTTACAGAACAGTTTGGACGCTCGTCCATCTCCATTTCTACAGTTTCTATTTTCAGTTTTATGCCCCCTATGGGCCAGTCACCTAAGCAATCTTCCACTAAAAAAGTTTTAATTTTCACTGTCTATGTAGAAAATGATTCTACTAAGTGGCAAATCTTCACTTATAATAGTTTTATTTTATAATTTTTATTTTTTTGAGTCCTATCTCACTTCACTTCTTAGTCTTTCGGTCGCTTTTTAAATTACAACACTAGTCTTAGGAGGCATATTATTTCTTCACAATTTGATATTAACTTCACAAACACTTTTTCAACACTGTGACATCTGAATCATCGATGTTCATACGCAAACATAATTTTAACACATTATATACCTTTTTTCAACCCGTATAGCACACACGAAATTCACTTCGGCTCTGCATGTACAAAGCACCCTTATTTACGAAACCAAGAGCACAAAGAAACTATAAATACACAGCTTATGGCCGATAAACTCGTACAGTCTGTGTTAACAGTGCATTAGTGAAGTGTTTGTATTGAGAAAAAAGAAATACTAGAAAGTGAAAAATGTCTGGTCGCGGTAAAGGAGGAAAAGTTAAAGGCAAAGCAAAATCGCGTTCTAACCGTGCTGGTTTACAATTTCCCGTCGGCCGTATTCATCGTTTGTTGCGTAAGGGCAATTATGCTGAACGTGTTGGTGCCGGTGCTCCAGTTTATTTAGCTGCCGTTATGGAATATTTGGCGGCTGAAGTTCTTGAATTGGCCGGTAATGCTGCTCGTGATAACAAAAAAACTAGAATTATTCCACGTCATTTGCAATTGGCTATTCGCAACGATGAGGAGTTGAATAAATTGCTGTCCGGTGTAACAATTGCTCAAGGTGGTGTTTTACCCAACATCCAAGCTGTTTTATTGCCCAAGAAAACAGAAAAGAAGGCTTAAGCTAAATTTAATGTGAAATAACTATTTCATACAGACTACCGTACATATATAAACCAACCGTCCTTTTCAGGACGACAAATTTCTTTTTCAAAAGAGACATATTTTGTTTTTTAATTTTAAGGAGAAAACTAATAAAGAAATTTATATTAGATGGATTTAATTTTGATGACTACAAACAGGAAATACCATATGGATATTGTCACACACACACACACATATATTCTTTACTTTTGTATTGTTCGCTAAGAATAGATTTATCTAACAAAACCCGTTTATGGAACGAAACATAAATTATGGATTTACACGATGTGTGTATACTAAGAAAAATACAGTTGCCAAAGATGTTTTTTAAGTCGTGCATTAACGAAAAATTTCGTTAAGGGTGTTTTCTTCTTTATATTGCTTTCGTCTCACTATTACTTTACTAAATAACTTAATATTACTTTCTCTTAGTTTCCATTGAAATAAACTTTTGTGCATACATACGCATTTATCTAAAACGTACAAATAATAATTTCTAGTAATTGTAAATGCATTAGCAAGTGTTGATGTTTTGCATATTAAAGAATTTAATCATATACAAATAGGTACAATAGGTATATCACCGACAATTGTTCTTGAACAAATAAAGATCTCTTTTTTGAAAAATATTTGTGGTCCTGAAAAGGACCGATTGTAAATATAATTATATTGATGTTCTTCATTTTATACGTATGTATGTATATATTTAACCGCCGAAGCCGTACAAGGTGCGACCTTGCCTTTTCAAAGCATAGACAACATCCATGGCTGTAACAGTTTTCCTTTTAGCATGCTCGGTATAGGTGACTGCATCACGGATAACATTTTCCAAAAATACTTTCAGAACACCACGAGTTTCTTCATAGATTAAGCCAGAAATACGTTTTACACCACCACGACGAGCCAAACGTCTAATAGCTGGCTTAGTAATACCCTGGATGTTATCACGCAACACTTTACGATGCCGTTTAGCGCCACCTTTTCCCAAACCTTTACCACCTTTGCCGCGACCAGTCATTTTACAACTATTTCTTTCTTCTTCACTTAAAACACACTTCGCAAATGATTCACAAAAACTGTTAACTTCTGTGAGATTAAACTTATATTTATACCAAACTCAAATAAAAAAACTGAGGGAGTAAGAGCTATAATGCTATACGTTTCTTTCTATTTACAAAACATACAACCACCATTATACACGCCACACAATTCACAATTCGGTACGATGGAATTTTCTATATAAGCCGAAAACTTCTCCTTCACGACATCAATCGTGTGTGAACAGTGTTGTGTTATAATATAGAAATCGACTGAAAAACTAAGAAGTGAAGTGAAAAATGGCTCGTACGAAGCAAACTGCCCGCAAATCGACTGGTGGCAAAGCACCACGTAAACAATTGGCTACCAAAGCTGCTCGTAAAAGTGCACCGGCTACGGGCGGTGTTAAGAAACCACATCGTTTCCGTCCTGGCACAGTAGCTTTGCGTGAAATTCGTCGCTATCAGAAAAGTACTGAATTGTTGATTCGCAAATTGCCCTTCCAACGTTTGGTCCGTGAAATTGCTCAAGACTTTAAAACTGATTTGCGTTTCCAGAGTTCTGCTGTGATGGCTCTTCAGGAAGCCAGTGAAGCTTACTTGGTTGGTCTCTTCGAAGATACCAATTTGTGTGCCATCCATGCTAAGCGGGTTACTATTATGCCGAAAGATATTCAGTTGGCCAGACGGATTCGTGGCGAACGAGCCTAAATTAACTAATATAACCATTTTTAAAACCAATCGGTCCTTTTCAGGACCACAAAAAAATCTTGTAAAAGAGGATAATTTTTGTTCATATATTCTCACGAGTATTAAATAGACAAGAATTTTTTTTAAGTGACGACTGCTCTTCAATTTTATTCTTAATTTTTCCCTTCATAAATTTTTAGATGTTGTATGCCGTTAAGAGTATTTTCTTCTCCCATTGAAGATTTTCATGCTTTTTATCATACGTCCATATGGATGTATGTAGATACATTTTGTTTCTTTTCTAGTCATCATCTCCCAAAATAATAACTGTTTACAGTGCTGCCACTTTGAAAAATAAATTCTAACTAAAATAATTTAATAAGTTACCAAATTTGAGAAAAAAATAACCAAATTTTAAATGCACTGTTTTATTTGAAGAAAAAAACATACGAGTTTATTCGTAATTGAAATGATATGCAAAGTTAATAATTACAAAATGTAATTCATTTACATGTTAAAGAATTCTTACTATTATGTTTTTATTTTTAATAGGAACGTTACAATAAACTAAATTTAAGCTTCACAAAACAAAAACTTATCAAGTTTTTATCATGACAAAACTGATTTTTTATATAAAATTTTATGATTATCTTAACAAATTTTAATATGTACAGACGCTTAGTTATACAAAAACAAAAAATGAAATAGTTTAACGTACATATTGAAAAATAAGTGCATAAAAAACACAACAAGAAAGTTATTTTAAAAACAAACTTAAAGCTTTTATTTCAAAATAAAAAAATTGTAATTTGCAGGCTTAAGAAATATATATTTTTGTAAAACAATATTTTTTATGAAAAAGTTATTGTATTACAAATGGAGATCAATAGATTTACAATTAATTCATAGTGCTGAGAGTCAAAACTGTGTACAAATTCTTAATTCGTATCTCTGGCAGACCATACGTAATGTGCAACATTTTAATTTTTGCATCATTCTTAAGATTACATATTGTTAATGGTTTGGAAATGAAGACTGTTACGAAATTTCGTTTTAATTAAATTAAGCTGTAAAAACATTCTTTCGGCTGCAGCTGAATTATGTGGTAAAGATAACAAATTTCTTACTTCGATACTTTATCCCAAAATTCAATTATCTCCATATCACCATTAATATCCAAATTGGAAAATCTTAATAATTTCCATTGAGTTAAGCTTTGTTCTTCGTTGCCGCCCGTTAAATTCGGGAAAGTTCTGAACTTGTGTTAATTTTTAATAACGCAGAGCTGAGAAGCGTTGCAATTGTTATGCAACAAACGTAATACAAACAAGTAAATAACAATGTCAACAATTTTATAAAGCGTCATTTAGAGATTTAACAAGTAAAACATGAAAGTATTTACAACCATTATTATTTTCGGAAAAAAGTAACCAATATCAAATATATATTCACTTTGGAAAAATATTTCCCATTTTGCTTAGAAATAACTAGCTCTGACTGCTTATTTCATGATATTGAATGAGTTATATTATTTTTTTCAATACATTTAAAGCAAAAAATCAAATGAAACTATTATTATTTTTAATATTTATATATAGAACATATATGTATATATAAAACATATGTATTTTACACTTTATTATGAAGTAAAGTAATAATTCCTATACATTTAGTCCATATTTTCAATAATATGATATATAAAAATATGCGAATGTAAAGTTTGCAAATATGTGGAATTTTGCTTTCATAGAGTAAATTTTTGAAACATATAAAATAACTCGAAATAATAATATAATTTAAGTTTTCTTGTTTCAACCTAAGGACAACATATAAAATACTAGTTATATATAATTGGAATATAAATTATCTATGCAATTGTTAAAATATATGAAAATTTTATCAATAATTTGCAATTTCGTTTTTGGGTTCCTGATGAGAAAATGTTCGTAGAAGTTTTCATAGTAGTTATAAGTTGATACTTTTATTTGCCAGTCATTTTGTGATATCTAATCTATGAATCCATAATAGAAGGTATGTTAATTTGTATACAACTTTTAAGAAACAGATCAAATTATGTAAAAACTTTTGTTGAATTTTTATACGCTGGCACTAAACATGTTGCAGTCTATAAATGTTGACTACTATGGACTTCTCATACCTGGCTAATAAGGAAAATTGAACTTTTTTTCTTGAAAGTGTGTTAAGTAAATTTTCTGTGCGCAAATTAAGTGAGAAGAAATAAGATGCCTGATTCTGCCGTTGTTGAAACTGCCGTATCTCCTGTAGTTGCTTCAGCTACCGAGAAAAAAACAAAGAAAGCTGTAAAGGCGAAAAAGCCATCTAGCGTCCCTAGCCATCCACCAACTCATCAAATGGTTGATGCTGCCATAAAATCATTGAAGGAACGCGGTGGTTCATCTCTGCCAGCAATAAAGAAATACCTTACGAGTACTTATAAGGTAGATGCTCAAAAATTGGCTCCTTTCATTAAAAGATACTTGAAAAGTGCTGTAACTAGTGGAAAATTAATTCAAACTAAAGGTAAGGGTGCATCGGGCTCTTTCAAATTATCTGCAGCCGCCTCAAAGGAACCGAAGACAAAGAAGCCAGCTGCTGAAAAGAAAAAGTCCACAGGTACTGCCGGTGATAAAAAGAAAAAGACTAAAGCTGTCAAGAAACAAGTCCCTTCTGCAAAAAAGCCATCGGCTACAAAGAAAACTGCTGAAAAGAAGAAGACTGAAAAGGCAAAAGTTGTCAAAAAGGCTGGTACAGTTAAGGCAAAACCCACTAAAAAGGCACCAGCAACTAAACCAAAAGCGCCCAAAGCTAAAAGTGCCGTAGCAGTAAAACCGAAAAAAGTGTCCCCTGTAAAAAAAACTGCAGCGAAAAAGACAAGCTCGAAGAAGTAAATTGCTTTCTCTGCAATTTAAACAATTTTTCGACAACGTTCGAAACCAAAAAAGCCCTTTTCAGGGCTACAACATATTTATAAAAAGAGTTCAATTTACAAACGCATTTTGATGAAATTTTATATATTTTAGAGTTTAAAATCTTAGGCTAATGTTAATAATATATATGTACATGAATGTATAACACTTGACATTTTTGAGAAACTCATGCTCACTCATTTTCATTTCAAGGGACGCAAGATATTCAAAAAAATGAATACTTAGGCCCAATTTACATGAAGAATTTTAATTCATGAATATTTTTTACTTTTCTTTCAAAACATCTTCTAAAATCCTCTAGCACTTAAACGGTGATTTATAATTCATGTATATTTTTATTTCAGGGTTAATTTTTTTAACTTGTAATCGCTTAATTTTCTTTGTTTGATTATTCTTATTTTAACATTATGCTTTATAGACAAGAATTTCGAGAATGAGTGCAAAAGGAAATAACAAAATTCATGAAAAACAGAAATCATGTTTTTTTACTGCTACTTCGTCTCTATACCGCTTACTTTCAAACAAAAACAGCATGAATAAAATTCTTCGTCTAAATTGGGCCTTATTGAATATACATAAGCATATGAAAACAATTTTCAACATAAAATTTCGTATATATTTATTTTTCATATAGGAATACTCCAGCGATTTTTTTTAAGTATTTGACAAAAAATTGGTAATCTCTTTTCAAAGATCGTTTTGTGGCCCTGAAAAGGGCCTTTTTTTATTAGTTTTTCTCGTTGAAATATATACATTCACTGCCATTTACTTGGAACTTGTATATTTGGTAACGGCTTTAGTACCTTCACTGACAGCATGCTTAGCTAATTCACCAGGCAATAATAGACGGACAGCAGTTTGAATTTCCCGACTAGTAATTGTTGAACGCTTGTTGTAGTGAGCTAAACGTGATGCTTCGGCAGCAATGCGCTCAAATATGTCATTAACAAAGCTGTTCATGATACTCATGGCCTTTGAGGAGATGCCAGTATCCGGATGTACTTGTTTCAAAACTTTGTATATGTAGATGGCATAACTTTCCTTGCGCTTACGCCTCTTTCCCTTATCGCTCTTAGTAATATTCTTTTGCGCTTTGCCAGCTTTTTTTGCTGCTTTACCACTAGTCTTAGGAGGCATTTTACTTCTTCACAATTTGATATTAACTTCACAAACACTTTTTCAACACTGTTCACGAACTTCATACGCAAACATAATTTTAACACATTATATACCTTTTTTCAACCCGTATAGCACACACGAAATTCACTTCGGCTCTGCATGTACAAAGCACCCTTATTTACGAAACCAAGAGCACAAAGAAACTATAAATACACAGCTTATGGCCGATAAACTCGTACAGTCTGTGTTAACAGTGCATTAGTGAAGTGTTTGTATTGAGAAAAAAGAAATACTAGAAAGTGAAAAATGTCTGGTCGCGGTAAAGGAGGAAAAGTTAAAGGCAAAGCAAAATCGCGTTCTAACCGTGCTGGTTTACAATTTCCCGTCGGCCGTATTCATCGTTTGTTGCGTAAGGGCAATTATGCTGAACGTGTTGGTGCCGGTGCTCCAGTTTATTTAGCTGCCGTTATGGAATATTTGGCGGCTGAAGTTCTTGAATTGGCCGGTAATGCTGCTCGTGATAACAAAAAAACTAGAATTATTCCACGTCATTTGCAATTGGCTATTCGCAACGATGAGGAGTTGAATAAATTGCTGTCCGGTGTAACAATTGCTCAAGGTGGTGTTTTACCCAACATCCAAGCTGTTTTATTGCCCAAGAAAACAGAAAAGAAGGCTTAAGCTAAATTTAATGTGAAATAACTATTTCATACAGACTACCGTACATATATAAACCAACCGTCCTTTTCAGGACGACAAATTTCTTTTTCAAAAGAGACATATTTTGTTTTTTAATTTTAAGGAGAAAACTAATAAAGAAATTTATATTAGATGGATTTAATTTTGATGACTACAAACAGGAAATACCATATGGATATTGTCACACACACACACATATATTCTTTACTTTTGTATTGTTCGCTAAGAATAGATTTATCTAACAAAACCCGTTTATGGAACGAAACATAAATTATGGATTTACACGATGTGTGTATACTAAGAAAAATACAGTTGCCAAAGATGTTTTTTAAGTCGTGCATTAACGAAAAATTTCGTTAAGGGTGTTTTCTTCTTTATATTGCTTTCGTCTCACTATTACTTTACTAAATAACTTAATATTACTTTCTCTTAGTTTCCATTGAAATAAACTTTTGTGCATACATACGCATTTATCTAAAACGTACAAATAATAATTTCTAGTAATTGTAAATGCATTAGCAAGTGTTGATGTTTTGCATATTAAAGAATTTAATCATATACAAATAGGTACAATAGGTATATCACCGACAATTGTTCTTGAACAAATAAAGATCTCTTTTTTGAAAAATATTTGTGGTCCTGAAAAGGACCGATTGTAAATATAATTATATTGATGTTCTTCATTTTATACGTATGTATGTATATATTTAACCGCCGAAGCCGTACAAGGTGCGACCTTGCCTTTTCAAAGCATAGACAACATCCATGGCTGTAACAGTTTTCCTTTTAGCATGCTCGGTATAGGTGACTGCATCACGGATAACATTTTCCAAAAATACTTTCAGAACACCACGAGTTTCTTCATAGATTAAGCCAGAAATACGTTTTACACCACCACGACGAGCCAAACGTCTAATAGCTGGCTTAGTAATACCCTGGATGTTATCACGCAACACTTTACGATGCCGTTTAGCGCCACCTTTTCCCAAACCTTTACCACCTTTGCCGCGACCAGTCATTTTACAACTATTTCTTTCTTCTTCACTTAGAACACACTTCGCAAATGATTCACAAAAACTGTTAACTTCTGTGAGATTAAACTTATATTTATACCAAACTCAAATAAAAAAACTGAGGGAGTAAGAGCTATAATGCTATACGTTTCTTTCTATTTACAAAACATACAACCACCATTATACACGCCACACAATTCACAATTCGGTACGATGGAATTTTCTATATAAGCCGAAAACTTCTCCTTCACGACATCAATCGTGTGTGAACAGTGTTGTGTTATAATATAGAAATCGACTGAAAAACTAAGAAGTGAAGTGAAAAATGGCTCGTACGAAGCAAACTGCCCGCAAATCGACTGGTGGCAAAGCACCACGTAAACAATTGGCTACCAAAGCTGCTCGTAAAAGTGCACCGGCTACGGGCGGTGTTAAGAAACCACATCGTTTCCGTCCTGGCACAGTAGCTTTGCGTGAAATTCGTCGCTATCAGAAAAGTACTGAATTGTTGATTCGCAAATTGCCCTTCCAACGTTTGGTCCGTGAAATTGCTCAAGACTTTAAAACTGATTTGCGTTTCCAGAGTTCTGCTGTGATGGCTCTTCAGGAAGCCAGTGAAGCTTACTTGGTTGGTCTCTTCGAAGATACCAATTTGTGTGCCATCCATGCTAAGCGGGTTACTATTATGCCGAAAGATATTCAATTGGCCAGACGGATTCGTGGCGAACGAGCCTAAATTAACTAATATAACCATTTTTAAAACCAATCGGTCCTTTTCAGGACCACAAAAAAATCTTATAAAAGAGGATAATTTTTGTACATATATTCTCACGAGTATTAAATAGACAAGAATTCTTTTTAAGTGACGACTGCTCTTCAATTTTATTCTTAATTTTTCTCTTCATAAATTTTTAGATGTTGTATGCCGTTAAGAGTATTTTCTTCTCCCATTGAAGATTTTCATGCTTTTTATCATACGTCCATATGGATGTATGTAGATACATTTTGTTTCTTTTCTAGTCATCATCTCACAAAATAATAACTGTTTACAGTGCTGCCACTTTGAAAAATAAATTCTAACTAAAATAATTTAATAAGTTACCAAATTTGAGAAAAAAATAACCAAATTTTAAATGCACTGTTTTATTTGAAGAAAAAAACATACGAGTTTATTCGTAATTGAAATGATATGCAAAGTTAATAATTACAAAATGTAATTCATTTACATGTTAAAGAATTCTTACTATTATGTTTTTATTTTTAATAGGAACGTTACAATAAACTAAATTTAAGCTTCACAAAACAAAAACTTATCAAGTTTTTATCATGACAAAACTGATTTTTTATATAAAATTTTATGATTATCTTAACAAATTTTAATATGTACAGACGCTTAGTTATACAAAAACAAAAAATGAAATAGTTTAACGTACATATTGAAAAATAAGTGCATAAAAAACACAACAAGAAAGTTATTTTAAAAACAAACTTAAAGCTTTTATTTCAAAATAAAAAAATTGTAATTTGCAGGCTTAAGAAATATATATTTTTGTAAAACAATATTTTTTATGAAAAAGTTATTGTATTACAAATGGAGATCAATAGATTTACAATTAATTCATAGTGCTGAGAGTCAAAACTGTGTACAAATTCTTAATTCGTATCTCTGGCAAACCATACGTAATGTGCAACATTTTAATTTTTGCATCATTCTTAAGATTACATATTGTTAATGGTTTGGAAATGAAGACTGTTACGAAATTTCGTTTTAATTAAATTAAGCTGTAAAAACATTCTTTCGGCTGCAGCTGAACTATGTGGTAAAGATAACAAATTTCTTACTTCGATACTTTATCCCAAAATTCAATTATCTCCATATCACCATTAATATCCAAATTGGAAAATCTTAATAATTTCCATTGAGTTAAGCTTTGTTCTTCGTTGCCGCCCGTTAAATTCGGGAAAGTTCTGAACTTGTGTCAATTTTTAATAACGCAGAGCTGAGAAGCGTTGCAATTGTTATGCAACAAACGTAATACAAACAAGTAAATAACAATGTCAACAATTTTATAAAGCGTCATTTAGAGATTTAACAAGTAAAACATGAAAGTATTTACAACCATTATTATTTTCGGAAAAAAGTAACCAATATCAAATATATATTCACTTTGGAAAAATATTTCCCATTTTGCTTAGAAATAACTAGCTCTGACTGCTTATTTCATGATATTGAATGAGTTATATTATTTTTTTCAATACATTTAAAGCAAAAAATCAAATGAAACTATTATTATTTTTAATATTTATATATAGAACATATATGTATATATAAAACATATGTATTTTACACTTTATTATGAAGTAAAGTAATAATTCCTATACATTTAGTCCATATTTTCAATAATATGATATATAAAAATATGCGAATGTAAAGTTTGCAAATATGTGGAATTTTGCTTTCATAGAGTAAATTTTTGAAACATATAAAATAACTCGAAATAATAATATAATTTAAGTTTTCTTGTTTCAACCTAAGGACAACATATAAAATACTAGTTATATATAATTGGAATATAAATTATCTATGCAATTGTTAAAATATATGAAAATTTTATCAATAATTTGCAATTTCGTTTTTGGGTTCCTGATGAGAAAATGTTCGTAGAAGTTTTCATAGTAGTTATAAGTTGATACTTTTATTTGCCAGTCATTTTGTGATATCTAATCTATGAATCCATAATAGAAGGTATGTTAATTTGTATACAACTTTTAAGAAACAGATCAAATTATGTAAAAACTTTTGTTGAATTTTTATACGCTGGCACTAAACATGTTGCAGTCTATAAATGTTGACTACTATGGACTTCTCATACCTGGCTAATAAGGAAAATTGAACTTTTTTTCTTGAAAGTGTGTTAAGTAAATTTTCTGTGCGCAAATTAAGTGAGAAGAAATAAGATGCCTGATTCTGCCGTTGTTGAAACTGCCGTATCTCCTGTAGTTGCTTCAGCTACCGAGAAAAAAACAAAGAAAGCTGTAAAGGCGAAAAAGCCATCTAGCGTCCCTAGCCATCCACCAACTCATCAAATGGTTGATGCTGCCATAAAATCATTGAAGGAACGCGGTGGTTCATCTCTGCCAGCAATAAAGAAATACCTTACGAGTACTTATAAGGTAGATGCTCAAAAATTGGCTCCTTTCATTAAAAGATACTTGAAAAGTGCTGTAACTAGTGGAAAATTAATTCAAACTAAAGGTAAGGGTGCATCGGGCTCTTTCAAATTATCTGCAGCCGCCTCAAAGGAACCGAAGACAAAGAAGCCAGCTGCTGAAAAGAAAAAGTCCACAGGTACTGCCGGTGATAAAAAGAAAAAGACTAAAGCTGTCAAGAAACAAGTCCCTTCTGCAAAAAAGCCATCGGCTACAAAGAAAACTGCTGAAAAGAAGAAGACTGAAAAGGCAAAAGTTGTCAAAAAGGCTGGTACAGTTAAGGCAAAACCCACTAAAAAGGCACCAGCAACTAAACCAAAAGCGCCCAAAGCTAAAAGTGCCGTAGCAGTAAAACCGAAAAAAGTGTCCCCTGTAAAAAAAACTGCAGCGAAAAAGACAAGCTCGAAGAAGTAAATTGCTTTCTCTGCAATTTAAACAATTTTTCGACAACGTTCGAAACCAAAAAAGCCCTTTTCAGGGCTACAACATATTTATAAAAAGAGTTCAATTTACAAACGCATTTTGATGAAATTTTATATATTTTAGAGTTTAAAATCTTAGGCTAATGTTAATAATATATATGTACATGAATGTATAACACTTGACATTTTTGAGAAACTCATGCTCACTCATTTTCATTTCAAGGGACGCAAGATATTCAAAAAAATGAATACTTAGGCCCAATTTACATGAAGAATTTTAATTCATGAATATTTTTTACTTTTCTTTCAAAACATCTTCTAAAATCCTCTAGCACTTAAACGGTGATTTATAATTCATGTATATTTTTATTTCAGGGTTAATTTTTTTAACTTGTAATCGCTTAATTTTCTTTGTTTGATTATTCTTATTTTAACATTATGCTTTATAGACAAGAATTTCGAGAATGAGTGCAAAAGGAAATAACAAAATTCATGAAAAACAGAAATCATGTTTTTTTACTGCTACTTCGTCTCTATACCGCTTACTTTCAAACAAAAACAGCATGAATAAAATTCTTCGTCTAAATTGGGCCTTATTGAATATACATAAGCATATGAAAACAATTTTCAACATAAAATTTCGTATATATTTATTTTTCATATAGGAATACTCCAGCGATTTTTTTTAAGTATTTGACAAAAAATTGGTAATCTCTTTTCAAAGATCGTTTTGTGGCCCTGAAAAGGGCCTTTTTTTATTAGTTTTTCTCGTTGAAATATATACATTCACTGCCATTTACTTGGAACTTGTATATTTGGTAACGGCTTTAGTACCTTCACTGACAGCATGCTTAGCTAATTCACCAGGCAATAATAGACGGACAGCAGTTTGAATTTCCCGACTAGTAATTGTTGAACGCTTGTTGTAGTGAGCTAAACGTGATGCTTCGGCAGCAATGCGCTCAAATATGTCATTAACAAAGCTGTTCATGATACTCATGGCCTTTGAGGAGATGCCAGTATCCGGATGTACTTGTTTCAAAACTTTGTATATGTAGATGGCATAACTTTCCTTGCGCTTACGCCTCTTTCCCTTATCGCTCTTAGTAATATTCTTTTGCGCTTTGCCAGCTTTTTTTGCTGCTTTACCACTAGTCTTAGGAGGCATTTTACTTCTTCACAATTTGATATTAACTTCACAAACACTTTTTCAACACTGTTCACGAACTTCATACGCAAACATAATTTTAACACATTATATACCTTTTTTCAACCCGTATAGCACACACGAAATTCACTTCGGCTCTGCATGTACAAAGCACCCTTATTTACGAAACCAAGAGCACAAAGAAACTATAAATACACAGCTTATGGCCGATAAACTCGTACAGTCTGTGTTAACAGTGCATTAGTGAAGTGTTTGTATTGAGAAAAAAGAAATACTAGAAAGTGAAAAATGTCTGGTCGCGGTAAAGGAGGAAAAGTTAAAGGCAAAGCAAAATCGCGTTCTAACCGTGCTGGTTTACAATTTCCCGTCGGCCGTATTCATCGTTTGTTGCGTAAGGGCAATTATGCTGAACGTGTTGGTGCCGGTGCTCCAGTTTATTTAGCTGCCGTTATGGAATATTTGGCGGCTGAAGTTCTTGAATTGGCCGGTAATGCTGCTCGTGATAACAAAAAAACTAGAATTATTCCACGTCATTTGCAATTGGCTATTCGCAACGATGAGGAGTTGAATAAATTGCTGTCCGGTGTAACAATTGCTCAAGGTGGTGTTTTACCCAACATCCAAGCTGTTTTATTGCCCAAGAAAACAGAAAAGAAGGCTTAAGCTAAATTTAATGTGAAATAACTATTTCATACAGACTACCGTACATATATAAACCAACCGTCCTTTTCAGGACGACAAATTTCTTTTTCAAAAGAGACATATTTTGTTTTTTAATTTTAAGGAGAAAACTAATAAAGAAATTTATATTAGATGGATTTAATTTTGATGACTACAAACAGGAAATACCATATGGATATTGTCACACACACACACACATATATTCTTTACTTTTGTATTGTTCGCTAAGAATAGATTTATCTAACAAAACCCGTTTATGGAACGAAACATAAATTATGGATTTACACGATGTGTGTATACTAAGAAAAATACAGTTGCCAAAGATGTTTTTTAAGTCGTGCATTAACGAAAAATTTCGTTAAGGGTGTTTTCTTCTTTATATTGCTTTCGTCTCACTATTACTTTACTAAATAACTTAATATTACTTTCTCTTAGTTTCCATTGAAATAAACTTTTGTGCATACATACGCATTTATCTAAAACGTACAAATAATAATTTCTAGTAATTGTAAATGCATTAGCAAGTGTTGATGTTTTGCATATTAAAGAATTTAATCATATACAAATAGGTACAATAGGTATATCACCGACAATTGTTCTTGAACAAATAAAGATCTCTTTTTTGAAAAATATTTGTGGTCCTGAAAAGGACCGATTGTAAATATAATTATATTGATGTTCTTCATTTTATACGTATGTATGTATATATTTAACCGCCGAAGCCGTACAAGGTGCGACCTTGCCTTTTCAAAGCATAGACAACATCCATGGCTGTAACAGTTTTCCTTTTAGCATGCTCGGTATAGGTGACTGCATCACGGATAACATTTTCCAAAAATACTTTCAGAACACCACGAGTTTCTTCATAGATTAAGCCAGAAATACGTTTTACACCACCACGACGAGCCAAACGTCTAATAGCTGGCTTAGTAATACCCTGGATGTTATCACGCAACACTTTACGATGCCGTTTAGCGCCACCTTTTCCCAAACCTTTACCACCTTTGCCGCGACCAGTCATTTTACAACTATTTCTTTCTTCTTCACTTAGAACACACTTCGCAAATGATTCACAAAAACTGTTAACTTCTGTGAGATTAAACTTATATTTATACCAAACTCAAATAAAAAAACTGAGGGAGTAAGAGCTATAATGCTATACGTTTCTTTCTATTTACAAAACATACAACCACCATTATACACGCCACACAATTCACAATTCGGTACGATGGAATTTTCTATATAAGCCGAAAACTTCTCCTTCACGACATCAATCGTGTGTGAACAGTGTTGTGTTATAATATAGAAATCGACTGAAAAACTAAGAAGTGAAGTGAAAAATGGCTCGTACGAAGCAAACTGCCCGCAAATCGACTGGTGGCAAAGCACCACGTAAACAATTGGCTACCAAAGCTGCTCGTAAAAGTGCACCGGCTACGGGCGGTGTTAAGAAACCACATCGTTTCCGTCCTGGCACAGTAGCTTTGCGTGAAATTCGTCGCTATCAGAAAAGTACTGAATTGTTGATTCGCAAATTGCCCTTCCAACGTTTGGTCCGTGAAATTGCTCAAGACTTTAAAACTGATTTGCGTTTCCAGAGTTCTGCTGTGATGGCTCTTCAGGAAGCCAGTGAAGCTTACTTGGTTGGTCTCTTCGAAGATACCAATTTGTGTGCCATCCATGCTAAGCGGGTTACTATTATGCCGAAAGATATTCAATTGGCCAGACGGATTCGTGGCGAACGAGCCTAAATTAACTAATATAACCATTTTTAAAACCAATCGGTCCTTTTCAGGACCACAAAAAAATCTTATAAAAGAGGATAATTTTTGTACATATATTCTCACGAGTATTAAATAGACAAGAATTCTTTTTAAGTGACGACTGCTCTTCAATTTTATTCTTAATTTTTCTCTTCATAAATTTTTAGATGTTGTATGCCGTTAAGAGTATTTTCTTCTCCCATTGAAGATTTTCATGCTTTTTATCATACGTCCATATGGATGTATGTAGATACATTTTGTTTCTTTTCTAGTCATCATCTCACAAAATAATAACTGTTTACAGTGCTGCCACTTTGAAAAATAAATTCTAACTAAAATAATTTAATAAGTTACCAAATTTGAGAAAAAAATAACCAAATTTTAAATGCACTGTTTTATTTGAAGAAAAAAACATACGAGTTTATTCGTAATTGAAATGATATGCAAAGTTAATAATTACAAAATGTAATTCATTTACATGTTAAAGAATTCTTACTATTATGTTTTTATTTTTAATAGGAACGTTACAATAAACTAAATTTAAGCTTCACAAAACAAAAACTTATCAAGTTTTTATCATGACAAAACTGATTTTTTATATAAAATTTTATGATTATCTTAACAAATTTTAATATGTACAGACGCTTAGTTATACAAAAACAAAAAATGAAATAGTTTAACGTACATATTGAAAAATAAGTGCATAAAAAACACAACAAGAAAGTTATTTTAAAAACAAACTTAAAGCTTTTATTTCAAAATAAAAAAATTGTAATTTGCAGGCTTAAGAAATATATATTTTTGTAAAACAATATTTTTTATGAAAAAGTTATTGTATTACAAATGGAGATCAATAGATTTACAATTAATTCATAGTGCTGAGAGTCAAAACTGTGTACAAATTCTTAATTCGTATCTCTGGCAAACCATACGTAATGTGCAACATTTTAATTTTTGCATCATTCTTAAGATTACATATTGTTAATGGTTTGGAAATGAAGACTGTTACGAAATTTCGTTTTAATTAAATTAAGCTGTAAAAACATTCTTTCGGCTGCAGCTGAACTATGTGGTAAAGATAACAAATTTCTTACTTCGATACTTTATCCCAAAATTCAATTATCTCCATATCACCATTAATATCCAAATTGGAAAATCTTAATAATTTCCATTGAGTTAAGCTTTGTTCTTCGTTGCCGCCCGTTAAATTCGGGAAAGTTCTGAACTTGTGTCAATTTTTAATAACGCAGAGCTGAGAAGCGTTGCAATTGTTATGCAACAAACGTAATACAAACAAGTAAATAACAATGTCAACAATTTTATAAAGCGTCATTTAGAGATTTAACAAGTAAAACATGAAAGTATTTACAACCATTATTATTTTCGGAAAAAAGTAACCAATATCAAATATATATTCACTTTGGAAAAATATTTCCCATTTTGCTTAGAAATAACTAGCTCTGACTGCTTATTTCATGATATTGAATGAGTTATATTATTTTTTTCAATACATTTAAAGCAAAAAATCAAATGAAACTATTATTATTTTTAATATTTATATATAGAACATATATGTATATATAAAACATATGTATTTTACACTTTATTATGAAGTAAAGTAATAATTCCTATACATTTAGTCCATATTTTCAATAATATGATATATAAAAATATGCGAATGTAAAGTTTGCAAATATGTGGAATTTTGCTTTCATAGAGTAAATTTTTGAAACATATAAAATAACTCGAAATAATAATATAATTTAAGTTTTCTTGTTTCAACCTAAGGACAACATATAAAATACTAGTTATATATAATTGGAATATAAATTATCTATGCAATTGTTAAAATATATGAAAATTTTATCAATAATTTGCAATTTCGTTTTTGGGTTCCTGATGAGAAAATGTTCGTAGAAGTTTTCATAGTAGTTATAAGTTGATACTTTTATTTGCCAGTCATTTTGTGATATCTAATCTATGAATCCATAATAGAAGGTATGTTAATTTGTATACAACTTTTAAGAAACAGATCAAATTATGTAAAAACTTTTGTTGAATTTTTATACGCTGGCACTAAACATGTTGCAGTCTATAAATGTTGACTACTATGGACTTCTCATACCTGGCTAATAAGGAAAATTGAACTTTTTTTTTTTGAAAGTGTGTTAAGTAAATTTTCTGTGCGCAAATTAAGTGAGAAGAAATAAGATGCCTGATTCTGCCGTTGTTGAAACTGCCGTATCTCCTGTAGTTGCTTCAGCTACCGAGAAAAAAACAAAGAAAGCTGTAAAGGCGAAAAAGCCATCTAGCGTCCCTAGCCATCCACCAACTCATCAAATGGTTGATGCTGCCATAAAATCATTGAAGGAACGCGGTGGTTCATCTCTGCCAGCAATAAAGAAATACCTTACGAGTACTTATAAGGTAGATGCTCAAAAATTGGCTCCTTTCATTAAAAGATACTTGAAAAGTGCTGTAACTAGTGGAAAATTAATTCAAACTAAAGGTAAGGGTGCATCGGGCTCTTTCAAATTATCTGCAGCCGCCTCAAAGGAACCGAAGACAAAGAAGCCAGCTGCTGAAAAGAAAAAGTCCACAGGTACTGCCGGTGATAAAAAGAAAAAGACTAAAGCTGTCAAGAAACAAGTCCCTTCTGCAAAAAAGCCATCGGCTACAAAGAAAACTGCTGAAAAGAAGAAGACTGAAAAGGCAAAAGTTGTCAAAAAGGCTGGTACAGTTAAGGCAAAACCCACTAAAAAGGCACCAGCAACTAAACCAAAAGCGCCCAAAGCTAAAAGTGCCGTAGCAGTAAAACCGAAAAAAGTGTCCCCTGTAAAAAAAACTGCAGCGAAAAAGACAAGCTCGAAGAAGTAAATTGCTTTCTCTGCAATTTAAACAATTTTTCGACAACGTTCGAAACCAAAAAAGCCCTTTTCAGGGCTACAACATATTTATAAAAAGAGTTCAATTTACAAACGCATTTTGATGAAATTTTATATATTTTAGAGTTTAAAATCTTAGGCTAATGTTAATAATATATATGTACATGAATGTATAACACTTGACATTTTTGAGAAACTCATGCTCACTCATTTTCATTTCAAGGGACACAAGATATTCAAAAAAATGTATACTTAGGCCCAATTTACATGAAGAACTTTAATTCATGAATATTTTTTACTTTTCTTTCAAAACATCTTCTAAAATCCTCTAGCACTTAAACGGTGATTTATAATTCATGTATATTTTTATTTCAGGGTTGATTTTTTTAACTTGTAATCGCTTAATTTTCTTTGTTTGATTATTCTTATTTTAACATTGTGCTTTATAGACAAGAATTTCGAGAATGAGTGCAAAAGGAAATAACAAAATTCATGAAAAACAGAAATCATGATGTTTTTTCTACTGCTACTTCGTCTCTATACCGCTCACTTTCAAACAAAAACAGCATGAATAAAATTCTTCGTCTAAATTGGGCCTTATTGAATATACATAAGCATATGAAAACAATTTTCAACATAAAATTTCGTATATATTTATTTTTCATATAGGAATACTCCAGCGATTTTTTTTAAGTATTTGACAAAAAATTGGTAATCTCTTTTCAAAGATCGTTTTGTGGCCCTGAAAAGGGCCTTTTTTTATTAGTTTTTCTCGTTGAAATATATACATTCACTGCCATTTACTTGGAACTTGTATATTTGGTAACGGCTTTAGTACCTTCACTGACAGCATGCTTAGCTAATTCACCAGGCAATAATAGACGGACAGCAGTTTGAATTTCCCGACTAGTAATTGTTGAACGCTTGTTGTAGTGAGCTAAACGTGATGCTTCGGCAGCAATGCGCTCAAATATGTCATTAACAAAGCTGTTCATGATACTCATGGCCTTTGAGGAGATGCCAGTATCCGGATGTACTTGTTTCAAAACTTTGTATATGTAGATGGCATAACTTTCCTTGCGCTTACGCCTCTTTCCCTTATCGCTCTTAGTAATATTCTTTTGCGCTTTGCCAGCTTTTTTTGCTGCTTTACCACTAGTCTTAGGAGGCATTTTACTTCTTCACAATTTGATATTAACTTCACAAACACTTTTTCAACACTGTTCACGAACTTCATACGCAAACATAATTTTAACACATTATATACCTTTTTTCAACCCGTATAGCACACACGAAATTCACTTCGGCTCTGCATGTACAAAGCACCCTTATTTACGAAACCAAGAGCACAAAGAAACTATAAATACACAGCTTATGGCCGATAAACTCGTACAGTCTGTGTTAACAGTGCATTAGTGAAGTGTTTGTATTGAGAAAAAAGAAATACTAGAAAGTGAAAAATGTCTGGTCGCGGTAAAGGAGGAAAAGTTAAAGGCAAAGCAAAATCGCGTTCTAACCGTGCTGGTTTACAATTTCCCGTCGGCCGTATTCATCGTTTGTTGCGTAAGGGCAATTATGCTGAACGTGTTGGTGCCGGTGCTCCAGTTTATTTAGCTGCCGTTATGGAATATTTGGCGGCTGAAGTTCTTGAATTGGCCGGTAATGCTGCTCGTGATAACAAAAAAACTAGAATTATTCCACGTCATTTGCAATTGGCTATTCGCAACGATGAGGAGTTGAATAAATTGCTGTCCGGTGTAACAATTGCTCAAGGTGGTGTTTTACCCAACATCCAAGCTGTTTTATTGCCCAAGAAAACAGAAAAGAAGGCTTAAGCTAAATTTAATGTGAAATAACTATTTCATACAGACTACCGTACATATATAAACCAACCGTCCTTTTCAGGACGACAAATTTCTTTTTCAAAAGAGACATATTTTGTTTTTTAATTTTAAGGAGAAAACTAATAAAGAAATTTATATTAGATGGATTTAATTTTGATGACTACAAACAGGAAATACCATATGGATATTGTCACACACACACACACATATATTCTTTACTTTTGTATTGTTCGCTAAGAATAGATTTATCTAACAAAACCCGTTTATGGAACGAAACATAAATTATGGATTTACACGATGTGTGTATACTAAGAAAAATACAGTTGCCAAAGATGTTTTTTAAGTCGTGCATTAACGAAAAATTTCGTTAAGGGTGTTTTCTTCTTTATATTGCTTTCGTCTCACTATTACTTTACTAAATAACTTAATATTACTTTCTCTTAGTTTCCATTGAAATAAACTTTTGTGCATACATACGCATTTATCTAAAACGTACAAATAATAATTTCTAGTAATTGTAAATGCATTAGCAAGTGTTGATGTTTTGCATATTAAAGAATTTAATCATATACAAATAGGTACAATAGGTATATCACCGACAATTGTTCTTGAACAAATAAAGATCTCTTTTTTGAAAAATATTTGTGGTCCTGAAAAGGACCGATTGTAAATATAATTATATTGATGTTCTTCATTTTATACGTATGTATGTATATATTTAACCGCCGAAGCCGTACAAGGTGCGACCTTGCCTTTTCAAAGCATAGACAACATCCATGGCTGTAACAGTTTTCCTTTTAGCATGCTCGGTATAGGTGACTGCATCACGGATAACATTTTCCAAAAATACTTTCAGAACACCACGAGTTTCTTCATAGATTAAGCCAGAAATACGTTTTACACCACCACGACGAGCCAAACGTCTAATAGCTGGCTTAGTAATACCCTGGATGTTATCACGCAACACTTTACGATGCCGTTTAGCGCCACCTTTTCCCAAACCTTTACCACCTTTGCCGCGACCAGTCATTTTACAACTATTTCTTTCTTCTTCACTTAAAACACACTTCGCAAATGATTCACAAGAACTGTTAACTTCTGTGAGATTAAACTTATATTTATACCAAACTCAAATAAAAAAACTGAGGGAGTAAGAGCTATAATGCTATACGTTTCTTTCTATTTACAAAACATACAACCACCATTATACACGCCACACAATTCACAATTCGGTACGATGGAATTTTCTATATAAGCCGAAAACTTCTCCTTCACGACATCAATCGTGTGTGAACAGTGTTGTGTTATAATATAGAAATCGACTGAAAAACTAAGAAGTGAAGTGAAAAATGGCTCGTACGAAGCAAACTGCCCGCAAATCGACTGGTGGCAAAGCACCACGTAAACAATTGGCTACCAAAGCTGCTCGTAAAAGTGCACCGGCTACGGGCGGTGTTAAGAAACCACATCGTTTCCGTCCTGGCACAGTAGCTTTGCGTGAAATTCGTCGCTATCAGAAAAGTACTGAATTGTTGATTCGCAAATTGCCCTTCCAACGTTTGGTCCGTGAAATTGCTCAAGACTTTAAAACTGATTTGCGTTTCCAGAGTTCTGCTGTGATGGCTCTTCAGGAAGCCAGTGAAGCTTACTTGGTTGGTCTCTTCGAAGATACCAATTTGTGTGCCATCCATGCTAAGCGGGTTACTATTATGCCGAAAGATATTCAGTTGGCCAGACGGATTCGTGGCGAACGAGCCTAAATTAACTAATATAACCATTTTTAAAACCAATCGGTCCTTTTCAGGACCACAAAAAAATCTTGTAAAAGAGGATAATTTTTGTTCATATATTCTCACGAGTATTAAATAGACAAGAATTTTTTTTAAGTGACGACTGCTCTTCAATTTTATTCTTAATTTTTCCCTTCATAAATTTTTAGATGTTGTATGCCGTTAAGAGTATTTTCTTCTCCCATTGAAGATTTTCATGCTTTTTATCATACGTCCATATGGATGTATGTAGATACATTTTGTTTCTTTTCTAGTCATCATCTCCCAAAATAATAACTGTTTACAGTGCTGCCACTTTGAAAAATAAATTCTAACTAAAATAATTTAATAAGTTACCAAATTTGAGAAAAAAATAACCAAATTTTAAATGCACTGTTTTATTTGAAGAAAAAAACATACGAGTTTATTCGTAATTGAAATGATATGCAAAGTTAATAATTACAAAATGTAATTCATTTACATGTTAAAGAATTCTTACTATTATGTTTTTATTTTTAATAGGAACGTTACAATAAACTAAATTTAAGCTTCACAAAACAAAAACTTATCAAGTTTTTATCATGACAAAACTGATTTTTTATATAAAATTTTATGATTATCTTAACAAATTTTAATATGTACAGACGCTTAGTTATACAAAAACAAAAAATGAAATAGTTTAACGTACATATTGAAAAATAAGTGCATAAAAAACACAACAAGAAAGTTATTTTAAAAACAAACTTAAAGCTTTTATTTCAAAATAAAAAAATTGTAATTTGCAGGCTTAAGAAATATATATTTTTGTAAAACAATATTTTTTATGAAAAAGTTATTGTATTACAAATGGAGATCAATAGATTTACAATTAATTCATAGTGCTGAGAGTCAAAACTGTGTACAAATTCTTAATTCGTATCTCTGGCAGACCATACGTAATGTGCAACATTTTAATTTTTGCATCATTCTTAAGATTACATATTGTTAATGGTTTGGAAATGAAGACTGTTACGAAATTTCGTTTTAATTAAATTAAGCTGTAAAAACATTCTTTCGGCTGCAGCTGAACTATGTGGTAAAGATAACAAATTTCTTACTTCGATACTTTATCCCAAAATTCAATTATCTCCATATCACCATTAATATCCAAATTGGAAAATCTTAATAATTTCCATTGAGTTAAGCTTTGTTCTTCGTTGCCGCCCGTTAAATTCGGGAAAGTTCTGAACTTGTGTCAATTTTTAATAACGCAGAGCTGAGAAGCGTTGCAATTGTTATGCAACAAACGTAATACAAACAAGTAAATAACAATGTCAACAATTTTATAAAGCGTCATTTAGAGATTTAACAAGTAAAACATGAAAGTATTTACAACCATTATTATTTTCGGAAAAAAGTAACCAATATCAAATATATATTCACTTTGGAAAAATATTTCCCATTTTGCTTAGAAATAACTAGCTCTGACTGCTTATTTCATGATATTGAATGAGTTATATTATTTTTTTCAATACATTTAAAGCAAAAAATCAAATGAAACTATTATTATTTTTAATATTTATATATAGAACATATATGTATATATAAAACATATGTATTTTACACTTTATTATGAAGTAAAGTAATAATTCCTATACATTTAGTCCATATTTTCAATAATATGATATATAAAAATATGCGAATGTAAAGTTTGCAAATATGTGGAATTTTGCTTTCATAGAGTAAATTTTTGAAACATATAAAATAACTCGAAATAATAATATAATTTAAGTTTTCTTGTTTCAACCTAAGGACAACATATAAAATACTAGTTATATATAATTGGAATATAAATTATCTATGCAATTGTTAAAATATATGAAAATTTTATCAATAATTTGCAATTTCGTTTTTGGGTTCCTGATGAGAAAATGTTCGTAGAAGTTTTCATAGTAGTTATAAGTTGATACTTTTATTTGCCAGTCATTTTGTGATATCTAATCTATGAATCCATAATAGAAGGTATGTTAATTTGTATACAACTTTTAAGAAACAGATCAAATTATGTAAAAACTTTTGTTGAATTTTTATACGCTGGCACTAAACATGTTGCAGTCTATAAATGTTGACTACTATGGACTTCTCATACCTGGCTAATAAGGAAAATTGAACTTTTTTTTTTGAAAGTGTGTTAAGTAAATTTTCTGTGCGCAAATTAAGTGAGAAGAAATAAGATGCCTGATTCTGCCGTTGTTGAAACTGCCGTATCTCCTGTAGTTGCTTCAGCTACCGAGAAAAAAACAAAGAAAGCTGTAAAGGCGAAAAAGCCATCTAGCGTCCCTAGCCATCCACCAACTCATCAAATGGTTGATGCTGCCATAAAATCATTGAAGGAACGCGGTGGTTCATCTCTGCCAGCAATAAAGAAATACCTTACGAGTACTTATAAGGTAGATGCTCAAAAATTGGCTCCTTTCATTAAAAGATACTTGAAAAGTGCTGTAACTAGTGGAAAATTAATTCAAACTAAAGGTAAGGGTGCATCGGGCTCTTTCAAATTATCTGCAGCCGCCTCAAAGGAACCGAAGACAAAGAAGCCAGCTGCTGAAAAGAAAAAGTCCACAGGTACTGCCGGTGATAAAAAGAAAAAGACTAAAGCTGTCAAGAAACAAGTCCCTTCTGCAAAAAAGCCATCGGCTACAAAGAAAACTGCTGAAAAGAAGAAGACTGAAAAGGCAAAAGTTGTCAAAAAGGCTGGTACAGTTAAGGCAAAACCCACTAAAAAGGCACCAGCAACTAAACCAAAAGCGCCCAAAGCTAAAAGTGCCGTAGCAGTAAAACCGAAAAAAGTGTCCCCTGTAAAAAAAACTGCAGCGAAAAAGACAAGCTCGAAGAAGTAAATTGCTTTCTCTGCAATTTAAACAATTTTTCGACAACGTTCGAAACCAAAAAAGCCCTTTTCAGGGCTACAACATATTTATAAAAAGAGTTCAATTTACAAACGCATTTTGATGAAATTTTATATATTTTAGAGTTTAAAATCTTAGGCTAATGTTAATAATATATATGTACATGAATGTATAACACTTGACATTTTTGAGAAACTCATGCTCACTCATTTTCATTTCAAGGGACACAAGATATTCAAAAAAATGTATACTTAGGCCCAATTTACATGAAGAACTTTAATTCATGAATATTTTTTACTTTTCTTTCAAAACATCTTCTAAAATCCTCTAGCACTTAAACGGTGATTTATAATTCATGTATATTTTTATTTCAGGGTTGATTTTTTTAACTTGTAATCGCTTAATTTTCTTTGTTTGATTATTCTTATTTTAACATTGTGCTTTATAGACAAGAATTTCGAGAATGAGTGCAAAAGGAAATAACAAAATTCATGAAAAACAGAAATCATGATGTTTTTTCTACTGCTACTTCGTCTCTATACCGCTCACTTTCAAACAAAAACAGCATGAATAAAATTCTTCGTCTAAATTGGGCCTTATTGAATATACATAAGCATATGAAAACAATTTTCAACATAAAATTTCGTATATATTTATTTTTCATATAGGAATACTCCAGCGATTTTTTTTAAGTATTTGACAAAAAATTGGTAATCTCTTTTCAAAGATCGTTTTGTGGCCCTGAAAAGGGCCTTTTTTTATTAGTTTTTCTCGTTGAAATATATACATTCACTGCCATTTACTTGGAACTTGTATATTTGGTAACGGCTTTAGTACCTTCACTGACAGCATGCTTAGCTAATTCACCAGGCAATAATAGACGGACAGCAGTTTGAATTTCCCGACTAGTAATTGTTGAACGCTTGTTGTAGTGAGCTAAACGTGATGCTTCGGCAGCAATGCGCTCAAATATGTCATTAACAAAGCTGTTCATGATACTCATGGCCTTTGAGGAGATGCCAGTATCCGGATGTACTTGTTTCAAAACTTTGTATATGTAGATGGCATAACTTTCCTTGCGCTTACGCCTCTTTCCCTTATCGCTCTTAGTAATATTCTTTTGCGCTTTGCCAGCTTTTTTTGCTGCTTTACCACTAGTCTTAGGAGGCATTTTACTTCTTCACAATTTGATATTAACTTCACAAACACTTTTTCAACACTGTTCACGAACTTCATACGCAAACATAATTTTAACACATTATATACCTTTTTTCAACCCGTATAGCACACACGAAATTCACTTCGGCTCTGCATGTACAAAGCACCCTTATTTACGAAACCAAGAGCACAAAGAAACTATAAATACACAGCTTATGGCCGATAAACTCGTACAGTCTGTGTTAACAGTGCATTAGTGAAGTGTTTGTATTGAGAAAAAAGAAATACTAGAAAGTGAAAAATGTCTGGTCGCGGTAAAGGAGGAAAAGTTAAAGGCAAAGCAAAATCGCGTTCTAACCGTGCTGGTTTACAATTTCCCGTCGGCCGTATTCATCGTTTGTTGCGTAAGGGCAATTATGCTGAACGTGTTGGTGCCGGTGCTCCAGTTTATTTAGCTGCCGTTATGGAATATTTGGCGGCTGAAGTTCTTGAATTGGCCGGTAATGCTGCTCGTGATAACAAAAAAACTAGAATTATTCCACGTCATTTGCAATTGGCTATTCGCAACGATGAGGAGTTGAATAAATTGCTGTCCGGTGTAACAATTGCTCAAGGTGGTGTTTTACCCAACATCCAAGCTGTTTTATTGCCCAAGAAAACAGAAAAGAAGGCTTAAGCTAAATTTAATGTGAAATAACTATTTCATACAGACTACCGTACATATATAAACCAACCGTCCTTTTCAGGACGACAAATTTCTTTTTCAAAAGAGACATATTTTGTTTTTTAATTTTAAGGAGAAAACTAATAAAGAAATTTATATTAGATGGATTTAATTTTGATGACTACAAACAGGAAATACCATATGGATATTGTCACACACACACACACATATATTCTTTACTTTTGTATTGTTCGCTAAGAATAGATTTATCTAACAAAACCCGTTTATGGAACGAAACATAAATTATGGATTTACACGATGTGTGTATACTAAGAAAAATACAGTTGCCAAAGATGTTTTTTAAGTCGTGCATTAACGAAAAATTTCGTTAAGGGTGTTTTCTTCTTTATATTGCTTTCGTCTCACTATTACTTTACTAAATAACTTAATATTACTTTCTCTTAGTTTCCATTGAAATAAACTTTTGTGCATACATACGCATTTATCTAAAACGTACAAATAATAATTTCTAGTAATTGTAAATGCATTAGCAAGTGTTGATGTTTTGCATATTAAAGAATTTAATCATATACAAATAGGTACAATAGGTATATCACCGACAATTGTTCTTGAACAAATAAAGATCTCTTTTTTGAAAAATATTTGTGGTCCTGAAAAGGACCGATTGTAAATATAATTATATTGATGTTCTTCATTTTATACGTATGTATGTATATATTTAACCGCCGAAGCCGTACAAGGTGCGACCTTGCCTTTTCAAAGCATAGACAACATCCATGGCTGTAACAGTTTTCCTCTTAGCATGCTCGGTATAGGTGACTGCATCACGGATAACATTTTCCAAAAATACTTTCAGAACACCACGAGTTTCTTCATAGATTAAGCCAGAAATACGTTTTACACCACCACGACGAGCCAAACGTCTAATAGCTGGCTTAGTAATACCCTGGATGTTATCACGCAACACTTTACGATGCCGTTTAGCGCCACCTTTACCACCTTTGCCGCGACCAGTCATTTTACAACTATTTCTTTCTTCTTCACTTAAAACGCACTTCACAAATGATTCACAAGAACTGTTAACTTCTGTGAGATTAAACTTATATTTATACCAAACTCAAATAAAAACTGAGGGAGTAAGAGCTATAATGCTATACGTTTCTTTCTATTTACAAAACATACAACCACCATTATACACGCCACACAATTCACAATTCGGTACGATGGAATTTTCTATATAAGCCGAAAACTTCTCCTTCACGACATCAATCGTGTGTGAACAGTGTTGTGTTATAATATAGAAATCGACTGAAAAACTAAGAAGTGAAGTGAAAAATGGCTCGTACGAAGCAAACTGCCCGCAAATCGACTGGTGGCAAAGCACCACGTAAACAATTGGCTACCAAAGCTGCTCGTAAAAGTGCACCGGCTACGGGCGGTGTTAAGAAACCACATCGTTTCCGTCCTGGCACAGTAGCTTTGCGTGAAATTCGTCGCTATCAGAAAAGTACTGAATTGTTGATTCGCAAATTGCCCTTCCAACGTTTGGTCCGTGAAATTGCTCAAGACTTTAAAACTGATTTGCGTTTCCAGAGTTCTGCTGTGATGGCTCTTCAGGAAGCCAGTGAAGCTTACTTGGTTGGTCTCTTCGAAGATACCAATTTGTGTGCCATCCATGCTAAGCGGGTTACTATTATGCCGAAAGATATTCAGTTGGCCAGACGGATTCGTGGCGAACGAGCCTAAATTAACTAATATAACCATTTTTAAAACCAATCGGTCCTTTTCAGGACCACAAAAAAATCTTGTAAAAGAGGATAATTTTTGTTCATATATTCTCACGAGTATTAAATAGACAAGAATTTTTTTTAAGTGACGACTGCTCTTCAATTTTATTCTTAATTTTTCCCTTCATAAATTTTTAGATGTTGTATGCCGTTAAGAGTATTTTCTTCTCCCATTGAAGATTTTCATGCTTTTTATCATACGTCCATATGGATGTATGTAGATACATTTTGTTTCTTTTCTAGTCATCATCTCCCAAAATAATAACTGTTTACAGTGCTGCCACTTTGAAAAATAAATTCTAACTAAAATAATTTAATAAGTTACCAAATTTGAGAAAAAAATAACCAAATTTTAAATGCACTGTTTTATTTGAAGAAAAAAACATACGAGTTTATTCGTAATTGAAATGATATGCAAAGTTAATAATTACAAAATGTAATTCATTTACATGTTAAAGAATTCTTACTATTATGTTTTTATTTTTAATAGGAACGTTACAATAAACTAAATTTAAGCTTCACAAAACAAAAACTTATCAAGTTTTTATCATGACAAAACTGATTTTTTATATAAAATTTTATGATTATCTTAACAAATTTTAATATGTACAGACGCTTAGTTATACAAAAACAAAAAATGAAATAGTTTAACGTACATATTGAAAAATAAGTGCATAAAAAACACAACAAGAAAGTTATTTTAAAAACAAACTTAAAGCTTTTATTTCAAAATAAAAAAATTGTAATTTGCAGGCTTAAGAAATATATATTTTTGTAAAACAATATTTTTTATGAAAAAGTTATTGTATTACAAATGGAGATCAATAGATTTACAATTAATTCATAGTGCTGAGAGTCAAAACTGTGTACAAATTCTTAATTCGTATCTCTGGCAGACCATACGTAATGTGCAACATTTTAATTTTTGCATCATTCTTAAGATTACATATTGTTAATGGTTTGGAAATGAAGACTGTTACGAAATTTCGTTTTAATTAAATTAAGCTGTAAAAACATTCTTTCGGCTGCAGCTGAACTATGTGGTAAAGATAACAAATTTCTTACTTCGATACTTTATCCCAAAATTCAATTATCTCCATATCACCATTAATATCCAAATTGGAAAATCTTAATAATTTCCATTGAGTTAAGCTTTGTTCTTCGTTGCCGCCCGTTAAATTCGGGAAAGTTCTGAACTTGTGTCAATTTTTAATAACGCAGAGCTGAGAAGCGTTGCAATTGTTATGCAACAAACGTAATACAAACAAGTAAATAACAATGTCAACAATTTTATAAAGCGTCATTTAGAGATTTAACAAGTAAAACATGAAAGTATTTACAACCATTATTATTTTCGGAAAAAAGTAACCAATATCAAATATATATTCACTTTGGAAAAATATTTCCCATTTTGCTTAGAAATAACTAGCTCTGACTGCTTATTTCATGATATTGAATGAGTTATATTATTTTTTTCAATACATTTAAAGCAAAAAATCAAATGAAACTATTATTATTTTTAATATTTATATATAGAACATATATGTATATATAAAACATATGTATTTTACACTTTATTATGAAGTAAAGTAATAATTCCTATACATTTAGTCCATATTTTCAATAATATGATATATAAAAATATGCGAATGTAAAGTTTGCAAATATGTGGAATTTTGCTTTCATAGAGTAAATTTTTGAAACATATAAAATAACTCGAAATAATAATATAATTTAAGTTTTCTTGTTTCAACCTAAGGACAACATATAAAATACTAGTTATATATAATTGGAATATAAATTATCTATGCAATTGTTAAAATATATGAAAATTTTATCAATAATTTGCAATTTCGTTTTTGGGTTCCTGATGAGAAAATGTTCGTAGAAGTTTTCATAGTAGTTATAAGTTGATACTTTTATTTGCCAGTCATTTTGTGATATCTAATCTATGAATCCATAATAGAAGGTATGTTAATTTGTATACAACTTTTAAGAAACAGATCAAATTATGTAAAAACTTTTGTTGAATTTTTATACGCTGGCACTAAACATGTTGCAGTCTATAAATGTTGACTACTATGGACTTCTCATACCTGGCTAATAAGGAAAATTGAACTTTTTTTTTTGAAAGTGTGTTAAGTAAATTTTCTGTGCGCAAATTAAGTGAGAAGAAATAAGATGCCTGATTCTGCCGTTGTTGAAACTGCCGTATCTCCTGTAGTTGCTTCAGCTACCGAGAAAAAAACAAAGAAAGCTGTAAAGGCGAAAAAGCCATCTAGCGTCCCTAGCCATCCACCAACTCATCAAATGGTTGATGCTGCCATAAAATCATTGAAGGAACGCGGTGGTTCATCTCTGCCAGCAATAAAGAAATACCTTACGAGTACTTATAAGGTAGATGCTCAAAAATTGGCTCCTTTCATTAAAAGATACTTGAAAAGTGCTGTAACTAGTGGAAAATTAATTCAAACTAAAGGTAAGGGTGCATCGGGCTCTTTCAAATTATCTGCAGCCGCCTCAAAGGAACCGAAGACAAAGAAGCCAGCTGCTGAAAAGAAAAAGTCCACAGGTACTGCCGGTGATAAAAAGAAAAAGACTAAAGCTGTCAAGAAACAAGTCCCTTCTGCAAAAAAGCCATCGGCTACAAAGAAAACTGCTGAAAAGAAGAAGACTGAAAAGGCAAAAGTTGTCAAAAAGGCTGGTACAGTTAAGGCAAAACCCACTAAAAAGGCACCAGCAACTAAACCAAAAGCGCCCAAAGCTAAAAGTGCCGTAGCAGTAAAACCGAAAAAAGTGTCCCCTGTAAAAAAAACTGCAGCGAAAAAGACAAGCTCGAAGAAGTAAATTGCTTTCTCTGCAATTTAAACAATTTTTCGACAACGTTCGAAACCAAAAAAGCCCTTTTCAGGGCTACAACATATTTATAAAAAGAGTTCAATTTACAAACGCATTTTGATGAAATTTTATATATTTTAGAGTTTAAAATCTTAGGCTAATGTTAATAATATATATGTACATGAATGTATAACACTTGACATTTTTGAGAAACTCATGCTCACTCATTTTCATTTCAAGGGACACAAGATATTCAAAAAAATGTATACTTAGGCCCAATTTACATGAAGAACTTTAATTCATGAATATTTTTTACTTTTCTTTCAAAACATCTTCTAAAATCCTCTAGCACTTAAACGGTGATTTATAATTCATGTATATTTTTATTTCAGGGTTGATTTTTTTAACTTGTAATCGCTTAATTTTCTTTGTTTGATTATTCTTATTTTAACATTGTGCTTTATAGACAAGAATTTCGAGAATGAGTGCAAAAGGAAATAACAAAATTCATGAAAAACAGAAATCATGATGTTTTTTCTACTGCTACTTCGTCTCTATACCGCTCACTTTCAAACAAAAACAGCATGAATAAAATTCTTCGTCTAAATTGGGCCTTATTGAATATACATAAGCATATGAAAACAATTTTCAACATAAAATTTCGTATATATTTATTTTTCATATAGGAATACTCCAGCGATTTTTTTTAAGTATTTGACAAAAAATTGGTAATCTCTTTTCAAAGATCGTTTTGTGGCCCTGAAAAGGGCCTTTTTTTATTAGTTTTTCTCGTTGAAATATATACATTCACTGCCATTTACTTGGAACTTGTATATTTGGTAACGGCTTTAGTACCTTCACTGACAGCATGCTTAGCTAATTCACCAGGCAATAATAGACGGACAGCAGTTTGAATTTCCCGACTAGTAATTGTTGAACGCTTGTTGTAGTGAGCTAAACGTGATGCTTCGGCAGCAATGCGCTCAAATATGTCATTAACAAAGCTGTTCATGATACTCATGGCCTTTGAGGAGATGCCAGTATCCGGATGTACTTGTTTCAAAACTTTGTATATGTAGATGGCATAACTTTCCTTGCGCTTACGCCTCTTTCCCTTATCGCTCTTAGTAATATTCTTTTGCGCTTTGCCAGCTTTTTTTGCTGCTTTACCACTAGTCTTAGGAGGCATTTTACTTCTTCACAATTTGATATTAACTTCACAAACACTTTTTCAACACTGTTCACGAACTTCATACGCAAACATAATTTTAACACATTATATACCTTTTTTCAACCCGTATAGCACACACGAAATTCACTTCGGCTCTGCATGTACAAAGCACCCTTATTTACGAAACCAAGAGCACAAAGAAACTATAAATACACAGCTTATGGCCGATAAACTCGTACAGTCTGTGTTAACAGTGCATTAGTGAAGTGTTTGTATTGAGAAAAAAGAAATACTAGAAAGTGAAAAATGTCTGGTCGCGGTAAAGGAGGAAAAGTTAAAGGCAAAGCAAAATCGCGTTCTAACCGTGCTGGTTTACAATTTCCCGTCGGCCGTATTCATCGTTTGTTGCGTAAGGGCAATTATGCTGAACGTGTTGGTGCCGGTGCTCCAGTTTATTTAGCTGCCGTTATGGAATATTTGGCGGCTGAAGTTCTTGAATTGGCCGGTAATGCTGCTCGTGATAACAAAAAAACTAGAATTATTCCACGTCATTTGCAATTGGCTATTCGCAACGATGAGGAGTTGAATAAATTGCTGTCCGGTGTAACAATTGCTCAAGGTGGTGTTTTACCCAACATCCAAGCTGTTTTATTGCCCAAGAAAACAGAAAAGAAGGCTTAAGCTAAATTTAATGTGAAATAACTATTTCATACAGACTACCGTACATATATAAACCAACCGTCCTTTTCAGGACGACAAATTTCTTTTTCAAAAGAGACATATTTTGTTTTTTAATTTTAAGGAGAAAACTAATAAAGAAATTTATATTAGATGGATTTAATTTTGATGACTACAAACAGGAAATACCATATGGATATTGTCACACACACACACACATATATTCTTTACTTTTGTATTGTTCGCTAAGAATAGATTTATCTAACAAAACCCGTTTATGGAACGAAACATAAATTATGGATTTACACGATGTGTGTATACTAAGAAAAATACAGTTGCCAAAGATGTTTTTTAAGTCGTGCATTAACGAAAAATTTCGTTAAGGGTGTTTTCTTCTTTATATTGCTTTCGTCTCACTATTACTTTACTAAATAACTTAATATTACTTTCTCTTAGTTTCCATTGAAATAAACTTTTGTGCATACATACGCATTTATCTAAAACGTACAAATAATAATTTCTAGTAATTGTAAATGCATTAGCAAGTGTTGATGTTTTGCATATTAAAGAATTTAATCATATACAAATAGGTACAATAGGTATATCACCGACAATTGTTCTTGAACAAATAAAGATCTCTTTTTTGAAAAATATTTGTGGTCCTGAAAAGGACCGATTGTAAATATAATTATATTGATGTTCTTCATTTTATACGTATGTATGTATATATTTAACCGCCGAAGCCGTACAAGGTGCGACCTTGCCTTTTCAAAGCATAGACAACATCCATGGCTGTAACAGTTTTCCTCTTAGCATGCTCGGTATAGGTGACTGCATCACGGATAACATTTTCCAAAAATACTTTCAGAACACCACGAGTTTCTTCATAGATTAAGCCAGAAATACGTTTTACACCACCACGACGAGCCAAACGTCTAATAGCTGGCTTAGTAATACCCTGGATGTTATCACGCAACACTTTACGATGCCGTTTAGCGCCACCTTTACCACCTTTGCCGCGACCAGTCATTTTACAACTATTTCTTTCTTCTTCACTTAAAACGCACTTCACAAATGATTCACAAGAACTGTTAACTTCTGTTTCATTTCATTTCATATTTATTGAATCCCAAAAAAATTTTTACATTTGTTGTAGTTCTAATGCTAAAACTATCATATCCTTAATCTAACATCATTTCTTACATACTATCGTATTTAACAAGAACATTCCACTATTAAAATTTTCCAATAAAAAAGGAATATTTGCACATAAGTGCATACTTTTACTTAAAATTAGTTTGACAATTTTATTTTATATTCTCCAAAAAGGGATCAAAAAAGGAGATGCTTTTGTTATTTCTTATATAATATACTTAAAACTAGCTTATAAACTAAAGATTAAAGAATTAATTCACAAAAGGGGGAGAAATAGAGGTTATTGAGCAGTACTGTAGACCTGGTCAATGATATTCAGCGTACCTATCCTTCTATGATAAAACAGAAGGTCTGCACCGGCAAAAAGGAGACCAGCTCCGTTTAATGTCAGCAAATCGGCAGGAGTGAAGTATTTGGAAAGCCGAACAGCCTCCAGATCATTCACCCTGTGAAAACAGTTCCTCACCAGATAGTTGTCGAGTGAACGTGCCCTCTCCAAAAACCTTATGGCGTTCTTTGTCATAAAAACGTCAACCCTTTCACAGTCAGCTAAAGCGTAGACAGTCTCGTTCGACGGCCTGCGAACTGTCCCATCGAACCCAATTACAGGTCTAAGGCCCAGGCAAGCGACCAACACTCGCCTCTCCCACCTCCTAAGCCTTTCCATCTGGCAGGAAGAGATTCCAAACCAGACCGGAAAGGCATAGCATATGAGAGGCCGAACTACTTGGCGGTATACCAAAAAGCGTATCCTACGGTCAAGGCCTCCTCTACGTCCAAGCACACCCTGATATGCGTTATATGCCCTCTTCACTCCAACTAAATTATTGTCCACGTGGCGATAATACTCAAACCTTTCATGAAATATTACTCCCAGATACCTAATCTTGTCCGACGTCCCGATCAAAGTCCCACCTATTCTCAGTTGCGGAACGTACGATCTCCAATTAGGATAAATATACTTATATTTACCCTTGAATGCCATAGCAACGGTTTTGCCTAAGTTCAGATTAAGCCTCCACCTAGCAAAATACTCATTGAGTAGATTAAGATAATCCCCCAACCGTCTATTTACATTACTGGACCTGGCGCCAGAAGACGCAAGAAGTATGTCATCGGCATATATTATAATAAGATCACTATCAGGTGGCTGAGGTATGTCAGACACATACAAGTTGTACAGCACTGGGCCCAGTAATGAGCCCTGTGGTACACCGGCAGTAATTCGTCCCAGCCCCGATAGCGAGTCCCCAACTCGAACTGCAAATCTCCTATCCTCCAAAAAACCGGCCACGAGCCGACACACATTCTTATCAAATCCCATCCCCAGCATCTTGAAAACAATACCATCCTGCCAAACTGTATCAAAAGCCTTTGCAAAATCTAAACTTACCACAGTCGTCCCACACCTTTTGTTAAGCCCTCTGGCAACATAGTCAGTCAGCACCATAAGTGCATGTGATGTTGACAGTCCACGTCGAAATCCAAATTGGAAGTCCTTTACAATGTTCTTCTCATCAATTGTGCAATTAATTGCCTCTAATATGAATGATTCAAACAGTTTTGCAAAGGCCGACAAAAGTGATATCGGTCTGTAGCTGCCACTCTCAGAAAGATCACATCCCCGTTTCGGTATCGGTACAACCAAAGCCCTTCTCCACGCCCTAGGGAAGTAACCAATATTCAAGCAATGGTTAAAAATTACTGCAAGAAAACGCCATGCAGTGGTGTGCGTCCTTTTCAGCACAAAGTCCGGTATGTTGTCAAAACCACTGGACTTCTTACTCGATCTCCGTCTTAGAGCGCAGCCAACTGCCTCAGCATTAACGAATCCAATATCACCAATGTCCACACGTACAATGTCCCCGTCAGCTGTCATAGTCTCTCCGAATATCGTCATAGGTGCTGACCCATCCAATGTCGAGATAGCTCTCTGCACTTCAACGTTGAATGGATCACTACCCCTTGTCGGAGATGGTCCGAAAAAAGATTCCGCCAACAGATTGGCCTTCCCCGTATCATCAGTTATGATCACGCCACCAGGGCCTCTCAAACTCTTTATCGGGGTGCGAACGTTCAATCCTGCCGCCGTCTTCACCTTTCGGTACGTTCTATTATTGACTCGAATTCTATTTAAGAAATCTGTCCAATACTCCCTCTCAAATACAGCAATAGCCCCTTGTATTATCCTATTAAGATTCCTTATATCGGCTTTCAATGCCCCATGCCTGCTAGGGTCACACCTCTGCAACGTTCGCCTAAATCTCTTTTTGTGTGCTATAAAAGTTAGGATGTGAGATGGAAGTTTCAGCATCCCCCTTCCCCTTACAGTCACCTTCGGAATCGAATGTTCCATTGCATCAAGAAAGGCCCTATTCATTGCCTCAATGCTCTGGTCTATTTCAGTCTCTGTCACATTCCTGTCAATAGGTAAGCCTATGCCTGCCAAGTTCTCAGTCAGTCTATTTCTGTAACGTCGTTTGTCGATTCTGTCAAAGTCATACCTTGTCGGGCACTCCCTAGCTATGAAATCGCCATCATGGAAAGTGAGCTCTACCGCTCTGTGGTCTGATTCGTAATCCAATGTACGAAGTCCATTCGAAGCAGTTGAGACTATGTCCGACGTTGTCAAGAAAAGGTCAATGTATGATGACAGAGCTGCGTTAATTCTTGTTGGTCCGTCAGTCCGTAGTACGTCTATGTCGGGGCTTTCTAACAGTATCTCGCGCAATCTTCGCCCGTTCGTGTTAGTATACGGATCGCCCCAATACGAATGTCTCGTGTTAAGGTCAGCACCTATCACTACGCTGCAATCAATTAATAATGCCTGAACAGCATCGAAACATTCAGCCCCAAGTATCACACCAGGTCTAAGATACATAGAAATCACGATAATATCCCTACCACCTACTCTACGGATACGTACGGCAGTGTTCTCAATAGCCCCCGTACTAAGAACGACCTCTTCACACTGATATTTACTCCTCACAAGAACGGCGGTCCCACCTCCACGTCCATTCTGTCGGTCTTGCCTAAATATCCTATACCCACTCAAATCAAATCTGTGGCGGGCATTAAGACGATGCTCAGCCAACAGAAGAATGTCGGGTTTATGTTCATTCAAGAATAAATTCAACATATGTCGCTTATGTCTGGCGACTATTGAATTAACGTTAACAAAAATTATTTTCATTAGGTTAGCCATGATGACTTAGAGAAATAAACATACCAAATAGAGCACGGGACCTGTCTTCGTCCTTACTCAATGTCTGATAGTCTTTAGCAAAACTCCTGATTCTGTCAAGACATTGTAAGAGTTCACCCCCAAAGAGGCGCTTACAGTCACGATTTATTATATCGAACTGTTCCATGGCGGCACCCAACGAAATTTCAGCCGATGGCTGCTTCCGTGGTCCTGGAGCAATTTTCGAAGGAGTCGAATGCCTCCCGCTCACCGCACCCTTAGCAGCTGCAGCATACGATACACCTGTTTTAATACCAACAGCGGGGGTAGTCAACAATTGGGGCCGATGACCACCGCTCTCCTTTCTCTGCTGCAGCTTACGAAGTAATTCGATACGACGTGGACAGTCCTTTGAACTAGACACATGTCCCTCTGCCTTACAATTAACGCACCTAACCGTTAAGCCCACCCTCTTCGACACCTGGCCCGTGACTAGGTCAGTTGTTAACACTTCAAGCGTGTTCTTCTCCTTCGGAGGCACATCACACTTTCCTGGGCCGTGTGGACCGCCGCACTTCACACACCGGAAAGGCATGTGGCAATTGGTCGACACGTGCCCAAACCGCTGGCAGTTAAAGCACTGAGTGACGCCCCTCTTGACAAATTTTCTCACATGAACCCTGCAGCACAAAATGTACCTTATGGCATAAAATTTGTGGATGTCCGAATCTCTGGACAACGCAACGACCCATTTGTCATATCCTAACTTAACCAGACTTGAAATATTAGTTCTGATCTGGAGCCCATTTAAGTACTCCAATACCTCATCCGTTTGAAACGAATGCGGAAGCCCCTCTATAATGACCCTATATGGTCGCAAACCCTTGGGTGTATAAGTATAAAAATCGACCTGCTGTCCCTCAAGCAAACGTCTAACCTTTTCATGGTCCCCGACCGTGCAGGTCCCTATGTTGGCAACATTTTTGCCCAAAACCTTCATATTAAAATTTTTGTGTCCTAATAAACCCTCAATTGACTTAATGAGAACCTTTATATCAGTATTATATATTGTTATAACAGGTACCTTTCTGCTTTTTCCCTTCTCACCAGCTTGCACTGAAGTAGCGGCATTACACCCCGCGCCTGTCCTCTTGACACCTGCTACCTCATTCCTTTCCTTTCTAACGTTCGATTCTTGCTGAGATTCCCCGACCAACTTCGGCTTTGGATCAGCGCTCATTTCATCTTCGTTCTCAACGCTAGCTTCGCTCTCGCTCTCACTTTCGCTCTCTTCGACTGCTTTGCTATATTTTTTTTCCTTCATTAGGATATTAATAGCCTTATTTAGTTTTTCATTTTCTTCAATGATGAATGCAAATTTTTTCTTGATAAGTTCAATTTCTTCATTTTTCTTAATAATGACATCTTGCAGTTCCTCTACCGTGTCAGCCACTCGAGGTCTTTTTACAGAACAGTTTGGACGCTCGTCCATCTCCATTTCTACAGTTTCTATTTTCAGTTTTATGCCCCCTATGGGCCAGTCACCTAAGCAATCTTCCACTAAAAAAGTTTTAATTTTCACTGTCTATGTAGAAAATGATTCTACTAAGTGGCAAATCTTCACTTATAATAGTTTTATTTTATAATTTTTGAGTCCTATCTCACTTCACTTCTTAGTCTTTCGGTCGCTTTTTAAATTACAACACTAGTCTTAGGAGGCATATTATTTCTTCACAATTTGATATTAACTTCACAAACACTTTTTCAACACTGTTCACGAACTTCCATGTTCATGTGTTAACTTCTGTGAGATTAAACTTATATTTATACCAAACTCAAATAAAAACTGAGGGAGTAAGAGCTATAATGCTATACGTTTCTTTCTATTTACAAAACATACAACCACCATTATACACGCCACACAATTCACAATTCGGTACGATGGAATTTTCTATATAAGCCGAAAACTTCTCCTTCACGACATCAATCGTGTGTGAACAGTGTTGTGTTATAATATAGAAATCGACTGAAAAACTAAGAAGTGAAGTGAAAAATGGCTCGTACGAAGCAAACTGCCCGCAAATCGACTGGTGGCAAAGCACCACGTAAACAATTGGCTACCAAAGCTGCTCGTAAAAGTGCACCGGCTACGGGCGGTGTTAAGAAACCACATCGTTTCCGTCCTGGCACAGTAGCTTTGCGTGAAATTCGTCGCTATCAGAAAAGTACTGAATTGTTGATTCGCAAATTGCCCTTCCAACGTTTGGTCCGTGAAATTGCTCAAGACTTTAAAACTGATTTGCGTTTCCAGAGTTCTGCTGTGATGGCTCTTCAGGAAGCCAGTGAAGCTTACTTGGTTGGTCTCTTCGAA
The DNA here is from genome assembly GCA_963675445.1 of Linnaemya vulpina. Lineage (NCBI taxonomy): Eukaryota > Metazoa > Arthropoda > Insecta > Diptera > Tachinidae > Linnaemya > Linnaemya vulpina. Next base: position 25,160,617 of record OY776276.1, read on the forward strand.
GATACCAATTTGTGTGCCATCCATGCTAAGCGGGTTACTATTATGCCGAAAGATATTCAGTTGGCCAGACGGATTCGTGGCGAACGAGCCTAAATTAACTAATATAACCATTTTTAAAACCAATCGGTCCTTTTCAGGACCACAAAAAAATCTTGTAAAAGAGGATAATTTTTGTTCATATATTCTCACGAGTATTAAATAGACAAGAATTTTTTTTAAGTGACGACTGCTCTTCAATTTTATTCTTAATTTTTCCCTTCATAAATTTTTAGATGTTGTATGCCGTTAAGAGTATTTTCTTCTCCCATTGAAGATTTTCATGCTTTTTATCATACGTCCATATGGATGTATGTAGATACATTTTGTTTCTTTTCTAGTCATCATCTCCCAAAATAATAACTGTTTACAGTGCTGCCACTTTGAAAAATAAATTCTAACTAAAATAATTTAATAAGTTACCAAATTTGAGAAAAAAATAACCAAATTTTAAATGCACTGTTTTATTTGAAGAAAAAAACATACGAGTTTATTCGTAATTGAAATGATATGCAAAGTTAATAATTACAAAATGTAATTCATTTACATGTTAAAGAATTCTTACTATTATGTTTTTATTTTTAATAGGAACGTTACAATAAACTAAATTTAAGCTTCACAAAACAAAAACTTATCAAGTTTTTATCATGACAAAACTGATTTTTTATATAAAATTTTATGATTATCTTAACAAATTTTAATATGTACAGACGCTTAGTTATACAAAAACAAAAAATGAAATAGTTTAACGTACATATTGAAAAATAAGTGCATAAAAAACACAACAAGAAAGTTATTTTAAAAACAAACTTAAAGCTTTTATTTCAAAATAAAAAAATTGTAATTTGCAGGCTTAAGAAATATATATTTTTGTAAAACAATATTTTTTATGAAAAAGTTATTGTATTACAAATGGAGATCAATAGATTTACAATTAATTCATAGTGCTGAGAGTCAAAACTGTGTACAAATTCTTAATTCGTATCTCTGGCAGACCATACGTAATGTGCAACATTTTAATTTTTGCATCATTCTTAAGATTACATATTGTTAATGGTTTGGAAATGAAGACTGTTACGAAATTTCGTTTTAATTAAATTAAGCTGTAAAAACATTCTTTCGGCTGCAGCTGAACTATGTGGTAAAGATAACAAATTTCTTACTTCGATACTTTATCCCAAAATTCAATTATCTCCATATCACCATTAATATCCAAATTGGAAAATCTTAATAATTTCCATTGAGTTAAGCTTTGTTCTTCGTTGCCGCCCGTTAAATTCGGGAAAGTTCTGAACTTGTGTCAATTTTTAATAACGCAGAGCTGAGAAGCGTTGCAATTGTTATGCAACAAACGTAATACAAACAAGTAAATAACAATGTCAACAATTTTATAAAGCGTCATTTAGAGATTTAACAAGTAAAACATGAAAGTATTTACAACCATTATTATTTTCGGAAAAAAGTAACCAATATCAAATATATATTCACTTTGGAAAAATATTTCCCATTTTGCTTAGAAATAACTAGCTCTGACTGCTTATTTCATGATATTGAATGAGTTATATTATTTTTTTCAATACATTTAAAGCAAAAAATCAAATGAAACTATTATTATTTTTAATATTTATATATAGAACATATATGTATATATAAAACATATGTATTTTACACTTTATTATGAAGTAAAGTAATAATTCCTATACATTTAGTCCATATTTTCAATAATATGATATATAAAAATATGCGAATGTAAAGTTTGCAAATATGTGGAATTTTGCTTTCATAGAGTAAATTTTTGAAACATATAAAATAACTCGAAATAATAATATAATTTAAGTTTTCTTGTTTCAACCTAAGGACAACATATAAAATACTAGTTATATATAATTGGAATATAAATTATCTATGCAATTGTTAAAATATATGAAAATTTTATCAATAATTTGCAATTTCGTTTTTGGGTTCTTGATGAGAAAATGTTCGTAGAAGTTTTCATAGTAGTTATAAGTTGATACTTTTATTTGCCAGTCATTTTGTGATATCTAATCTATGAATCCATAATAGAAGGTATGTTAATTTGTATACAACTTTTAAGAAACAGATCAAATTATGTAAAAACTTTTGTTGAATTTTTATACGCTGGCACTAAACATGTTGCAGTCTATAAATGTTGACTACTATGGACTTCTCATACCTGGCTAATAAGGAAAATTGAACTTTTTTTTTGAAAGTGTGTTAAGTAAATTTTCTGTGCGCAAATTAAGTGAGAAGAAATAAGATGCCTGATTCTGCCGTTGTTGAAACTGCCGCATCTCCCGTAGTTGCTTCAGCTACCGAGAAAAAAACAAAGAAAGCTGTAAAGGCGAAAAAGCCATCTAGCGTCCCTAGCCATCCGCCAACTCATCAAATGGTTGATGCTGCCATAAAATCATTGAAGGAACGCGGTGGTTCATCTCTGCCAGCAATAAAGAAATACCTTACGAGTACTTATAAGGTAGATGCTCAAAAATTGGCTCCTTTCATTAAAAGATATTTGAAAAGTGCTGTAACTAGTGGAAAATTAATTCAAACTAAAGGTAAGGGTGCATCGGGCTCTTTCAAATTATCTGCAGCCGCCTCAAAGGAACCGAAGACAAAGAAGCCAGCTGCTGAAAAGAAAAAGTCCACAGGTACTGCCGGTGATAAAAAGAAAAAGACTAAAGCTGTCAAGAAACAAGTCCCTTCTGCAAAAAAGCCATCGGCTACAAAGAAAACTGCTGAAAAGAAGAAGACTGAAAAGACCAAGGCAAAAGTTGTCAAAAAGGCTGGTACAGTTAAGGCAAAACCCACTAAAAAGGCACCAGCAACTAAACCAAAAGCGCCCAAAGCTAAAAGTGCCGTAGCAGTAAAACCGAAAAAAGTGTCCCCTGTAAAAAAAACTGCAGCGAAAAAGACAAGCTCGAAGAAGTAAATTGCTTTCTCTGCAATTTAAACAATTTTTCGACAACGTTCGAAACCAAAAAAGCCCTTTTCAGGGCTACAACATATTTATAAAAAGAGTTCAATTTACAAACGCATTTTGAATGGAAGATCATCATCATCGATCATCATGAAGTTCGTGAACAGTGTTGAAAAAGTTTTTGTGAAGTTAATATCAAATTGTGAAGAAATAATATGCCTCCTAAGACTAGTGTTGTAATTTAAAAAGCGACCGAAAGACTAAGAAGTGAAGTGAGATAGGACTCAAAAAAATAAAAATTATAAAATAAAACTATTATAAGTGAAGATTTGCCACTTAGTAGAATCATTTTCTACATAGACAGTGAAAATTAAAACTTTTTTAGTGGAAGATTGCTTAGGTGACTGGCCCATAGGGGGCATAAAACTGAAAATAGAAACTGGAGAAATGGAGATGGACGAGCGTCCAAACTGTTCTGTAAAAAGACCTCGAGTGGCTGACACGGTAGAGGAACTGCAAGATGTCATTATTAAGAAAAATGAAGAAATTGAACTTATCAAGAAAAAATTTGCATTCATCATTGAAGAAAATGAAAAACTAAATAAGGCTATTAATATCCTAATGAAGGAAAAAAAATATAGCAAAGCAGTCGAAGAGAGCGAAAGTGAGAGCGAGAGCGAAGCTAGCGTTGAGAACGAAGATGAAATGAGCGCTGATCCAAAGCCGAACTTGGTCGGGGAAACTCAGCAAGAATCGAACGTTAGAAAGGAAAGGAATGAGGTAGCAGGTGTGAAGAGGACAGGTGCGGGGTGTAATGCCGCTACTTCAGTGCAAGCTGGTGAGAAGGGAAAAAGTAGAAAGGTACCTGTTATAACAATATATAATACTGATATAAAGGTTTTCATTAAGTCAATTGAGAGTTTATTAGGACACAAAAATTTTAATATAAAGGTTTTGGGCAAAAATGTTGCCAACATAGGGACCTGCACGGTCGGGGACCATGAAAAGGTTAGACGTTTGCTTGAGGGACAGCAGGTCGATTTTTATACTTATACACCCAAGGGTTTGCGACCATACAGGGTCATTATAGAGGGGCTTCCGCATTCGTTTCAAACGGATGAGGTATTGGAGTACTTAAATGGGCTCCAGATCAGAATTAATATTTCAAGTCTGGTTAAGTTAGGATATGACAAATGGGTCGTTGCGTTGTCCAGAGATTCGGACATCCACAAATTTTATGCCATAAGGTACATTTTGTGCTGCAGGGTTCATGTGAGAAAATTTGTCAAGAGGGGCGTCACTCAGTGCTTTAACTGCCAGCGGTTTGGGCACGTGTCGACCAATTGCCACATGCCTTTCCGGTGTGTGAAGTGCGGCGGTCCACACGGCCCAGGAAAGTGTGATGTGCCTCCGAAGGAGAAGAACACGCTTGAAGTGTTAACAACTGACCTAGTCACGGGCCAGGTGTCGAAGAGGGTGGGCTTAACGGTTAGGTGCGTTAATTGTAAGGCAGAGGGACATGTGTCTAGTTCAAAGGACTGTCCACGTCGTATCGAATTACTTCGTAAGCTGCAGCAGAGAAAGGAGAGCGGTGGTCATCGGCCCCAATTGTTGACTACCCCCACTGTTGGTATTAAAACAGGTGTATCGTATGCTGTAGCTGCTAAGGGTGCGGTGAGCGGGAGGCATTCGACTCCTTCGAAAATTGCTCCAGGACCACGGAAGCAGCCATCGGCTGAAATTTTGTTGGGTGCCGCCATGGAACAGTTCGATATAATAAATCGTGACTGTAAGCGCCTCTTTGGGGGTGAACTCTTACAATGTCTTGACAGAATCAGGAGTTTTGCTAAAGACTATCAGACATTGAGTAAGGACGAAGACAGGTCCCGTGCTCTATTTGGTATGTTTATTTCTCTAAGTCATCATGGCTAACCTAATGAAAATAATTTTTGTTAACGTTAATTCAATAGTCGCCAGACATAAGCGACATATGTTGAATTTATTCTTGAATGAACATAAACCCGACATTCTTCTGTTGGCTGAGCATCGTCTTAATGCCCGCCACAGATTTGATTTGAGTGGGTATAGGATATTTAGGCAAGACCGACAGAATGGACGCGGAGGTGGGACCGCCGTTCTTGTGAGGAGTAAATATCAGTGTGAAGAGGTCGTTCTTAGTACGGGGGCTATTGAGAACACTGCCGTACGTATCCGTAGAGTAGGTGGTAGGGATATTATCGTGATTTCTATGTATCTTAGACCTGGTGTGATACTTGGGGCTGAATGTTTCGATGCTGTTCAGGCATTATTAATTGATTGCAGCGTAGTGATAAGTGCTGACCTTAACACGAGACATTCGTATTGGGGCGATCCGTATACTAACACGAACGGGCGAAGATTGCGCGAGATACTGTTAGAGAGCCCCGACATAGACGTACTACGGACTGACGGACCAACAAGAATTAACGCAGCTCTGTCATCATACATTGACCTTTTCTTGACAACGTCGGACATAGTCTCAACTGCTTCGAATGGACTTCGTACATTGGATTACGAATCAGACCACAGAGCGGTAGAGCTCACTTTCCATGATGGCGATTTCATAGCTAGGGAGTGCCCGACAAGGTATGACTTTGACAGAATCGACAAACGACGTTACAGAAATAGACTGACTGAGAACTTGGCAGGCATAGGCTTACCTATTGACAGGAATGTGACAGAGACTGAAATAGACCAGAGCATTGAGGCAATGAATAGGGCCTTTCTTGATGCAATGGAACATTCGATTCCGAAGGTGACTGTAAGGGGAAGGGGGATGCTGAAACTTCCATCTCACATCCTAACTTTTATAGCACACAAAAAGAGACTTAGGCGAACGTTGCAGAGGTGTGACCCTAGCAGGCATGGGGCATTGAAAGCCGATATAAGGAATCTTAATAGGATAATACAAGGGGCTATTGCTGTATTTGAGAGGGAGTATTGGACAGATTTCTTAAATAGAATTCGAGTCAATAATAGAACGTACCGAAAGGTGAAGACGGCGGCAGGATTGAACGTTCGCACCCCGATAAAGAGTTTGAGAGGCCCTGGTGGCGTGATCATAACTGATGATACGGGGAAGGCCAATCTGTTGGCGGAATCTTTTTTCGGACCATCTCCGACAAGGGGTAGTGATCCATTCAACGTTGAAGTGCAGAGAGCTATCTCGACATTGGATGGGTCAGCACCTATGACGATATTCGGAGAGACTATGACAGCTGACGGGGACATTGTACGTGTGGACATTGGTGATATTGGATTCGTTAATGCTGAGGCAGTTGGCTGCGCTCTAAGACGGAGATCGAGTAAGAAGTCCAGTGGTTTTGACAACATACCGGACTTTGTGCTGAAAAGGACGCACACCACTGCATGGCGTTTTCTTGCAGTAATTTTTAACCATTGCTTGAATATTGGTTACTTCCCTAGGGCGTGGAGAAGGGCTTTGGTTGTACCGATACCGAAACGGGGATGTGATCTTTCTGAGAGTGGCAGCTACAGACCGATATCACTTTTGTCGGCCTTTGCAAAACTGTTTGAATCATTCATATTAGAGGCAATTAATTGCACAATTGATGAGAAGAACATTGTAAAGGACTTCCAATTTGGTTTTCGACGTGGACTGTCAACATCACATGCACTTATGGTGCTGACTGACTATGTTGCCAGAGGGCTTAACAAGAGGTGTGGGACGACTGTGGTAAGTTTAGATTTTGCAAAGGCTTTTGATACAGTTTGGCAGGATGGTATTGTTTTCAAGATGCTGGGGATGGGATTTGATAAGAATGTGTGTCGGCTCGTGGCCGGTTTTTTGGAGGATAGGAGATTTGCAGTTCGAGTTGGGGACTCGCTATCGGGGCTGGGACGAATTACTGCCGGTGTACCACAGGGCTCATTACTGGGCCCAGTGCTGTACAACTTGTATGTGTCTGACATACCTCAGCCACCTGATAGTGATCTTATTATAATATATGCTGATGACATACTTCTTGCGTCTTCTGGCGCCAGGTCCAGTAATGTAAATAGACGGTTGGGGGATTATCTTAATCTACTCAATGAGTATTTTGCTAGGTGGAGGCTTAATCTGAACTTAGGCAAAACCGTTGCTATGGCATTCAAGGGTAAATATAAGTATATTTATCCTAATTGGAGATCGTACGTTCCGCAACTGAGAATAGGTGGGACTTTGATCGGGACGTCGGACAAGATTAGGTATCTGGGAGTAATATTTCATGAAAAGTTTGAGTATTATCGCCACGTGGACAATACTTTAGTTGGAGTGAAGAGGGCATACAACGCATATCAGGGTGTGCTTGGACGTAGAGGAGGCCTTGACCGTAGGATACGCTTTTTGGTATACCGCCAAGTAGTTCGGCCTCTCATATGCTATACCTTTCCGGTCTGGTTTGGAATCTCTTCCTGCCAGATGGAAAGGCTTAGGAGGTGGGAGAGGCGAGTGTTGGTCGCTTGCCTGGGCCTTAGACCTGTAATTGGGTTCGATGGGACAGTTCGCAGGCCGTCGAACGAGACTGTCTACGCTTTAGCTGACTGTGAAAGGGTTGACGTTTTTATGACAAAGAACGCCATAAGGTTTTTGGAGAGGGCACGTTCACTCGACAACTATCTGGTGAGGAACTGTTTTCACAGGGTGAATGATCTGGAGGCTGTTCGGCTTTCCAAATACTTCACTCCTGCCGATTTGCTGACATTAAACGGAGCTGGTCTCCTTTTTGCCGGTGCAGACCTTCTGTTTTATCATAGAAGGATAGGTACGCTGAATATCATTGACCAGGTCTACAGTACTGCTCAATAACCTCTATTTCTCCCCCTTTTGTAAATTAATTCTTTAATCTTTAGTTTATAAGCTAGTTTTAAGTATATTATATAAGAAATAACAAAAGCGTCTCCTTTTTTGATCCCTTTTTGGAGAATATAAAATAAAATTGTCAAACTAATTTTAAGTAAAAGTATGCACTTATGTGCAAATATTCCTTTTTTATTGGAAAATTTTAATAGTGGAATGTTCTTGTTAAATACGATAGTATGTAAGAAATGATGTTAGATTAAGGATATGATAGTTTTAGCATTAGAACTACAACAAATGTAAAAATTTTTTTGGGATTCAATAAATATGAAATGAAATGAAAAATGAAAAACGCATTTTGATGAAATTTTATATATTTTAGAGTTTAAAATCTTAGGCTAATGTTAATAATATATATGTACATGAATGTATAACACTTGACATTTTTGAGAAACTCATGCTCACTCATTTTCATTTCAAGGGACACAAGATATTCAAAAAAATGGTTACTTAGGCCCAATTTACATGAAGAATTTTAATTCATGAATATTTTTTACTTTTCTTTCAAAACATCTTCTAAAATCCTCTAGCACTTAAACGGTGATTTATAATTCATGTATATTTTTATTTCAGGGTTAATTTTTTTAACTTGTAATCGCTTAATTTTCTTTGTTTGATTATTCTTATTTTAACATTGTGCTTTATAGACAAGAATTTCGAGAATGAGTGCAAAAGGAAATAACAAAATTCATGAAAAACAGAAATCATGATGTTTTTTCTACTGCTACTTTCAAACAAAAACAGCATGAATAAAATTCTTCGTCTAAATTGGGCCTTATTGAATATGCATGAGCATATGAAAACAATTTTCAACATAAAATTTCGTATATATTTATTTTTCATATAGGAATACTCCAGCGATTTTTTTTTTAAGTATTTGACAAAAAATTGGTAATCTCTTTTCAAAGATCGTTTTGTGGCCCTGAAAAGGGCCTTTTTTTATTATTAGTTTTTCTCGTTGAAATATATACATTCACTGCCATTTACTTGGAACTTGTATATTTGGTAACGGCTTTAGTACCTTCACTGACAGCATGCTTAGCTAATTCACCAGGCAATAATAGACGGACAGCAGTTTGAATTTCCCGACTAGTAATTGTTGAACGCTTGTTGTAGTGAGCTAAACGTGATGCTTCGGCAGCAATGCGCTCAAATATGTCATTAACAAAGCTGTTCATGATACTCATGGCCTTTGAGGAGATGCCAGTATCCGGATGTACTTGTTTCAAAACTTTGTATATGTAGATGGCATAACTTTCCTTGCGCTTACGCCTCTTTCCCTTATCGCTCTTAGTAATATTCTTTTGCGCTTTGCCAGCTTTTTTTGCTGCTTTACCACTAGTCTTAGGAGGCATATTATTTCTTCACAATTTGATATTAACTTCACAAACACTTTTTCAACACTGTTCACGAACTTCATACGCAAACATAATTTTAACACATTATATACCTTTTTTCAACCCGTATAGCACACACGAAATTCACTTCGGCTCTGCATGTACAAAGCACCCTTATTTACGAAACCAAGAGCACAAAGAAACTATAAATACACAGCTTATGGCCGATAAACTCGTACAGCCTGTGTTAACAGTGCATTAGTGAAGTGTTTGTATTGAGAAGAAGAAAATACTAGAAAGTGAAAAATGTCTGGTCGTGGCAAAGGAGGAAAAGTTAAAGGCAAAGCAAAATCGCGTTCTAACCGTGCTGGTTTACAATTTCCCGTCGGCCGTATTCATCGTTTGTTGCGTAAGGGCAATTATGCTGAACGTGTTGGTGCCGGTGCTCCAGTTTATTTAGCTGCCGTTATGGAATATTTGGCGGCTGAAGTTCTTGAATTGGCCGGTAATGCTGCTCGTGATAACAAAAAAACTAGAATTATTCCACGTCATTTGCAATTGGCTATTCGCAACGATGAGGAGTTGAATAAATTGCTGTCCGGTGTAACAATTGCTCAAGGTGGTGTTTTACCCAACATCCAAGCTGTTTTATTGCCCAAGAAAACAGAAAAGAAGGCTTAAGCTAAATTTAATGTGAAATAACTATTTCATACAGACTACCGTACATATATAAACCAACCGTCCTTTTCAGGACGACAAATTTCTTTTTCAAAAGAGACATATTTTGTTTTTTAATTTTAAGGAGAAAACTAATAAAGAAATTTATATTAGATGGATTTAATTTTGATGACTACAAACGAAATATCATATGGATATTGTCACACACACACACATATTTTCTTTACTTTTGTATTGTTCGCTAAGAATAGATTTATCTAACAAAACCCGTTTATGGGACGAAACATAAATTATGGATTTACACGATGTGTGTATACTAAGAAAAATACAGTTGCCAAAGATGTTTTTTAAGTCGTGCATTAACGAAAAATTTCGTTAAGGGTGTTTTCTTCTTTATATTGCTTTCGTCTCACTATTACTTTACTGAATAACTTAATATTACTTTCTCTTAGTTTCCATTGTTTTTCAATTGAAATAAACTTTTGTGCATACATACGCATTTATCTAAAACGTACAAACAATAATTTCTAGTAATTGTAAAATGCATTAGCAAGTGTTGATGTTTTGCATATTAAAAAATTTAATCATATACAAATAGGTATATCACCGACAATTGTTCTTGAACAAATAAAGATCTCTTTTTTGAAAAATATTTGTGGTCCTGAAAAGGACCGATTGTAAATATAATTATATTGATGTTCTTTATTTTATACGTATGTATGTATATATTTAACCGCCGAAGCCGTACAAGGTGCGACCTTGCCTTTTCAAAGCATAGACAACATCCATGGCTGTAACAGTTTTCCTCTTAGCATGCTCGGTATAGGTGACTGCATCACGGATAACATTTTCCAAAAATACTTTCAGAACACCACGAGTTTCTTCATAGATTAAGCCAGAAATACGTTTTACACCACCACGACGAGCCAAACGTCTAATAGCTGGCTTAGTAATACCCTGGATGTTATCACGCAACACTTTACGATGCCGTTTAGCGCCACCTTTTCCCAAACCTTTACCACCTTTGCCGCGACCAGTCATTTTACAACTATTTCTTTCTTCTTCACTTAAAACGCACTTCACAAATGATTCACAAGAACTGTTAACTTCTGTGAGATTAAACTTATATTTATACCAAACTCAAATAAAAACTGAGGGAGTAAGAGCTATAATGCTATACGTTTCTTTCTATTTACAAAACATACAACCACCATTATACACGCCACACAATTCACAATTCGGTACGATGGAATTTTCTATATAAGCCGAAAACTTCTCCTTCACGACATCAATCGTGTGTGAACAGTGTTGTGTTATAATATAGAAATCGACTGAAAAACTAAGAAGTGAAGTGAAAAATGGCTCGTACGAAGCAAACTGCCCGCAAATCGACTGGTGGCAAAGCACCACGTAAACAATTGGCTACCAAAGCTGCTCGTAAAAGTGCACCGGCTACGGGCGGTGTTAAGAAACCACATCGTTTCCGTCCTGGCACAGTAGCTTTGCGTGAAATTCGTCGCTATCAGAAAAGTACTGAATTGTTGATTCGCAAATTGCCCTTCCAACGTTTGGTCCGTGAAATTGCTCAAGACTTTAAAACTGATTTGCGTTTCCAGAGTTCTGCTGTGATGGCTCTTCAGGAAGCCAGTGAAGCTTACTTGGTTGGTCTCTTCGAAGATACCAATTTGTGTGCCATCCATGCTAAGCGGGTTACTATTATGCCGAAAGATATTCAGTTGGCCAGACGGATTCGTGGCGAACGAGCCTAAATTAACTAATATAACCATTTTTAAAACCAATCGGTCCTTTTCAGGACCACAAAAAAATCTTGTAAAAGAGGATAATTTTTGTTCATATATTCTCACGAGTATTAAATAGACAAGAATTTTTTTTAAGTGACGACTGCTCTTCAATTTTATTCTTAATTTTTCCCTTCATAAATTTTTAGATGTTGTATGCCGTTAAGAGTATTTTCTTCTCCCATTGAAGATTTTCATGCTTTTTATCATACGTCCATATGGATGTATGTAGATACATTTTGTTTCTTTTCTAGTCATCATCTCCCAAAATAATAACTGTTTACAGTGCTGCCACTTTGAAAAATAAATTCTAACTAAAATAATTTAATAAGTTACCAAATTTGAGAAAAAAATAACCAAATTTTAAATGCACTGTTTTATTTGAAGAAAAAAACATACGAGTTTATTCGTAATTGAAATGATATGCAAAGTTAATAATTACAAAATGTAATTCATTTACATGTTAAAGAATTCTTACTATTATGTTTTTATTTTTAATAGGAACGTTACAATAAACTAAATTTAAGCTTCACAAAACAAAAACTTATCAAGTTTTTATCATGACAAAACTGATTTTTTATATAAAATTTTATGATTATCTTAACAAATTTTAATATGTACAGACGCTTAGTTATACAAAAACAAAAAATGAAATAGTTTAACGTACATATTGAAAAATAAGTGCATAAAAAACACAACAAGAAAGTTATTTTAAAAACAAACTTAAAGCTTTTATTTCAAAATAAAAAAATTGTAATTTGCAGGCTTAAGAAATATATATTTTTGTAAAACAATATTTTTTATGAAAAAGTTATTGTATTACAAATGGAGATCAATAGATTTACAATTAATTCATAGTGCTGAGAGTCAAAACTGTGTACAAATTCTTAATTCGTATCTCTGGCAGACCATACGTAATGTGCAACATTTTAATTTTTGCATCATTCTTAAGATTACATATTGTTAATGGTTTGGAAATGAAGACTGTTACGAAATTTCGTTTTAATTAAATTAAGCTGTAAAAACATTCTTTCGGCTGCAGCTGAACTATGTGGTAAAGATAACAAATTTCTTACTTCGATACTTTATCCCAAAATTCAATTATCTCCATATCACCATTAATATCCAAATTGGAAAATCTTAATAATTTCCATTGAGTTAAGCTTTGTTCTTCGTTGCCGCCCGTTAAATTCGGGAAAGTTCTGAACTTGTGTCAATTTTTAATAACGCAGAGCTGAGAAGCGTTGCAATTGTTATGCAACAAACGTAATACAAACAAGTAAATAACAATGTCAACAATTTTATAAAGCGTCATTTAGAGATTTAACAAGTAAAACATGAAAGTATTTACAACCATTATTATTTTCGGAAAAAAGTAACCAATATCAAATATATATTCACTTTGGAAAAATATTTCCCATTTTGCTTAGAAATAACTAGCTCTGACTGCTTATTTCATGATATTGAATGAGTTATATTATTTTTTTCAATACATTTAAAGCAAAAAATCAAATGAAACTATTATTATTTTTAATATTTATATATAGAACATATATGTATATATAAAACATATGTATTTTACACTTTATTATGAAGTAAAGTAATAATTCCTATACATTTAGTCCTTATTTTCAATAATATGATATATAAAAATATGCGAATGTAAAGTTTGCAAATATGTGGAATTTTGCTTTCATAGAGTAAATTTTTGAAACATATAAAATAACTCGAAATAATAATATAATTTAAGTTTTCTTGTTTCAACCTAAGGACAACATATAAAATACTAGTTATATATAATTGGAATATAAATTATCTATGCAATTGTTAAAATATATGAAAATTTTATCAATAATTTGCAATTTCGTTTTTGGGTTCCTGATGAGAAAATGTTCGTAGAAGTTTTCATAGTAGTTATAAGTTGATACTTTTATTTGCCAGTCATTTTGTGATATCTAATCTATGAATCCATAATAGAAGGTATGTTAATTTGTATACAACTTTTAAGAAACAGATCAAATTATGTAAAAACTTTTGTTGAATTTTTATACGCTGGCACTAAACATGTTGCAGTCTATAAATGTTGACTACTATGGACTTCTCATACCTGGCTAATAAGGAAAATTGAACTTTTTTTTTTGAAAGTGTGTTAAGTAAATTTTCTGTGCGCAAATTAAGTGAGAAGAAATAAGATGCCTGATTCTGCCGTTGTTGAAACTGCCGTATCTCCTGTAGTTGCTTCAGCTACCGAGAAAAAAACAAAGAAAGCTGTAAAGGCGAAAAAGCCATCTAGCGTCCCTAGCCATCCACCAACTCATCAAATGGTTGATGCTGCCATAAAATCATTGAAGGAACGCGGTGGTTCATCTCTGCCAGCAATAAAGAAATACCTTACGAGTACTTATAAGGTAGATGCTCAAAAATTGGCTCCTTTCATTAAAAGATACTTGAAAAGTGCTGTAACTAGTGGAAAATTAATTCAAACTAAAGGTAAGGGTGCATCGGGCTCTTTCAAATTATCTGCAGCCGCCTCAAAGGAACCGAAGACAAAGAAGCCAGCTGCTGAAAAGAAAAAGTCCACAGGTACTGCCGGTGATAAAAAGAAAAAGACTAAAGCTGTCAAGAAACAAGTCCCTTCTGCAAAAAAGCCATCGGCTACAAAGAAAACTGCTGAAAAGAAGAAGACTGAAAAGGCAAAAGTTGTCAAAAAGGCTGGTACAGTTAAGGCAAAACCCACTAAAAAGGCACCAGCAACTAAACCAAAAGCGCCCAAAGCTAAAAGTGCCGTAGCAGTAAAACCGAAAAAAGTGTCCCCTGTAAAAAAAACTGCAGCGAAAAAGACAAGCTCGAAGAAGTAAATTGCTTTCTCTGCAATTTAAACAATTTTTCGACAACGTTCGAAACCAAAAAAGCCCTTTTCAGGGCTACAACATATTTATAAAAAGAGTTCAATTTACAAACGCATTTTGATGAAATTTTATATATTTTAGAGTTTAAAATCTTAGGCTAATGTTAATAATATATATGTACATGAATGTATAACACTTGACATTTTTGAGAAACTCATGCTCACTCATTTTCATTTCAAGGGACACAAGATATTCAAAAAAATGTATACTTAGGCCCAATTTACATGAAGAACTTTAATTCATGAATATTTTTTACTTTTCTTTCAAAACATCTTCTAAAATCCTCTAGCACTTAAACGGTGATTTATAATTCATGTATATTTTTATTTCAGGGTTGATTTTTTTAACTTGTAATCGCTTAATTTTCTTTGTTTGATTATTCTTATTTTAACATTGTGCTTTATAGACAAGAATTTCGAGAATGAGTGCAAAAGGAAATAACAAAATTCATGAAAAACAGAAATCATGATGTTTTTTCTACTGCTACTTCGTCTCTATACCGCTCACTTTCAAACAAAAACAGCATGAATAAAATTCTTCGTCTAAATTGGGCCTTATTGAATATACATAAGCATATGAAAACAATTTTCAACATAAAATTTCGTATATATTTATTTTTCATATAGGAATACTCCAGCGATTTTTTTAAGTATTTGACAAAAAATTGGTAATCTCTTTTCAAAGATCGTTTTGTGGCCCTGAAAAGGGCCTTTTTTTATTAGTTTTTCTCGTTGAAATATATACATTCACTGCCATTTACTTGGAACTTGTATATTTGGTAACGGCTTTAGTACCTTCACTGACAGCATGCTTAGCTAATTCACCAGGCAATAATAGACGGACAGCAGTTTGAATTTCCCGACTAGTAATTGTTGAACGCTTGTTGTAGTGAGCTAAACGTGATGCTTCGGCAGCAATGCGCTCAAATATGTCATTAACAAAGCTGTTCATGATACTCATGGCCTTTGAGGAGATGCCAGTATCCGGATGTACTTGTTTCAAAACTTTGTATATGTAGATGGCATAACTTTCCTTGCGCTTACGCCTCTTTCCCTTATCGCTCTTAGTAATATTCTTTTGCGCTTTGCCAGCTTTTTTTGCTGCTTTACCACTAGTCTTAGGAGGCATATTATTTCTTCACAATTTGATATTAACTTCACAAACACTTTTTCAACACTGTTCACGAACTTCATACGCAAACATAATTTTAACACATTATATACCTTTTTTCAACCCGTATAGCACACACGAAATTCACTTCGGCTCTGCATGTACAAAGCACCCTTATTTACGAAACCAAGAGCACAAAGAAACTATAAATACACAGCTTATGGCCGATAAACTCGTACAGTCTGTGTTAACAGTGCATTAGTGAAGTGTTTGTATTGAGAAAAAAAAAAATACTAGAAAGTGAAAAATGTCTGGTCGTGGTAAAGGAGGAAAAGTTAAAGGCAAAGCAAAATCGCGTTCTAACCGTGCTGGTTTACAATTTCCCGTCGGCCGTATTCATCGTTTGTTGCGTAAGGGCAACTATGCTGAACGTGTTGGGGCCGGTGCTCCAGTTTATTTAGCTGCCGTTATGGAATATTTGGCGGCTGAAGTTCTTGAATTGGCCGGTAATGCTGCTCGTGATAACAAAAAAACTAGAATTATTCCACGTCATTTGCAATTGGCTATTCGCAACGATGAGGAGTTGAATAAATTGCTGTCCGGTGTAACAATTGCTCAAGGTGGTGTTTTACCCAACATCCAAGCTGTTTTATTGCCCAAGAAAACAGAAAAGAAGGCTTAAGCTAAATTTAATGTGAAATAACTATTTCATACAGACTACCGTACATATATAAACCAACCGTCCTTTTCAGGACGACAAATTTCTTTTTCAAAAGAGACATATTTTGTTTTTTAATTTTAAGGAGAAAACTAATAAAGAAATTTATATTAGATGGATTTAATTTTGATGACTACAAACAGGAAATACCATATGGATATTGTCACACACACACACACATATATTCTTTACTTTTGTATTGTTCGCTAAGAATAGATTTATCTAACAAAACCCGTTTATGGAACGAAACATAAATTATGGATTTACACGATGTGTGTATACTAAGAAAAATACAGTTGCCAAAGATGTTTTTTAAGTCGTGCATTAACGAAAAATTTCGTTAAGGGTGTTTTCTTCTTTATATTGCTTTCGTCTCACTATTACTTTACTAAATAACTTAATATTACTTTCTCTTAGTTTCCATTGAAATAAACTTTTGTGCATACATACGCATTTATCTAAAACGTACAAATAATAATTTCTAGTAATTGTAAATGCATTAGCAAGTGTTGATGTTTTGCATATTAAAGAATTTAATCATATACAAATAGGTACAATAGGTATATCACCGACAATTGTTCTTGAACAAATAAAGATCTCTTTTTTGAAAAATATTTGTGGTCCTGAAAAGGACCGATTGTAAATATAATTATATTGATGTTCTTCATTTTATACGTATGTATGTATATATTTAACCGCCGAAGCCGTACAAGGTGCGACCTTGCCTTTTCAAAGCATAGACAACATCCATGGCTGTAACAGTTTTCCTTTTAGCATGCTCGGTATAGGTGACTGCATCACGGATAACATTTTCCAAAAATACTTTCAGAACACCACGAGTTTCTTCATAGATTAAGCCAGAAATACGTTTTACACCACCACGACGAGCCAAACGTCTAATAGCTGGCTTAGTAATACCCTGGATGTTATCACGCAACACTTTACGATGCCGTTTAGCGCCACCTTTTCCCAAACCTTTACCACCTTTGCCGCGACCAGTCATTTTACAACTATTTCTTTCTTCTTCACTTAAAACGCACTTCACAAATGATTCACAAGAACTGTTAACTTCTGTGAGATTAAACTTATATTTATACCAAACTCAAATAAAAACTGAGGGAGTAAGAGCTATAATGCTATACGTTTCTTTCTATTTACAAAACATACAACCACCATTATACACGCCACACAATTCACAATTCGGTACGATGGAATTTTCTATATAAGCCGAAAACTTCTCCTTCACGACATCAATCGTGTGTGAACAGTGTTGTGTTATAATATAGAAATCGACTGAAAAACTAAGAAGTGAAGTGAAAAATGGCTCGTACGAAGCAAACTGCCCGCAAATCGACTGGTGGCAAAGCACCACGTAAACAATTGGCTACCAAAGCTGCTCGTAAAAGTGCACCGGCTACGGGCGGTGTTAAGAAACCACATCGTTTCCGTCCTGGCACAGTA
Source organism: Linnaemya vulpina (assembly GCA_963675445.1). Lineage (NCBI taxonomy): Eukaryota > Metazoa > Arthropoda > Insecta > Diptera > Tachinidae > Linnaemya > Linnaemya vulpina. Next base: position 25,178,503 of record OY776276.1, read on the forward strand.
GCTTTGCGTGAAATTCGTCGCTATCAGAAAAGTACTGAATTGTTGATTCGCAAATTGCCCTTCCAACGTTTGGTCCGTGAAATTGCTCAAGACTTTAAAACTGATTTGCGTTTCCAGAGTTCTGCTGTGATGGCTCTTCAGGAAGCCAGTGAAGCTTACTTGGTTGGTCTCTTCGAAGATACCAATTTGTGTGCCATCCATGCTAAGCGGGTTACTATTATGCCGAAAGATATTCAGTTGGCCAGACGGATTCGTGGCGAACGAGCCTAAATTAACTAATATAACCATTTTTAAAACCAATCGGTCCTTTTCAGGACCACAAAAAAATCTTGTAAAAGAGGATAATTTTTGTTCATATATTCTCACGAGTATTAAATAGACAAGAATTTTTTTTAAGTGACGACTGCTCTTCAATTTTATTCTTAATTTTTCCCTTCATAAATTTTTAGATGTTGTATGCCGTTAAGAGTATTTTCTTCTCCCATTGAAGATTTTCATGCTTTTTATCATACGTCCATATGGATGTATGTAGATACATTTTGTTTCTTTTCTAGTCATCATCTCCCAAAATAATAACTGTTTACAGTGCTGCCACTTTGAAAAATAAATTCTAACTAAAATAATTTAATAAGTTACCAAATTTGAGAAAAAAATAACCAAATTTTAAATGCACTGTTTTATTTGAAGAAAAAAACATACGAGTTTATTCGTAATTGAAATGATATGCAAAGTTAATAATTACAAAATGTAATTCATTTACATGTTAAAGAATTCTTACTATTATGTTTTTATTTTTAATAGGAACGTTACAATAAACTAAATTTAAGCTTCACAAAACAAAAACTTATCAAGTTTTTATCATGACAAAACTGATTTTTTATATAAAATTTTATGATTATCTTAACAAATTTTAATATGTACAGACGCTTAGTTATACAAAAACAAAAAATGAAATAGTTTAACGTACATATTGAAAAATAAGTGCATAAAAAACACAACAAGAAAGTTATTTTAAAAACAAACTTAAAGCTTTTATTTCAAAATAAAAAAATTGTAATTTGCAGGCTTAAGAAATATATATTTTTGTAAAACAATATTTTTTATGAAAAAGTTATTGTATTACAAATGGAGATCAATAGATTTACAATTAATTCATAGTGCTGAGAGTCAAAACTGTGTACAAATTCTTAATTCGTATCTCTGGCAAACCATACGTAATGTGCAACATTTTAATTTTTGCATCATTCTTAAGATTACATATTGTTAATGGTTTGGAAATGAAGACTGTTACGAAATTTCGTTTTAATTAAATTAAGCTGTAAAAACATTCTTTCGGCTGCAGCTGAACTATGTGGTAAAGATAACAAATTTCTTACTTCGATACTTTATCCCAAAATTCAATTATCTCCATATCACCATTAATATCCAAATTGGAAAATCTTAATAATTTCCATTGAGTTAAGCTTTGTTCTTCGTTGCCGCCCGTTAAATTCGGGAAAGTTCTGAACTTGTGTCAATTTTTAATAACGCAGAGCTGAGAAGCGTTGCAATTGTTATGCAACAAACGTAATACAAACAAGTAAATAACAATGTCAACAATTTTATAAAGCGTCATTTAGAGATTTAACAAGTAAAACATGAAAGTATTTACAACCATTATTATTTTCGGAAAAAAGTAACCAATATCAAATATATATTCACTTTGGAAAAATATTTCCCATTTTGCTTAGAAATAACTAGCTCTGACTGCTTATTTCATGATATTGAATGAGTTATATTATTTTTTTCAATACATTTAAAGCAAAAAATCAAATGAAACTATTATTATTTTTAATATTTATATATAGAACATATATGTATATATAAAACATATGTATTTTACACTTTATTATGAAGTAAAGTAATAATTCCTATACATTTAGTCCATATTTTCAATAATATGATATATAAAAATATGCGAATGTAAAGTTTGCAAATATGTGGAATTTTGCTTTCATAGAGTAAATTTTTGAAACATATAAAATAACTCGAAATAATAATATAATTTAAGTTTTCTTGTTTCAACCTAAGGACAACATATAAAATACTAGTTATATATAATTGGAATATAAATTATCTATGCAATTGTTAAAATATATGAAAATTTTATCAATAATTTGCAATTTCGTTTTTGGGTTCCTGATGAGAAAATGTTCGTAGAAGTTTTCATAGTAATTATAAGTTGATACTTTTATTTGCCAGTCATTTTGTGATATCTAATCTATGAATCCATAATAGAAGGTATGTTAATTTGTATACAACTTTTAAGAAACAGATCAAATTATGTAAAAACTTTTGTTGAATTTTTATACGCTGGCACTAAACATGTTGCAGTCTATAAATGTTGACTACTATGGACTTCTCATACCTGGCTAATAAGGAAAATTGAACTTTTTTTTTTGAAAGTGTGTTAAGTAAATTTTCTGTGCGCAAATTAAGTGAGAAGAAATAAGATGCCTGATTCTGCCGTTGTTGAAACTGCCGTATCTCCTGTAGTTGCTTCAGCTACCGAGAAAAAAACAAAGAAAGCTGTAAAGGCGAAAAAGCCATCTAGCGTCCCTAGCCATCCACCAACTCATCAAATGGTTGATGCTGCCATAAAATCATTGAAGGAACGCGGTGGTTCATCTCTGCCAGCAATAAAGAAATACCTTACGAGTACTTATAAGGTAGATGCTCAAAAATTGGCTCCTTTCATTAAAAGATACTTGAAAAGTGCTGTAACTAGTGGAAAATTAATTCAAACTAAAGGTAAGGGTGCATCGGGCTCTTTCAAATTATCTGCAGCCGCCTCAAAGGAACCGAAGACAAAGAAGCCAGCTGCTGAAAAGAAAAAGTCCACAGGTACTGCCGGTGATAAAAAGAAAAAGACTAAAGCTGTCAAGAAACAAGTCCCTTCTGCAAAAAAGCCATCGGCTACAAAGAAAACTGCTGAAAAGAAGAAGACTGAAAAGGCAAAAGTTGTCAAAAAGGCTGGTACAGTTAAGGCAAAACCCACTAAAAAGGCACCAGCAACTAAACCAAAAGCGCCCAAAGCTAAAAGTGCCGTAGCAGTAAAACCGAAAAAAGTGTCCCCTGTAAAAAAAACTGCAGCGAAAAAGACAAGCTCGAAGAAGTAAATTGCTTTCTCTGCAATTTAAACAATTTTTCGACAACGTTCGAAACCAAAAAAGCCCTTTTCAGGGCTACAACATATTTATAAAAAGAGTTCAATTTACAAACGCATTTTGATGAAATTTTATATATTTTAGAGTTTAAAATCTTAGGCTAATGTTAATAATATATATGTACATGAATGTATAACACTTGACATTTTTGAGAAACTCATGCTCACTCATTTTCATTTCAAGGGACACAAGATATTCAAAAAAATGTATACTTAGGCCCAATTTACATGAAGAACTTTAATTCATGAATATTTTTTACTTTTCTTTCAAAACATCTTCTAAAATCCTCTAGCACTTAAACGGTGATTTATAATTCATGTATATTTTTATTTCAGGGTTGATTTTTTTAACTTGTAATCGCTTAATTTTCTTTGTTTGATTATTCTTATTTTAACATTGTGCTTTATAGACAAGAATTTCGAGAATGAGTGCAAAAGGAAATAACAAAATTCATGAAAAACAGAAATCATGATGTTTTTTCTACTGCTACTTCGTCTCTATACCGCTCACTTTCAAACAAAAACAGCATGAATAAAATTCTTCGTCTAAATTGGGCCTTATTGAATATACATAAGCATATGAAAACAATTTTCAACATAAAATTTCGTATATATTTATTTTTCATATAGGAATACTCCAGCGATTTTTTTAAGTATTTGACAAAAAATTGGTAATCTCTTTTCAAAGATCGTTTTGTGGCCCTGAAAAGGGCCTTTTTTTATTAGTTTTTCTCGTTGAAATATATACATTCACTGCCATTTACTTGGAACTTGTATATTTGGTAACGGCTTTAGTACCTTCACTGACAGCATGCTTAGCTAATTCACCAGGCAATAATAGACGGACAGCAGTTTGAATTTCCCGACTAGTAATTGTTGAACGCTTGTTGTAGTGAGCTAAACGTGATGCTTCGGCAGCAATGCGCTCAAATATGTCATTAACAAAGCTGTTCATGATACTCATGGCCTTTGAGGAGATGCCAGTATCCGGATGTACTTGTTTCAAAACTTTGTATATGTAGATGGCATAACTTTCCTTGCGCTTACGCCTCTTTCCCTTATCGCTCTTAGTAATATTCTTTTGCGCTTTGCCAGCTTTTTTTGCTGCTTTACCACTAGTCTTAGGAGGCATATTATTTCTTCACAATTTGATATTAACTTCACAAACACTTTTTCAACACTGTTCACGAACTTCATACGCAAACATAATTTTAACACATTATATACCTTTTTTCAACCCGTATAGCACACACGAAATTCACTTCGGCTCTGCATGTACAAAGCACCCTTATTTACGAAACCAAGAGCACAAAGAAACTATAAATACACAGCTTATGGCCGATAAACTCGTACAGTCTGTGTTAACAGTGCATTAGTGAAGTGTTTGTATTGAGAAAAAAAAAAATACTAGAAAGTGAAAAATGTCTGGTCGTGGTAAAGGAGGAAAAGTTAAAGGCAAAGCAAAATCGCGTTCTAACCGTGCTGGTTTACAATTTCCCGTCGGCCGTATTCATCGTTTGTTGCGTAAGGGCAACTATGCTGAACGTGTTGGGGCCGGTGCTCCAGTTTATTTAGCTGCCGTTATGGAATATTTGGCGGCTGAAGTTCTTGAATTGGCCGGTAATGCTGCTCGTGATAACAAAAAAACTAGAATTATTCCACGTCATTTGCAATTGGCTATTCGCAACGATGAGGAGTTGAATAAATTGCTGTCCGGTGTAACAATTGCTCAAGGTGGTGTTTTACCCAACATCCAAGCTGTTTTATTGCCCAAGAAAACAGAAAAGAAGGCTTAAGCTAAATTTAATGTGAAATAACTATTTCATACAGACTACCGTACATATATAAACCAACCGTCCTTTTCAGGACGACAAATTTCTTTTTCAAAAGAGACATATTTTGTTTTTTAATTTTAAGGAGAAAACTAATAAAGAAATTTATATTAGATGGATTTAATTTTGATGACTACAAACAGGAAATACCATATGGATATTGTCACACACACACACACATATATTCTTTACTTTTGTATTGTTCGCTAAGAATAGATTTATCTAACAAAACCCGTTTATGGAACGAAACATAAATTATGGATTTACACGATGTGTGTATACTAAGAAAAATACAGTTGCCAAAGATGTTTTTTAAGTCGTGCATTAACGAAAAATTTCGTTAAGGGTGTTTTCTTCTTTATATTGCTTTCGTCTCACTATTACTTTACTAAATAACTTAATATTACTTTCTCTTAGTTTCCATTGAAATAAACTTTTGTGCATACATACGCATTTATCTAAAACGTACAAATAATAATTTCTAGTAATTGTAAATGCATTAGCAAGTGTTGATGTTTTGCATATTAAAGAATTTAATCATATACAAATAGGTACAATAGGTATATCACCGACAATTGTTCTTGAACAAATAAAGATCTCTTTTTTGAAAAATATTTGTGGTCCTGAAAAGGACCGATTGTAAATATAATTATATTGATGTTCTTCATTTTATACGTATGTATGTATATATTTAACCGCCGAAGCCGTACAAGGTGCGACCTTGCCTTTTCAAAGCATAGACAACATCCATGGCTGTAACAGTTTTCCTTTTAGCATGCTCGGTATAGGTGACTGCATCACGGATAACATTTTCCAAAAATACTTTCAGAACACCACGAGTTTCTTCATAGATTAAGCCAGAAATACGTTTTACACCACCACGACGAGCCAAACGTCTAATAGCTGGCTTAGTAATACCCTGGATGTTATCACGCAACACTTTACGATGCCGTTTAGCGCCACCTTTTCCCAAACCTTTACCACCTTTGCCGCGACCAGTCATTTTACAACTATTTCTTTCTTCTTCACTTAAAACGCACTTCACAAATGATTCACAAGAACTGTTAACTTCTGTGAGATTAAACTTATATTTATACCAAACTCAAATAAAAACTGAGGGAGTAAGAGCTATAATGCTATACGTTTCTTTCTATTTACAAAACATACAACCACCATTATACACGCCACACAATTCACAATTCGGTACGATGGAATTTTCTATATAAGCCGAAAACTTCTCCTTCACGACATCAATCGTGTGTGAACAGTGTTGTGTTATAATATAGAAATCGACTGAAAAACTAAGAAGTGAAGTGAAAAATGGCTCGTACGAAGCAAACTGCCCGCAAATCGACTGGTGGCAAAGCACCACGTAAACAATTGGCTACCAAAGCTGCTCGTAAAAGTGCACCGGCTACGGGCGGTGTTAAGAAACCACATCGTTTCCGTCCTGGCACAGTAGCTTTGCGTGAAATTCGTCGCTATCAGAAAAGTACTGAATTGTTGATTCGCAAATTGCCCTTCCAACGTTTGGTCCGTGAAATTGCTCAAGACTTTAAAACTGATTTGCGTTTCCAGAGTTCTGCTGTGATGGCTCTTCAGGAAGCCAGTGAAGCTTACTTGGTTGGTCTCTTCGAAGATACCAATTTGTGTGCCATCCATGCTAAGCGGGTTACTATTATGCCGAAAGATATTCAGTTGGCCAGACGGATTCGTGGCGAACGAGCCTAAATTAACTAATATAACCATTTTTAAAACCAATCGGTCCTTTTCAGGACCACAAAAAAATCTTGTAAAAGAGGATAATTTTTGTTCATATATTCTCACGAGTATTAAATAGACAAGAATTTTTTTTAAGTGACGACTGCTCTTCAATTTTATTCTTAATTTTTCCCTTCATAAATTTTTAGATGTTGTATGCCGTTAAGAGTATTTTCTTCTCCCATTGAAGATTTTCATGCTTTTTATCATACGTCCATATGGATGTATGTAGATACATTTTGTTTCTTTTCTAGTCATCATCTCCCAAAATAATAACTGTTTACAGTGCTGCCACTTTGAAAAATAAATTCTAACTAAAATAATTTAATAAGTTACCAAATTTGAGAAAAAAATAACCAAATTTTAAATGCACTGTTTTATTTGAAGAAAAAAACATACGAGTTTATTCGTAATTGAAATGATATGCAAAGTTAATAATTACAAAATGTAATTCATTTACATGTTAAAGAATTCTTACTATTATGTTTTTATTTTTAATAGGAACGTTACAATAAACTAAATTTAAGCTTCACAAAACAAAAACTTATCAAGTTTTTATCATGACAAAACTGATTTTTTATATAAAATTTTATGATTATCTTAACAAATTTTAATATGTACAGACGCTTAGTTATACAAAAACAAAAAATGAAATAGTTTAACGTACATATTGAAAAATAAGTGCATAAAAAACACAACAAGAAAGTTATTTTAAAAACAAACTTAAAGCTTTTATTTCAAAATAAAAAAATTGTAATTTGCAGGCTTAAGAAATATATATTTTTGTAAAACAATATTTTTTATGAAAAAGTTATTGTATTACAAATGGAGATCAATAGATTTACAATTAATTCATAGTGCTGAGAGTCAAAACTGTGTACAAATTCTTAATTCGTATCTCTGGCAAACCATACGTAATGTGCAACATTTTAATTTTTGCATCATTCTTAAGATTACATATTGTTAATGGTTTGGAAATGAAGACTGTTACGAAATTTCGTTTTAATTAAATTAAGCTGTAAAAACATTCTTTCGGCTGCAGCTGAACTATGTGGTAAAGATAACAAATTTCTTACTTCGATACTTTATCCCAAAATTCAATTATCTCCATATCACCATTAATATCCAAATTGGAAAATCTTAATAATTTCCATTGAGTTAAGCTTTGTTCTTCGTTGCCGCCCGTTAAATTCGGGAAAGTTCTGAACTTGTGTCAATTTTTAATAACGCAGAGCTGAGAAGCGTTGCAATTGTTATGCAACAAACGTAATACAAACAAGTAAATAACAATGTCAACAATTTTATAAAGCGTCATTTAGAGATTTAACAAGTAAAACATGAAAGTATTTACAACCATTATTATTTTCGGAAAAAAGTAACCAATATCAAATATATATTCACTTTGGAAAAATATTTCCCATTTTGCTTAGAAATAACTAGCTCTGACTGCTTATTTCATGATATTGAATGAGTTATATTATTTTTTTCAATACATTTAAAGCAAAAAATCAAATGAAACTATTATTATTTTTAATATTTATATATAGAACATATATGTATATATAAAACATATGTATTTTACACTTTATTATGAAGTAAAGTAATAATTCCTATACATTTAGTCCTTATTTTCAATAATATGATATATAAAAATATGCGAATGTAAAGTTTGCAAATATGTGGAATTTTGCTTTCATAGAGTAAATTTTTGAAACATATAAAATAACTCGAAATAATAATATAATTTAAGTTTTCTTGTTTCAACCTAAGGACAACATATAAAATACTAGTTATATATAATTGGAATATAAATTATCTATGCAATTGTTAAAATATATGAAAATTTTATCAATAATTTGCAATTTCGTTTTTGGGTTCCTGATGAGAAAATGTTCGTAGAAGTTTTCATAGTAGTTATAAGTTGATACTTTTATTTGCCAGTCATTTTGTGATATCTAATCTATGAATCCATAATAGAAGGTATGTTAATTTGTATACAACTTTTAAGAAACAGATCAAATTATGTAAAAACTTTTGTTGAATTTTTATACGCTGGCACTAAACATGTTGCAGTCTATAAATGTTGACTACTATGGACTTCTCATACCTGGCTAATAAGGAAAATTGAACTTTTTTTTTTGAAAGTGTGTTAAGTAAATTTTCTGTGCGCAAATTAAGTGAGAAGAAATAAGATGCCTGATTCTGCCGTTGTTGAAACTGCCGTATCTCCTGTAGTTGCTTCAGCTACCGAGAAAAAAACAAAGAAAGCTGTAAAGGCGAAAAAGCCATCTAGCGTCCCTAGCCATCCACCAACTCATCAAATGGTTGATGCTGCCATAAAATCATTGAAGGAACGCGGTGGTTCATCTCTGCCAGCAATAAAGAAATACCTTACGAGTACTTATAAGGTAGATGCTCAAAAATTGGCTCCTTTCATTAAAAGATACTTGAAAAGTGCTGTAACTAGTGGAAAATTAATTCAAACTAAAGGTAAGGGTGCATCGGGCTCTTTCAAATTATCTGCAGCCGCCTCAAAGGAACCGAAGACAAAGAAGCCAGCTGCTGAAAAGAAAAAGTCCACAGGTACTGCCGGTGATAAAAAGAAAAAGACTAAAGCTGTCAAGAAACAAGTCCCTTCTGCAAAAAAGCCATCGGCTACAAAGAAAACTGCTGAAAAGAAGAAGACTGAAAAGGCAAAAGTTGTCAAAAAGGCTGGTACAGTTAAGGCAAAACCCACTAAAAAGGCACCAGCAACTAAACCAAAAGCGCCCAAAGCTAAAAGTGCCGTAGCAGTAAAACCGAAAAAAGTGTCCCCTGTAAAAAAAACTGCAGCGAAAAAGACAAGCTCGAAGAAGTAAATTGCTTTCTCTGCAATTTAAACAATTTTTCGACAACGTTCGAAACCAAAAAAGCCCTTTTCAGGGCTACAACATATTTATAAAAAGAGTTCAATTTACAAACGCATTTTGATGAAATTTTATATATTTTAGAGTTTAAAATCTTAGGCTAATGTTAATAATATATATGTACATGAATGTATAACACTTGACATTTTTGAGAAACTCATGCTCACTCATTTTCATTTCAAGGGACACAAGATATTCAAAAAAATGTATACTTAGGCCCAATTTACATGAAGAACTTTAATTCATGAATATTTTTTACTTTTCTTTCAAAACATCTTCTAAAATCCTCTAGCACTTAAACGGTGATTTATAATTCATGTATATTTTTATTTCAGGGTTGATTTTTTTAACTTGTAATCGCTTAATTTTCTTTGTTTGATTATTCTTATTTTAACATTGTGCTTTATAGACAAGAATTTCGAGAATGAGTGCAAAAGGAAATAACAAAATTCATGAAAAACAGAAATCATGTTTTTTCTACTGCTACTTCGTCTCTATACCGCTCACTTTCAAACAAAAACAGCATGAATAAAATTCTTCGTCTAAATTGGGCCTTATTGAATATACATAAGCATATGAAAACAATTTTCAACATAAAATTTCGTATATATTTATTTTTCATATAGGAATACTCCAGCGATTTTTTTTAAGTATTTGACAAAAAATTGGTAATCTCTTTTCAAAGATCGTTTTGTGGCCCTGAAAAGGGCCTTTTTTTATTAGTTTTTCTCGTTGAAATATATACATTCACTGCCATTTACTTGGAACTTGTATATTTGGTAACGGCTTTAGTACCTTCACTGACAGCATGCTTAGCTAATTCACCAGGCAATAATAGACGGACAGCAGTTTGAATTTCCCGACTAGTAATTGTTGAACGCTTGTTGTAGTGAGCTAAACGTGATGCTTCGGCAGCAATGCGCTCAAATATGTCATTAACAAAGCTGTTCATGATACTCATGGCCTTTGAGGAGATGCCAGTATCCGGATGTACTTGTTTCAAAACTTTGTATATGTAGATGGCATAACTTTCCTTGCGCTTACGCCTCTTTCCCTTATCGCTCTTAGTAATATTCTTTTGCGCTTTGCCAGCTTTTTTTGCTGCTTTACCACTAGTCTTAGGAGGCATTTTACTTCTTCACAATTTGATATTAACTTCACAAACACTTTTTCAACACTGTTCACGAACTTCATACGCAAACATAATTTTAACACATTATATACCTTTTTTCAACCCGAATAGCACACACGAAATTCACTTCGGCTCTGCATGTACAAAGCACCCTTATTTACGAAACCAAGAGCACAAAGAAACTATAAATACACAGCTTATGGCCGATAAACTCGTACAGTCTGTGTTAACAGTGCATTAGTGAAGTGTTTGTATTGAGAAAAAAGAAATACTAGAAAGTGAAAAATGTCTGGTCGCGGTAAAGGAGGAAAAGTTAAAGGCAAAGCAAAATCGCGTTCTAACCGTGCTGGTTTACAATTTCCCGTCGGCCGTATTCATCGTTTGTTGCGTAAGGGCAATTATGCTGAACGTGTTGGTGCCGGTGCTCCAGTTTATTTAGCTGCCGTTATGGAATATTTGGCGGCTGAAGTTCTTGAATTGGCCGGTAATGCTGCTCGTGATAACAAAAAAACTAGAATTATTCCACGTCATTTGCAATTGGCTATTCGCAACGATGAGGAGTTGAATAAATTGCTGTCCGGTGTAACAATTGCTCAAGGTGGTGTTTTACCCAACATCCAAGCTGTTTTATTGCCCAAGAAAACAGAAAAGAAGGCTTAAGCTAAATTTAATGTGAAATAACTATTTCATACAGACTACCGTACATATATAAACCAACCGTCCTTTTCAGGACGACAAATTTCTTTTTCAAAAGAGACATATTTTGTTTTTTAATTTTAAGGAGAAAACTAATAAAGAAATTTATATTAGATGGATTTAATTTTGATGACTACAAACGAAATATCATATGGATATTGTCACACACACACACATATTTTCTTTACTTTTGTATTGTTCGCTAAGAATAGATTTATCTAACAAAACCCGTTTATGGGACGAAACATAAATTATGGATTTACACGATGTGTGTATACTAAGAAAAATACAGTTGCCAAAGATGTTTTTTAAGTCGTGCATTAACGAAAAATTTCGTTAAGGGTGTTTTCTTCTTTATATTGCTTTCGTCTCACTATTACTTTACTGAATAACTTAATATTACTTTCTCTTAGTTTCCATTGTTTTTCAATTGAAATAAACTTTTGTGCATACATACGCATTTATCTAAAACGTACAAACAATAATTTCTAGTAATTGTAAAATGCATTAGCAAGTGTTGATGTTTTGCATATTAAAAAATTTAATCATATACAAATAGGTATATCACCGACAATTGTTCTTGAACAAATAAAGATCTCTTTTTTGAAAAATATTTGTGGTCCTGAAAAGGACCGATTGTAAATATAATTATATTGATGTTCTTCATTTTATACGTATGTATGTATATATTTAACCGCCGAAGCCGTACAAGGTGCGACCTTGCCTTTTCAAAGCATAGACAACATCCATGGCTGTAACAGTTTTCCTTTTAGCATGCTCGGTATAGGTGACTGCATCACGGATAACATTTTCCAAAAATACTTTCAGAACACCACGAGTTTCTTCATAGATTAAGCCAGAAATACGTTTTACACCACCGCGACGAGCCAAACGTCTAATAGCTGGCTTAGTAATACCCTGGATGTTATCACGCAACACTTTACGATGCCGTTTAGCGCCACCTTTTCCCAAACCTTTACCACCTTTGCCGCGACCAGTCATTTTACAACTATTTCTTTCTTCTTAACTTAAAACACACTTCACAAATGATTCACAAGAACTGTTAACTTCTGTGAGATTAAACTTATATTTATACCAAACTCAAATAAAAACTGAGGGAGTAAGAGCTATAATGCTATACGTTTCTTTCTATTTACAAAACATACAACCACCATTATACACGCCACACAATTCACAATTCGGTACGATGGAATTTTCTATATAAGCCGAAAACTTCTCCTTCACGACATCAATCGTGTGTGAACAGTGTTGTGTTATAATATAGAAATCGACTGAAAAACTAAGAAGTGAAGTGAAAAATGGCTCGTACGAAGCAAACTGCCCGCAAATCGACTGGTGGCAAAGCACCACGTAAACAATTGGCTACCAAAGCTGCTCGTAAAAGTGCACCGGCTACGGGCGGTGTTAAGAAACCACATCGTTTCCGTCCTGGCACAGTAGCATTGCGTGAAATTCGTCGCTATCAGAAAAGTACTGAATTGTTGATTCGCAAATTGCCCTTCCAACGTTTGGTCCGTGAAATTGCTCAAGACTTTAAAACTGATTTGCGTTTCCAGAGTTCTGCTGTGATGGCTCTTCAGGAAGCCAGTGAAGCTTACTTGGTTGGTCTCTTCGAAGATACCAATTTGTGTGCCATCCATGCTAAGCGGGTTACTATTATGCCGAAAGATATTCAGTTGGCCAGACGGATTCGTGGCGAACGAGCCTAAATTAACTAATATAACCATTTTTAAAACCAATCGGTCCTTTTCAGGACCACAAAAAAATCTTGTAAAAGAGGATAATTTTTGTTCATATATTCTCACGAGTATTAAATAGACAAGAATTTTTTTTAAGTGACGACTGCTCTTCAATTTTATTCTTAATTTTTCCCTTCATAAATTTTTAGATGTTGTATGCCGTTAAGAGTATTTTCTTCTCCCATTGAAGATTTTCATGCTTTTTATCATACGTCCATATGGATGTATGTAGATACATTTTGTTTCTTTTCTAGTCATCATCTCCCAAAATAATAACTGTTTACAGTGCTGCCACTTTGAAAAATAAATTCTAACTAAAATAATTTAATAAGTTACCAAATTTGAGAAAAAAATAACCAAATTTTAAATGCACTGTTTTATTTGAAGAAAAAAACATACGAGTTTATTCGTAATTGAAATGATATGCAAAGTTAATAATTACAAAATGTAATTCATTTACATGTTAAAGAATTCTTACTATTATGTTTTTATTTTTAATAGGAACGTTACAATAAACTAAATTTAAGCTTCACAAAACAAAAACTTATCAAGTTTTTATCATGACAAAACTGATTTTTTATATAAAATTTTATGATTATCTTAACAAATTTTAATATGTACAGACGCTTAGTTATACAAAAACAAAAAATGAAATAGTTTAACGTACATATTGAAAAATAAGTGCATAAAAAACACAACAAGAAAGTTATTTTAAAAACAAACTTAAAGCTTTTATTTCAAAATAAAAAAATTGTAATTTGCAGGCTTAAGAAATATATATTTTTGTAAAACAATATTTTTTATGAAAAAGTTATTGTATTACAAATGGAGATCAATAGATTTACAATTAATTCATAGTGCTGAGAGTCAAAACTGTGTACAAATTCTTAATTCGTATCTCTGGCAGACCATACGTAATGTGCAACATTTTAATTTTTGCATCATTCTTAAGATTACATATTGTTAATGGTTTGGAAATGAAGACTGTTACGAAATTTCGTTTTAATTAAATTAAGCTGTAAAAACATTCTTTCGGCTGCAGCTGAACTATGTGGTAAAGATAACAAATTTCTTACTTCGATACTTTATCCCAAAATTCAATTATCTCCATATCACCATTAATATCCAAATTGGAAAATCTTAATAATTTCCATTGAGTTAAGCTTTGTTCTTCGTTGCCGCCCGTTAAATTCGGGAAAGTTCTGAACTTGTGTCAATTTTTAATAACGCAGAGCTGAGAAGCGTTGCAATTGTTATGCAACAAACGTAATACAAACAAGTAAATAACAATGTCAACAATTTTATAAAGCGTCATTTAGAGATTTAACAAGTAAAACATGAAAGTATTTACAACCATTATTATTTTCGGAAAAAAGTAACCAATATCAAATATATATTCACTTTGGAAAAATATTTCCCATTTTGCTTAGAAATAACTAGCTCTGACTGCTTATTTCATGATATTGAATGAGTTATATTATTTTTTTCAATACATTTAAAGCAAAAAATCAAATGAAACTATTATTATTTTTAATATTTATATATAGAACATATATGTATATATAAAACATATGTATTTTACACTTTATTATGAAGTAAAGTAATAATTCCTATACATTTAGTCCATATTTTCAATAATATGATATATAAAAATATGCGAATGTAAAGTTTGCAAATATGTGGAATTTTGCTTTCATAGAGTAAATTTTTGAAACATATAAAATAACTCGAAATAATAATATAATTTAAGTTTTCTTGTTTCAACCTAAGGACAACATATAAAATACTAGTTATATATAATTGGAATATAAATTATCTATGCAATTGTTAAAATATATGAAAATTTTATTAATAATTTGCAATTTCGTTTTTGGGTTCCTGATGAGAAAATGTTCGTAGAAGTTTTCATAGTAATTATAAGTTGATACTTTTATTTGCCAGTCATTTTGTGATATCTAATCTATGAATCCATAATAGAAGGTATGTTAATTTGTATACAACTTTTAAGAAACAGATCAAATTATGTAAAAACTTTTGTTGAATTTTTATACGCTGGCACTAAACATGTTGCAGTCTATAAATGTTGACTACTATGGACTTCTCATACCTGGCTAATAAGGAAAATTGAACTTTTTTTTTTGAAAGTGTGTTAAGTAAATTTTCTGTGCGCAAATTAAGTGAGAAGAAATAAGATGCCTGATTCTGCCGTTGTTGAAACTGCCGTATCTCCTGTAGTTGCTTCAGCTACCGAGAAAAAAACAAAGAAAGCTGTAAAGGCGAAAAAGCCATCTAGCGTCCCTAGCCATCCACCAACTCATCAAATGGTTGATGCTGCCATAAAATCATTGAAGGAACGCGGTGGTTCATCTCTGCCAGCAATAAAGAAATACCTTACGAGTACTTATAAGGTAGATGCTCAAAAATTGGCTCCTTTCATTAAAAGATACTTGAAAAGTGCTGTAACTAGTGGAAAATTAATTCAAACTAAAGGTAAGGGTGCATCGGGCTCTTTCAAATTATCTGCAGCCGCCTCAAAGGAACCGAAGACAAAGAAGCCAGCTGCTGAAAAGAAAAAGTCCACAGGTACTGCCGGTGATAAAAAGAAAAAGACTAAAGCTGTCAAGAAACAAGTCCCTTCTGCAAAAAAGCCATCGGCTACAAAGAAAACTGCTGAAAAGAAGAAGACTGAAAAGGCAAAAGTTGTCAAAAAGGCTGGTACAGTTAAGGCAAAACCCACTAAAAAGGCACCAGCAACTAAACCAAAAGCGCCCAAAGCTAAAAGTGCCGTAGCAGTAAAACCGAAAAAAGTGTCCCCTGTAAAAAAAACTGCAGCGAAAAAGACAAGCTCGAAGAAGTAAATTGCTTTCTCTGCAATTTAAACAATTTTTCGACAACGTTCGAAACCAAAAAAGCCCTTTTCAGGGCTACAACATATTTATAAAAAGAGTTCAATTTACAAACGCATTTTGATGAAATTTTATATATTTTAGAGTTTAAAATCTTAGGCTAATGTTAATAATATATATGTACATGAATGTATAACACTTGACATTTTTGAGAAACTCATGCTCACTCATTTTCATTTCAAGGGACACAAGATATTCAAAAAAATGTATACTTAGGCCCAATTTACATGAAGAACTTTAATTCATGAATATTTTTTACTTTTCTTTCAAAACATCTTCTAAAATCCTCTAGCACTTAAACGGTGATTTATAATTCATGTATATTTTTATTTCAGGGTTGATTTTTTTAACTTGTAATCGCTTAATTTTCTTTGTTTGATTATTCTTATTTTAACATTGTGCTTTATAGACAAGAATTTCGAGAATGAGTGCAAAAGGAAATAACAAAATTCATGAAAAACAGAAATCATGATGTTTTTTCTACTGCTACTTCGTCTCTATACCGCTCACTTTCAAACAAAAACAGCATGAATAAAATTCTTCGTCTAAATTGGGCCTTATTGAATATACATAAGCATATGAAAACAATTTTCAACATAAAATTTCGTATATATTTATTTTTCATATAGGAATACTCCAGCGATTTTTTTTAAGTATTTGACAAAAAATTGGTAATCTCTTTTCAAAGATCGTTTTGTGGCCCTGAAAAGGGCCTTTTTTATTAGTTTTTCTCGTTGAAATATATACATTCACTGCCATTTACTTGGAACTTGTATATTTGGTAACGGCTTTAGTACCTTCACTGACAGCATGCTTAGCTAATTCACCAGGCAATAATAGACGGACAGCAGTTTGAATTTCCCGACTAGTAATTGTTGAACGCTTGTTGTAGTGAGCTAAACGTGATGCTTCGGCAGCAATGCGCTCAAATATGTCATTAACAAAGCTGTTCATGATACTCATGGCCTTTGAGGAGATGCCAGTATCCGGATGTACTTGTTTCAAAACTTTGTATATGTAGATGGCATAACTTTCCTTGCGCTTACGCCTCTTTCCCTTATCGCTCTTAGTAATATTCTTTTGCGCTTTGCCAGCTTTTTTTGCTGCTTTACCACTAGTCTTAGGAGGCATTTTACTTCTTCACAATTTGATATTAACTTCACAAACACTTTTTCAACACTGTTCACGAACTTCATACGCAAACATTTCATTTCATTTCATTTCATATTTATTGAATCCCAAAAAAATTTTTACATTTGTTGTAGTTCTAATGCTAAAACTATCATATCCTTAATCTAACATCATTTCTTACATACTATCGTATTTAACAAGAACATTCCACTATTAAAATTTTCCAATAAAAAAGGAATATTTGCACATAAGTGCATACTTTTACTTAAAATTAGTTTGACAATTTTATTTTATATTCTCCAAAAAGGGATCAAAAAAGGAGATGCTTTTGTTATTTCTTATATAATATACTTAAAACTAGCTTATAAACTAAAGATTAAAGAATTAATTTACAAAAGGGGGAGAAATAGAGGTTATTGAGCAGTACTGTAGACCTGGTCAATGATATTCAGCGTACCTATCCTTCTATGATAAAACAGAAGGTCTGCACCGGCAAAAAGGAGACCAGCTCCGTTTAATGTCAGCAAATCGGCAGGAGTGAAGTATTTGGAAAGCCGAACAGCCTCCAGATCATTCACCCTGTGAAAACAGTTCCTCACCAGATAGTTGTCGAGTGAACGTGCCCTCTCCAAAAACCTTATGGCGTTCTTTGTCATAAAAACGTCAACCCTTTCACAGTCAGCTAAAGCGTAGACAGTCTCGTTCGACGGCCTGCGAACTGTCCCGTCGAACCCAATTACAGGTCTAAGGCCCAGGCAAGCGACCAACACTCGCCTCTCCCACCTCCTAAGCCTTTCCATCTGGCAGGAAGAGATTCCAAACCAGACCGGAAAGGCATAGCATATGAGAGGCCGAACTACTTGGCGGTATACCAAAAAGCGTATCCTACGGTCAAGGCCTCCTCTACGTCCAAGCACACCCTGATATGCGTTATATGCCCTCTTCACTCCAACTAAATTATTGTCCACGTGGCGATAATACTCAAACCTTTCATGAAATATTACTCCCAGATACCTAATCTTGTCCGACGTCCCGATCAAAGTCCCACCTATTCTCAGTTGCGGAACGTACGATCTCCAATTAGGATAAATATACTTATATTTACCCTTGAATGCCATAGCAACGGTTTTGCCTAAGTTCAGATTAAGCCTCCACCTAGCAAAATACTCATTGAGTAGATTAAGATAATCCCCCAACCGTCTATTTACATTACTGGACCTGGCGCCAGAAGACGCAAGAAGTATGTCATCGGCATATATTATAATAAGATCACTATCAGGTGGCTGAGGTATGTCAGACACATACAAGTTGTACAGCACTGGGCCCAGTAATGAGCCCTGTGGTACACCGGCAGTAATTCGTCCCAGCCCCGATAGCGAGTCCCCAACTCGAACTGCAAATCTCCTATCCTCCAAAAAACCGGCCACGAGCCGACACACATTCTTATCAAATCCCATCCCCAGCATCTTGAAAACAATACCATCCTGCCAAACTGTATCAAAAGCCTTTGCAAAATCTAAACTTACCACAGTCGTCCCACACCTTTTGTTAAGCCCTCTGGCAACATAGTCAGTCAGCACCATAAGTGCATGTGATGTTGACAGTCCACGTCGAAATCCAAATTGGAAGTCCTTTACAATGTTCTTCTCATCAATTGTGCAATTAATTGCCGCTAATATGAATGATTCAAACAGTTTTGCAAAGGCCGACAAAAGTGATATCGGTCTGTAGCTGCCACTCTCAGAAAGATCACATCCCCGTTTCGGTATCGGTACAACCAAAGCCCTTCTCCACGCCCTAGGGAAGTAACCAATATTCAAGCAATGGTTAAAAATTACTGCAAGAAAACGCCATGCAGTGGTGTGCGTCCTTTTCAGCACAAAGTCCGGTATGTTGTCAAAACCACTGGACTTCTTACTCGATCTCCGTCTTAGAGCGCAGCCAACTGCCTCTGCATTAACGAATCCAATATCACCAATGTCCACACGTACAATGTCCCCGTCAGCTGTCATAGTCTCTCCGAATATCGTCATAGGTGCTGACCTATCCAATGTCGAGATAGCTCTCTGCACTTCAACGTTGAATGGATCACTACCCCTTGTCGGAGATGGTCCGAAAAAAGATTCCGCCAACAGATTGGCCTTCCCCGTATCATCAGTTATGATCACGCCACCAGGGCCTCTCAAACTCTTTATCGGGGTGCGAACGTTCAATCCTGCCGCCGTCTTCACCTTTCGGTACGTTCTATTATTGACTCGAATTCTATTTAAGAAATCTGTCCAATACTCCCTCTCAAATACAGCAATAGCCCCTTGTATTATCCTATTAAGATTCCTTATATCGGCTTTCAATGCCCCATGCCTGCTAGGGTCACACCTCTGAAACGTTCGCCTAAGTCTCTTTTTGTGTGCTATAAAAGTTAGGATGTGAGATGGAAGTTTCAGCATCCCCCTTCCCCTTACAGTCACCTTCGGAATCGAATGTTCCATTGCATCAAGAAAGGCCCTATTCATTGCCTCAATGCTCTGGTCTATTTCAGTCTCTGTCACATTCCTGTCAATAGGTAAGCCTATGCCTGCCAAGTTCTCAGTCAGTCTATTTCTGTAACGTCGTTTGTCGATTCTGTCAAAGTCATACCTTGTCGGGCACTCCCTAGCTATGAAATCGCCATCATGGAAAGTGAGCTCTACCGCTCTGTGGTCTGATTCGTAATCCAATGTACGAAGTCCATTCGAAGCAGTTGAGACTATGTCCGACGTTGTCAAGAAAAGGTCAATGTATGATGACAGAGCTGCGTTAATTCTTGTTGGTCCGTCAGTCCGTAGTACGTCTATGTCGGGGCTCTCTAACAGTATCTCGCGCAATCTTCGCCCGTTCGTGTTAGTATACGGATCGCCCCAATACGAATGTCTCGTGTTAAGGTCAGCACCTATCACTACGCTGCAATCAATTAATAATGCCTGAACAGCATCGAAACATTCAGCCCCAAGTATCACACCAGGTCTAAGATACATAGAAATCACGATAATATCCCTACCACCTACTCTACGGATACGTACGGCAGTGTTCTCAATAGCCCCCGTACTAAGAACGACCTCTTCACACTGATATTTACTCCTCACAAGAACGGCGGTCCCACCTCCACGTCCATTCTGTCGGTCTTGCCTAAATATCCTATACCCACTCAAATCAAATCTGTGGCGGGCATTAAGACGATGCTCAGCCAACAGAAGAATGTCGGGTTTATGTTCATTCAAGAATAAATTCAACATATGTCGCTTATGTCTGGCGACTATTGAATTAACGTTAACAAAAATTATTTTCATTAGGTTAGCCATGATGACTTAGAGAAATAAACATACCAAATAGAGCACGGGACCTGTCTTCGTCCTTACTCAATGTCTGATAGTCCTTAGCAAAACTCCTGATTCTGTCAAGACATTGTAAGAGTTCACCCCCAAAGAGGCGCTTACAGTCACGATTTATTATATCGAACTGTTCCATGGCGGCACCCAACGAAATTTCAGCCGATGGCTGCTTCCGTGGTCCTAGAGCAATTTTCGAAGGAGTCGAATGCCTCCCGCTCACCGCACCCTTAGCAGCTGCAGCATACGATACACCTGTTTTAATACCAACAGTGGGGGTAGTCAACAATTGGGGCCGATGACCACCGCTCTCCTTTCTCTGCTGCAGCTTACGAAGTAATTCGATACGACGTGGACAGTCCTTTGAACTAGACACATGTCCCTCTGCCTTACAATTAACGCACCTAACCGTTAAGCCCACCCTCTTCGACACCTGGCCCGTGACTAGGTCAGTTGTTAACACTTCAAGCGTGTTCTTCTCCTTCGGAGGCACATCACACTTTCCTGGGCCGTGTGGACCGCCGCACTTCACACACCGGAAAGGCATGTGGCAATTGGTCGACACGTGCCCAAACCGCTGGCAGTTAAAGCACTGAGTGACGCCCCTCTTGACAAATTTTCTCACATGAACCCTGCAGCACAAAATGTACCTTATGGCATAAAATTTGTGGATGTCCGAATCTCTGGACAACGCAACGACCCATTTGTCATATCCTAACTTAACCAGACTTGAAATATTAGTTCTGATCTGGAGCCCATTTAAGTACTCCAATACCTCATCCGTTTGAAACGAATGCGGAAGCCCCTCTATAATGACCCTATATGGTCGCAAACCCTTGGGTGTATAAGTATAAAAATCGACCTGCTGTCCCTCAAGCAAACGTCTAACCTTTTCATGGTCCCCGACCGTGCAGGTCCCTATGTTGGCAACATTTTTGCCCAAAACCTTCATATTAAAATTTTTGTGTCCTAATAAACCCTCAATTGACTTAATGAGAACCTTTATATCAGTATTATATATTGTTATAACAGGTACCTTTCTGCTTTTTCCCTTCTCACCAGCTTGCACTGAAGTAGCGGCATTACACCCCGCGCCTGTCCTCTTGACACCTGCTACCTCATTCCTTTCCTTTCTAACGTTCGATTCTTGCTGAGATTCCCCGACCAACTTCGGCTTTGGATCAGCGCTCATTTCATCTTCGTTCTCAACGCTAGCTTCGCTCTCGCTCTCACTTTCGCTCTCTTCGACTGCTTTGCTATATTTTTTTTTTCCTTCATTAGGATATTAATAGCCTTATTTAGTTTTTCATTTTCTTCAATGATGAATGCAAATTTTTTCTTGATAAGTTCAATTTCTTCATTTTTCTTAATAATGACATCTTGCAGTTCCTCTACCGTGTCAGCCACTCGAGGTCTTTTTACAGAACAGTTTGGACGCTCGTCCATCTCCATTTCTACAGTTTCTATTTTCAGTTTTATGCCCCCTATGGGCCAGTCACCTAAGCAATCTTCCACTAAAAAAGTTTTAATTTTCACTGTCTATGTAGAAAATGATTCTACTAAGTGGCAAATCTTCACTTATAATAGTTTTATTTTATAATTTTTGAGTCCTATCTCACTTCACTTCTTAGTCTTTCGGTCGCTTTTTAAATTACAACACTAGTCTTAGGAGGCATATTATTTCTTCACAATTTGATATTAACTTCACAAACACTTTTTCAACACTGTTCACGAACTTCATACGCAAACATAATTTTAACACATTATATACCTTTTTTCAACCCGAATAGCACACACGAAATTCACTTCGGCTCTGCATGTACAAAGCACCCTTATTTACGAAACCAAGAGCACAAAGAAACTATAAATACACAGCTTATGGCCGATAAACTCGTACAGTCTGTGTTAACAGTGCATTAGTGAAGTGTTTGTATTGAGAAAAAAGAAATACTAGAAAGTGAAAAATGTCTGGTCGCGGTAAAGGAGGAAAAGTTAAAGGCAAAGCAAAATCGCGTTCTAACCGTGCTGGTTTACAATTTCCCGTCGGCCGTATTCATCGTTTGTTGCGTAAGGGCAATTATGCTGAACGTGTTGGTGCCGGTGCTCCAGTTTATTTAGCTGCCGTTATGGAATATTTGGCGGCTGAAGTTCTTGAATTGGCCGGTAATGCTGCTCGTGATAACAAAAAAACTAGAATTATTCCACGTCATTTGCAATTGGCTATTCGCAACGATGAGGAGTTGAATAAATTGCTGTCCGGTGTAACAATTGCTCAAGGTGGTGTTTTACCCAACATCCAAGCTGTTTTATTGCCCAAGAAAACAGAAAAGAAGGCTTAAGCTAAATTTAATGTGAAATAACTATTTCATACAGACTACCGTACATATATAAACCAACCGTCCTTTTCAGGACGACAAATTTCTTTTTCAAAAGAGACATATTTTGTTTTTTAATTTTAAGGAGAAAACTAATAAAGAAATTTATATTAGATGGATTTAATTTTGATGACTACAAACAGGAAATACCATATGGATATTGTCACACACACACACACATATATTCTTTACTTTTGTATTGTTCGCTAAGAATAGATTTATCTAACAAAACCCGTTTATGGAACGAAACATAAATTATGGATTTACACGATGTGTGTATACTAAGAAAAATACAGTTGCCAAAGATGTTTTTTAAGTCGTGCATTAACGAAAAATTTCGTTAAGGGTGTTTTCTTCTTTATATTGCTTTCGTCTCACTATTACTTTACTAAATAACTTAATATTACTTTCTCTTAGTTTCCATTGAAATAAACTTTTGTGCATACATACGCATTTATCTAAAACGTACAAATAATAATTTCTAGTAATTGTAAATGCATTAGCAAGTGTTGATGTTTTGCATATTAAAGAATTTAATCATATACAAATAGGTACAATAGGTATATCACCGACAATTGTTCTTGAACAAATAAAGATCTCTTTTTTGAAAAATATTTGTGGTCCTGAAAAGGACCGATTGTAAATATAATTATATTGATGTTCTTCATTTTATACGTATGTATGTATATATTTAACCGCCGAAGCCGTACAAGGTGCGACCTTGCCTTTTCAAAGCATAGACAACATCCATGGCTGTAACAGTTTTCCTTTTAGCATGCTCGGTATAGGTGACTGCATCACGGATAACATTTTCCAAAAATACTTTCAGAACACCACGAGTTTCTTCATAGATTAAGCCAGAAATACGTTTTACACCACCACGACGAGCCAAACGTCTAATAGCTGGCTTAGTAATACCCTGGATGTTATCACGCAACACTTTACGATGCCGTTTAGCGCCACCTTTTCCCAAACCTTTACCACCTTTGCCGCGACCAGTCATTTTACAACTATTTCTTTCTTCTTCACTTAAAACACACTTCGCAAATGATTCACAAGAACTGTTAACTTCTGTGAGATTAAACTTATATTTATACCAAACTCAAATAAAAAAACTGAGGGAGTAAGAGCTATAATGCTATACGTTTCTTTCTATTTACAAAACATACAACCACCATTATACACGCCACACAATTCACAATTCGGTACGATGGAATTTTCTATATAAGCCGAAAACTTCTCCTTCACGACATCAATCGTGTGTGAACAGTGTTGTGTTATAATATAGAAATCGACTGAAAAACTAAGAAGTGAAGTGAAAAATGGCTCGTACGAAGCAAACTGCCCGCAAATCGACTGGTGGCAAAGCACCACGTAAACAATTGGCTACCAAAGCTGCTCGTAAAAGTGCACCGGCTACGGGCGGTGTTAAGAAACCACATCGTTTCCGTCCTGGCACAGTAGCTTTGCGTGAAATTCGTCGCTATCAGAAAAGTACTGAATTGTTGATTCGCAAATTGCCCTTCCAACGTTTGGTCCGTGAAATTGCTCAAGACTTTAAAACTGATTTGCGTTTCCAGAGTTCTGCTGTGATGGCTCTTCAGGAAGCCAGTGAAGCTTACTTGGTTGGTCTCTTCGAAGATACCAATTTGTGTGCCATCCATGCTAAGCGGGTTACTATTATGCCGAAAGATATTCAATTGGCCAGACGGATTCGTGGCGAACGAGCCTAAATTAACTAATATAACCATTTTTAAAACCAATCGGTCCTTTTCAGGACCACAAAAAAATCTTATAAAAGAGGATAATTTTTGTTCATATATTCTCACGAGTATTAAATAGACAAGAATTTTTTTTAAGTGACGACTGCTCTTCAATTTTATTCTTAATTTTTCCCTTCATAAATTTTTAGATGTTGTATGCCGTTAAGAGTATTTTCTTCTCCCATTGAAGATTTTCATGCTTTTTATCATACGTCCATATGGATGTATGTAGATACATTTTGTTTCTTTTCTAGTCATCATCTCACAAAATAATAACTGTTTACAGTGCTGCCACTTTGAAAAATAAATTCTAACTAAAATAATTTAATAAGTTACCAAATTTGAGAAAAAAATAACCAAATTTTAAATGCACTGTTTTATTTGAAGAAAAAAACATACGAGTTTATTCGTAATTGAAATGATATGCAAAGTTAATAATTACAAAATGTAATTCATTTACATGTTAAAGAATTCTTACTATTATGTTTTTATTTTTAATAGGAACGTTACAATAAACTAAATTTAAGCTTCACAAAACAAAAACTTATCAAGTTTTTATCATGACAAAACTGATTTTTTATATAAAATTTTATGATTATCTTAACAAATTTTAATATGTACAGACGCTTAGTTATACAAAAACAAAAAATGAAATAGTTTAACGTACATATTGAAAAATAAGTGCATAAAAAACACAACAAGAAAGTTATTTTAAAAACAAACTTAAAGCTTTTATTTCAAAATAAAAAAATTGTAATTTGCAGGCTTAAGAAATATATATTTTTGTAAAACAATATTTTTTATGAAAAAGTTATTGTATTACAAATGGAGATCAATAGATTTACAATTAATTCATAGTGCTGAGAGTCAAAACTGTGTACAAATTCTTAATTCGTATCTCTGGCAGACCATACGTAATGTGCAACATTTTAATTTTTGCATCATTCTTAAGATTACATATTGTTAATGGTTTGGAAATGAAGACTGTTACGAAATTTCGTTTTAATTAAATTAAGCTGTAAAAACATTCTTTCGGCTGCAGCTGAATTATGTGGTAAAGATAACAAATTTCTTACTTCGATACTTTATCCCAAAATTCAATTATCTCCATATCACCATTAATATCCAAATTGGAAAATCTTAATAATTTCCATTGAGTTAAGCTTTGTTCTTCGTTGCCGCCCGTTAAATTCGGGAAAGTTCTGAACTTGTGTTAATTTTTAATAACGCAGAGCTGAGAAGCGTTGCAATTGTTATGCAACAAACGTAATACAAACAAGTAAATAACAATGTCAACAATTTTATAAAGCGTCATTTAGAGATTTAACAAGTAAAACATGAAAGTATTTACAACCATTATTATTTTCGGAAAAAAGTAACCAATATCAAATATATATTCACTTTGGAAAAATATTTCCCATTTTGCTTAGAAATAACTAGCTCTGACTGCTTATTTCATGATATTGAATGAGTTATATTATTTTTTTCAATACATTTAAAGCAAAAAATCAAATGAAACTATTATTATTTTTAATATTTATATATAGAACATATATGTATATATAAAACATATGTATTTTACACTTTATTATGAAGTAAAGTAATAATTCCTATACATTTAGTCCATATTTTCAATAATATGATATATAAAAATATGCGAATGTAAAGTTTGCAAATATGTGGAATTTTGCTTTCATAGAGTAAATTTTTGAAACATATAAAATAACTCGAAATAATAATATAATTTAAGTTTTCTTGTTTCAACCTAAGGACAACATATAAAATACTAGTTATATATAATTGGAATATAAATTATCTATGCAATTGTTAAAATATATGAAAATTTTATCAATAATTTGCAATTTCGTTTTTGGGTTCCTGATGAGAAAATGTTCGTAGAAGTTTTCATAGTAGTTATAAGTTGATACTTTTATTTGCCAGTCATTTTGTGATATCTAATCTATGAATCCATAATAGAAGGTATGTTAATTTGTATACAACTTTTAAGAAACAGATCAAATTATGTAAAAACTTTTGTTGAATTTTTATACGCTGGCACTAAACATGTTGCAGTCTATAAATGTTGACTACTATGGACTTCTCATACCTGGCTAATAAGGAAAATTGAACTTTTTTTTTTTGAAAGTGTGTTAAGTAAATTTTCTGTGCGCAAATTAAGTGAGAAGAAATAAGATGCCTGATTCTGCCGTTGTTGAAACTGCCGCATCTCCTGTAGTTGCTTCAGCTACCGAGAAAAAAACAAAGAAAGCTGTAAAGGCGAAAAAGCCATCTAGCGTCCCTAGCCATCCACCAACTCATCAAATGGTTGATGCTGCCATAAAATCATTGAAGGAACGCGGTGGTTCATCTCTGCCAGCAATAAAGAAATACCTTACGAGTACTTATAAGGTAGATGCTCAAAAATTGGCTCCTTTCATTAAAAGATATTTGAAAAGTGCTGTAACTAGTGGAAAATTAATTCAAACTAAAGGTAAGGGTGCATCGGGCTCTTTCAAATTATCTGCAGCCGCCTCAAAGGAGCCGAAGACAAAGAAGCCAGCTGCTGAAAAGAAAAAGTCCACAGGTACTGCCGGTGATAAAAAGAAAAAGACTAAAGCTGTCAAGAAACAAGTCCCTTCTGCAAAAAAGCCATCGGCTACAAAGAAAACTGCTGAAAAGACCAAGGCAAAAGTTGTCAAAAAGGCTGGTACAGTTAAGGCAAAACCCACTAAAAAGGCACCAGCAACTAAACCAAAAGCGCCCAAAGCTAAAAGTGCCGTAGCAGTAAAACCGAAAAAAGTGTCCCCTGTAAAAAAAACTGCAGCGAAAAAGACAAGCTCGAAGAAGTAAATTGCTTTCTCTGCAATTTAAACAATTTTTCGACAACGTTCGAAACCAAAAAAGCCCTTTTCAGGGCTACAACATATTTATAAAAAGAGTTCAATTTACAAACGCATTTTGATGAAATTTTATATATTTTAGAGTTTAAAATCTTAGGCTAATGTTAATAATATATATGTACATGAATGTATAACACTTGACATTTTTGAGAAACTCATGCTCACTCATTTTCATTTCAAGGGACGCAAGATATTCAAAAAAATGAATACTTAGGCCCAATTTACATGAAGAATTTTAATTCATGAATATTTTTTACTTTTCTTTCAAAACATCTTCTAAAATCCTCTAGCACTTAAACGGTGATTTATAATTCATGTATATTTTTATTTCAGGGTTAATTTTTTTAACTTGTAATCGCTTAATTTTCTTTGTTTGATTATTCTTATTTTAACATTGTGCTTTATAGACAAGAATTTCGAGAATGAGTGCAAAAGGAAATAACAAAATTCATGAAAAACAGAAATCATGATGTTTTTTCTACTGCTACTTTCAAACAAAAACAGCATGAATAAAATTCTTCGTCTAAATTGGGCCTTATTGAATATGCATGAGCATATGAAAACAATTTTCAACATAAAATTTCGTATATATTTATTTTTCATATAGGAATACTCCAGCGATTTTTTTTTTAAGTATTTGACAAAAAATTGGTAATCTCTTTTCAAAGATCGTTTTGTGGCCCTGAAAAGGGCCTTTTTTTATTAATAGTTTTTCTCGTTGAAATATATACATTCACTGCCATTTACTTGGAACTTGTATATTTGGTAACGGCTTTAGTACCTTCACTGACAGCATGCTTAGCTAATTCACCAGGCAATAATAGACGGACAGCAGTTTGAATTTCCCGACTAGTAATTGTTGAACGCTTGTTGTAGTGAGCTAAACGTGATGCTTCGGCAGCAATGCGCTCAAATATGTCATTAACAAAGCTGTTCATGATACTCATGGCCTTTGAGGAGATGCCAGTATCCGGATGTACTTGTTTCAAAACTTTGTATATGTAGATGGCATAACTTTCCTTGCGCTTACGCCTCTTTCCCTTATCGCTCTTAGTAATATTCTTTTGCGCTTTGCCAGCTTTTTTTGCTGCTTTACCACTAGTCTTAGGAGGCATATTATTTCTTCACAATTTGATATTAACTTCACAAACACTTTTTCAACACTGTTCACGAACTTCATACGCAAACATAATTTTAACACATTATATACCTTTTTTCAACCCGTATAGCACACACGAAATTCACTTCGGCTCTGCATGTACAAAGCACCCTTATTTACGAAACCAAGAGCACAAAGAAACTATAAATACACAGCTTATGGCCGATAAACTCGTACAGTCTGTGTTAACAGTGCATTAGTGAAGTGTTTGTATTGAGAAAAAAAAAAATACTAGAAAGTGAAAAATGTCTGGTCGTGGTAAAGGAGGAAAAGTTAAAGGCAAAGCAAAATCGCGTTCTAACCGTGCTGGTTTACAATTTCCCGTCGGCCGTATTCATCGTTTGTTGCGTAAGGGCAACTATGCTGAACGTGTTGGGGCCGGTGCTCCAGTTTATTTAGCTGCCGTTATGGAATATTTGGCGGCTGAAGTTCTTGAATTGGCCGGTAATGCTGCTCGTGATAACAAAAAAACTAGAATTATTCCACGTCATTTGCAATTGGCTATTCGCAACGATGAGGAGTTGAATAAATTGCTGTCCGGTGTAACAATTGCTCAAGGTGGTGTTTTACCCAACATCCAAGCTGTTTTATTGCCCAAGAAAACAGAAAAGAAGGCTTAAGCTAAATTTAATGTGAAATAACTATTTCATACAGACTACCGTACATATATAAACCAACCGTCCTTTTCAGGACGACAAATTTCTTTTTCAAAAGAGACATATTTTGTTTTTTAATTTTAAGGAGAAAACTAATAAAGAAATTTATATTAGATGGATTTAATTTTGATGACTACAAACGAAATATCATATGGATATTGTCACACACACACACATATTTTCTTTACTTTTGTATTGTTCGCTAAGAATAGATTTATCTAACAAAACCCGTTTATGGGACGAAACATAAATTATGGATTTACACGATGTGTGTATACTAAGAAAAATACAGTTGCCAAAGATGTTTTTTAAGTCGTGCATTAACGAAAAATTTCGTTAAGGGTGTTTTCTTCTTTATATTGCTTTCGTCTCACTATTACTTTACTGAATAACTTAATATTACTTTCTCTTAGTTTCCATTGTTTTTCAATTGAAATAAACTTTTGTGCATACATACGCATTTATCTAAAACGTACAAACAATAATTTCTAGTAATTGTAAAATGCATTAGCAAGTGTTGATGTTTTGCATATTAAAAAATTTAATCATATACAAATAGGTATATCACCGACAATTGTTCTTGAACAAATAAAGATCTCTTTTTTGAAAAATATTTGTGGTCCTGAAAAGGACCGATTGTAAATATAATTATATTGATGTTCTTTATTTTATACGTATGTATGTATATATTTAACCGCCGAAGCCGTACAAGGTGCGACCTTGCCTTTTCAAAGCATAGACAACATCCATGGCTGTAACAGTTTTCCTCTTAGCATGCTCGGTATAGGTGACTGCATCACGGATAACATTTTCCAAAAATACTTTCAGAACACCACGAGTTTCTTCATAGATTAAGCCAGAAATACGTTTTACACCACCACGACGAGCCAAACGTCTAATAGCTGGCTTAGTAATACCCTGGATGTTATCACGCAACACTTTACGATGCCGTTTAGCGCCACCTTTTCCCAAACCTTTACCACCTTTGCCGCGACCAGTCATTTTACAACTATTTCTTTCTTCTTCACTTAAAACGCACTTCACAAATGATTCACAAGAACTGTTAACTTCTGTGAGATTAAACTTATATTTATACCAAACTCAAATAAAAACTGAGGGAGTAAGAGCTATAATGCTAACGTTTCTTTCTATTTACAAAACATACAACCACCATTATACACGCCACACAATTCACAATTCGGTACGATGGAATTTTCTATATAAGCCGAAAACTTCTCCTTCACGACATCAATCGTGTGTGAACAGTGTTGTGTTATAATATAGAAATCGACTGAAAAACTAAGAAGTGAAGTGAAAAATGGCTCGTACGAAGCAAACTGCCCGCAAATCGACTGGTGGCAAAGCACCACGTAAACAATTGGCTACCAAAGCTGCTCGTAAAAGTGCACCGGCTACGGGCGGTGTTAAGAAACCACATCGTTTCCGTCCTGGCACAGTAGCTTTGCGTGAAATTCGTCGCTATCAGAAAAGTACTGAATTGTTGATTCGCAAATTGCCCTTCCAACGTTTGGTCCGTGAAATTGCTCAAGACTTTAAAACTGATTTGCGTTTCCAGAGTTCTGCTGTGATGGCTCTTCAGGAAGCCAGTGAAGCTTACTTGGTTGGTCTCTTCGAAGATACCAATTTGTGTGCCATCCATGCTAAGCGGGTTACTATTATGCCGAAAGATATTCAATTGGCCAGACGGATTCGTGGCGAACGAGCCTAAATTAACTAATATAACCATTTTTAAAACCAATCGGTCCTTTTCAGGACCACAAAAAAATCTTATAAAAGAGGATAATTTTTGTTCATATATTCTCACGAGTATTAAATAGACAAGAATTTTTTTTAAGTGACGACTGCTCTTCAATTTTATTCTTAATTTTTCCCTTCATAAATTTTTAGATGTTGTATGCCGTTAAGAGTATTTTCTTCTCCCATTGAAGATTTTCATGCTTTTTATCATACGTCCATATGGATGTATGTAGATACATTTTGTTTCTTTTCTAGTCATCATCTCACAAAATAATAACTGTTTACAGTGCTGCCACTTTGAAAAAAAAATTCTAACTAAAATAATTTAATAAGTTACCAAATTTGAGAAAAAAATAACCAAATTTTAAATGCACTGTTTTATTTGAAGAAAAAAACATACGAGTTTATTCGTAATTGAAATGATATGCAAAGTTAATAATTACAAAATGTAATTCATTTACATGTTAAAGAATTCTTACTATTATGTTTTTATTTTTAATAGGAACGTTACAATAAACTAAATTTAAGCTTCACAAAACAAAAACGTATCAAGTTTTTATCATGACAAAACTGATTTTTTATATAAAATTTTATGATTATCTTAACAAATTTTAATATGTACAGACGCTTAGTTATACAAAAACAAAAAATGAAATAGTTTAACGTACATATTGAAAAATAAGTGCACAAAAAACACAACAAGAAAGTTATTTTAAAAACAAACTTAAAGCTTTTATTTCAAAATAAAAAAATTGTAATTTGCAGGCTTAAGAAATATATATTTTTGTAAAACAATATTTTTTATGAAAAAGTTATTGTATTACAAATGGAGATCAATAGATTTACAATTAATTCATAGTGCTGAGAGTCAAAACTGTGTACAAATTCTTAATTCGTATCTCTGGCAGACCATACGTAATGTGCAACATTTTAATTTTTGCATCATTCTTAAGATTACATATTGTTAATGGCTTGGAAATGAAGACTGTTACGAAATTTCGTTTTAATTAAATAAAGCTGTAAAAACATTCTTTCGGCTGCAGCTGAACTATGTGGTAAAGATAACAAATTTCTTACTTCGATACTTTATCCCAAAATTCAATTATCTCCATATCACCATTAATATCCAAATTGGAAAATCTTAATAATTTCCATTGAGTTAAGCTTTGTTCTTCGTTGCCGCCCGTTAAATTCGGGAAAGTTCTGAGCTTGTGTTAATTTTTAATAACGCAGAGCTGAGAAGCGTTGCAATTGTTATGCAAGAAACGTAATACAAACAAGTAAATAACAATGTCAACAATTTTATAAAGCGTCATTTAGAGATTTAACAAGTAAAACATGAAAGTATTTACAACCATTATTATTTTCGGAAAAAAGTAACCAATATCAAATATATATTCACTTTGGAAAAATATTACCCATTTTGCTTAGAAATAACTAGCTCTGACTGCTTATTTCATGATATTGAATGAGTTATATTATTTTTTTCAATACATTTAAAGCAAAAAATCAAATGAAACTATTATTATTTTTAATATTTATATATAGAACATATATGTATATATAAAACATATGTATTTTACACTTTATTAGGAAGTAAAGTAATAATTCCTATACATTTAGTCCATATTTTCAATAATATGATATATAAAAATATGCGAATGTAAAGTTTGCAAATATGTGGAATTTTGCTTTCATAGAGTAAATTTTTGAAACATATAAAATAACTCGAAATAATAATATAATTTAAGTTTTCTTGTTTCAACCTAAGGACAACATATAAAATACTAGTTATATATAATTGGAATATAAATTATCTATGCAATTGTTAAAATATATGAAAATTTTATCAATAATTTGCAATTTCGTTTTTGGGTTCTTGATGAGAAAATGTTCGTAGAAGTTTTCATAGTAGTTATAAGTTGATACTTTTATTTGCCAGTCATTTTGTGATATCTAATCTATGAATCCATAATAGAAGGTATGTTAATTTGTATACAACTTTTAAGAAACAGATCAAATTATGTAAAAACTTTTGTTGAATTTTTATACGCTGGCACTAAACATGTTGCAGTCTATAAATGTTGACTACTATGGACTTCTCATACCTGGCTAATAAGGAAAATTGAACTTTTTTTCTTGAAAGTGTGTTAAGTAAATTTTCTGTGCGCAAATTAAGTGAGAAGAAATAAGATGCCTGATTCTGCCGTTGTTGAAACTGCCGCATCTCCCGTAGTTGCTTCAGCTACCGAGAAAAAAACAAAGAAAGCTGTAAAGGCGAAAAAGCCATCTAGCGTCCCTAGCCATCCGCCAACTCATCAAATGGTTGATGCTGCCATAAAATCATTGAAGGAACGCGGTGGTTCATCTCTGCCAGCAATAAAGAAATACCTTACGAGTACTTATAAGGTAGATGCTCAAAAATTGGCTCCTTTCATTAAAAGATATTTGAAAAGTGCTGTAACTAGTGGAAAATTAATTCAAACTAAAGGTAAGGGTGCATCGGGCTCTTTCAAATTATCTGCAGCCGCCTCAAAGGAACCGAAGACAAAGAAGCCAGCTGCTGAAAAGAAAAAGTCCACAGGTACTGCCGGTGATAAAAAGAAAAAGACTAAAGCTGTCAAGAAACAAGTCCCTTCTGCAAAAAAGCCATCGGCTACAAAGAAAACTGCTGAAAAGAAGAAGACTGAAAAGACCAAGGCAAAAGTTGTCAAAAAGGCTGGTACAGTTAAGGCAAAACCCACTAAAAAGGCACCAGCAACTAAACCAAAAGCGCCCAAAGCTAAAAGTGCCGTAGCAGTAAAACCGAAAAAAGTGTCCCCTGTAAAAAAAACTGCAGCGAAAAAGACAAGCTCGAAGAAGTAAATTGCTTTCTCTGCAATTTAAACAATTTTTCGACAACGTTCGAAACCAAAAAAGCCCTTTTCAGGGCTACAACATATTTATAAAAAGAGTTCAATTTACAAACGCATTTTGATGAAATTTTATATATTTTAGAGTTTAAAATCTTAGGCTAATGTTAATAATATATATGTACATGAATGTATAACACTTGACATTTTTGAGAAACTCATGCTCACTCATTTTCATTTCAAGGGACACAAGATATTCAAAAAAATGGTTACTTAGGCCCAATTTACATGAAGAATTTTAATTCATGAATATTTTTTACTTTTCTTTCAAAACATCTTCTAAAATCCTCTAGCACTTAAACGGTGATTTATAATTCATGTATATTTTTATTTCAGGGTTAATTTTTTTAACTTGTAATCGCTTAATTTTCTTTGTTTGATTATTCTTATTTTAACATTGTGCTTTATAGACAAGAATTTCGAGAATGAGTGCAAAAGGAAATAACAAAATTCATGAAAAACAGAAATCATGATGTTTTTTCTACTGCTACTTTCAAACAAAAACAGCATGAATAAAATTCTTCGTCTAAATTGGGCCTTATTGAATATGCATGAGCATATGAAAACAATTTTCAACATAAAATTTCGTATATATTTATTTTTCATATAGGAATACTCCAGCGATTTTTTTTTTAAGTATTTGATAAAAAATTGGTAATCTCTTTTCAAAGATCGTTTTGTGGCCCTGAAAAGGGCCTTTTTTTATTAATAGTTTTTCTCGTTGAAATATATACATTCACTGCCATTTACTTGGAACTTGTATATTTGGTAACGGCTTTAGTACCTTCACTGACAGCATGCTTAGCTAATTCACCAGGCAATAATAGACGGACAGCAGTTTGAATTTCCCGACTAGTAATTGTTGAACGCTTGTTGTAGTGAGCTAAACGTGATGCTTCGGCAGCAATGCGCTCAAATATGTCATTAACAAAGCTGTTCATGATACTCATGGCCTTTGAGGAGATGCCAGTATCCGGATGTACTTGTTTCAAAACTTTGTATATGTAGATGGCATAACTTTCCTTGCGCTTACGCCTCTTTCCCTTATCACTCTTAGTAATATTCTTTTGCGCTTTGCCAGCTTTTTTTGCTGCTTTACCACTAGTCTTAGGAGGCATATTATTTCTTCACAATTTGATATTAACTTCACAAACACTTTTTCAACACTGTTCACGAACTTCATAAGCAAACATAATTTTAACACATTATATACCTTTTTTCAACCCGTATAGCACACACGAAATTCACTTCGGCTCTGCATGTACAAAGCACCCTTATTTACGAAACCAAGAGCACAAAGAAACTATAAATACACAGCTTATGGCCGATAAACTCGTACAGTCTGTGTTAACAGTGCATTAGTGAAGTGTTTGTATTGAGAAAAAAAAAATACTAGAAAGTGAAAAATGTCTGGTCGTGGTAAAGGAGGAAAAGTTAAAGGCAAAGCAAAATCGCGTTCTAACCGTGCTGGTTTACAATTTCCCGTCGGCCGTATTCATCGTTTGTTGCGTAAGGGCAACTATGCTGAACGTGTTGGGGCCGGTGCTCCAGTTTATTTAGCTGCCGTTATGGAATATTTGGCGGCTGAAGTTCTTGAATTGGCCGGTAATGCTGCTCGTGATAACAAAAAAACTAGAATTATTCCACGTCATTTGCAATTGGCTATTCGCAACGATGAGGAGTTGAATAAATTGCTGTCCGGTGTAACAATTGCTCAAGGTGGTGTTTTACCCAACATCCAAGCTGTTTTATTGCCCAAGAAAACAGAAAAGAAGGCTTAAGCTAAATTTAATGTGAAATAACTATTTCATACAGACTACCGTACATATATAAACCAACCGTCCTTTTCAGGACGACAAATTTCTTTTTCAAAAGAGACATATTTTGTTTTTTAATTTTAAGGAGAAAACTAATAAAGAAATTTATATTAGATGGATTTAATTTTGATGACTACAAACGAAATATCATATGGATATTGTCACACACACACACATATTTTCTTTACTTTTGTATTGTTCGCTAAGAATAGATTTATCTAACAAAACCCGTTTATGGGACGAAACATAAATTATGGATTTACACGATGTGTGTATACTAAGAAAAATACAGTTGCCAAAGATGTTTTTTAAGTCGTGCATTAACGAAAAATTTCGTTAAGGGTGTTTTCTTCTTTATATTGCTTTCGTCTCACTATTACTTTACTGAATAACTTAATATTACTTTCTCTTAGTTTCCATTGTTTTTCAATTGAAATAAACTTTTGTGCATACATACGCATTTATCTAAAACGTACAAACAATAATTTCTAGTAATTGTAAAATGCATTAGCAAGTGTTGATGTTTTGCATATTAAAAAATTTAATCATATACAAATAGGTATATCACCGACAATTGTTCTTGAACAAATAAAGATCTCTTTTTTGAAAAATATTTGTGGTCCTGAAAAGGACCGATTGTAAATATAATTATATTGATGTTCTTTATTTTATACGTATGTATGTATATATTTAACCGCCGAAGCCGTACAAGGTGCGACCTTGCCTTTTCAAAGCATAGACAACATCCATGGCTGTAACAGTTTTCCTCTTAGCATGCTCGGTATAGGTGACTGCATCACGGATAACATTTTCCAAAAATACTTTCAGAACACCACGAGTTTCTTCATAGATTAAGCCAGAAATACGTTTTACACCACCACGACGAGCCAAACGTCTAATAGCTGGCTTAGTAATACCCTGGATGTTATCACGCAACACTTTACGATGCCGTTTAGCGCCACCTTTTCCCAAACCTTTACCACCTTTGCCGCGACCAGTCATTTTACAACTATTTCTTTCTTCTTCACTTAAAACGCACTTCACAAATGATTCACAAGAACTGTTAACTTCTGTGAGATTAAACTTATATTTATACCAAACTCAAATAAAAACTGAGGGAGTAAGAGCTATAATGCTATACGTTTCTTTCTATTTACAAAACATACAACCACCATTATACACGCCACACAATTCACAATTCGGTACGATGGAATTTTCTATATAAGCCGAAAACTTCTCCTTCACGACATCAATCGTGTGTGAACAGTGTTGTGTTATAATATAGAAATCGACTGAAAAACTAAGAAGTGAAGTGAAAAATGGCTCGTACGAAGCAAACTGCCCGCAAATCGACTGGTGGCAAAGCACCACGTAAACAATTGGCTACCAAAGCTGCTCGTAAAAGTGCACCGGCTACGGGCGGTGTTAAGAAACCACATCGTTTCCGTCCTGGCACAGTAGCTTTGCGTGAAATTCGTCGCTATCAGAAAAGTACTGAATTGTTGATTCGCAAATTGCCCTTCCAACGTTTGGTCCGTGAAATTGCTCAAGACTTTAAAACTGATTTGCGTTTCCAGAGTTCTGCTGTGATGGCTCTTCAGGAAGCCAGTGAAGCTTACTTGGTTGGTCTCTTCGAAGATACCAATTTGTGTGCCATCCATGCTAAGCGGGTTACTATTATGCCGAAAGATATTCAGTTGGCCAGACGGATTCGTGGCGAACGAGCCTAAATTAACTAATATAACCATTTTTAAAACCAATCGGTCCTTTTCAGGACCACAAAAAAATCTTATAAAAGAGGATAATTTTTGTTCATATATTCTCACGAGTATTAAATAGACAAGAATTTTTTTTAAGTGACGACTGCTCTTCAATTTTATTCTTAATTTTTCCCTTCATAAATTTTTAGATGTTGTATGCCGTTAAGAGTATTTTCTTCTCCCATTGAAGATTTTCATGCTTTTTATCATACGTCCATATGGATGTATGTAGATACATTTTGTTTCTTTTCTAGTCATCATCTCAAAAAATAATAACTGTTTACAGTGCTGCCACTTTGAAAAAAAAATTCTAACTAAAATAATTTAATAAGTTACCAAATTTGAGAAAAAAATAACCAAATTTTAAATGCACTGTTTTATTTGAAGAAAAAAACATACGAGTTTATTCGTAATTGAAATGATATGCAAAGTTAATAATTACAAAATGTAATTCATTTACATGTTAAAGAATTCTTACTATTATGTTTTTATTTTTAATAGGAACGTTACAATAAACTAAATTTAAGCTTCACAAAACAAAAACGTATCAAGTTTTTATCATGACAAAACTGATTTTTTATATAAAATTTTATGATTATCTTAACAAATTTTAATATGTACAGACGCTTAGTTATACAAAAACAAAAAATGAAATAGTTTAACGTACATATTGAAAAATAAGTGCACAAAAAACACAACAAGAAAGTTATTTTAAAAACAAACTTAAAGCTTTTATTTCAAAATAAAAAAATTGTAATTTGCAGGCTTAAGAAATATATATTTTTGTAAAACAATATTTTTTATGAAAAAGTTATTGTATTACAAATGGAGATCAATAGATTTACAATTAATTCATAGTGCTGAGAGTCAAAACTGTGTACAAATTCTTAATTCGTATCTCTGGCAGACCATACGTAATGTGCAACATTTTAATTTTTGCATCATTCTTAAGATTACATATTGTTAATGGCTTGGAAATGAAGACTGTTACGAAATTTCGTTTTAATTAAATAAAGCTGTAAAAACATTCTTTCGGCTGCAGCTGAACTATGTGGTAAAGATAACAAATTTCTTACTTCGATACTTTATCCCAAAATTCAATTATCTCCATATCACCATTAATATCCAAATTGGAAAATCTTAATAATTTCCATTGAGTTAAGCTTTGTTCTTCGTTGCCGCCCGTTAAATTCGGGAAAGTTCTGAGCTTGTGTTAATTTTTAATAACGCAGAGCTGAGAAGCGTTGCAATTGTTATGCAAGAAACGTAATACAAACAAGTAAATAACAATGTCAACAATTTTATAAAGCGTCATTTAGAGATTTAACAAGTAAAACATGAAAGTATTTACAACCATTATTATTTTCGGAAAAAAGTAACCAATATCAAATATATATTCACTTTGGAAAAATATTACCCATTTTGCTTAGAAATAACTAGCTCTGACTGCTTATTTCATGATATTGAATGAGTTATATTATTTTTTTCAATACATTTAAAGCAAAAAATCAAATGAAACTATTATTATTTTTAATATTTATATATAGAACATATATGTATATATAAAACATATGTATTTTACACTTTATTAGGAAGTAAAGTAATAATTCCTATACATTTAGTCCATATTTTCAATAATATGATATATAAAAATATGCGAATGTAAAGTTTGCAAATATGTGGAATTTTGCTTTCATAGAGTAAATTTTTGAAACATATAAAATAACTCGAAATAATAATATAATTTAAGTTTTCTTGTTTCAACCTAAGGACAACATATAAAATACTAGTTATATATAATTGGAATATAAATTATCTATGCAATTGTTAAAATATATGAAAATTTTATCAATAATTTGCAATTTCGTTTTTGGGTTCTTGATGAGAAAATGTTCGTAGAAGTTTTCATAGTAGTTATAAGTTGATACTTTTATTTGCCAGTCATTTTGTGATATCTAATCTATGAATCCATAATAGAAGGTATGTTAATTTGTATACAACTTTTAAGAAACAGATCAAATTATGTAAAAACTTTTGTTGAATTTTTATACGCTGGCACTAAACATGTTGCAGTCTATAAATGTTGACTACTATGGACTTCTCATACCTGGCTAATAAGGAAAATTGAACTTTTTTTCTTGAAAGTGTGTTAAGTAAATTTTCTGTGCGCAAATTAAGTGAGAAGAAATAAGATGCCTGATTCTGCCGTTGTTGAAACTGCCGCATCTCCCGTAGTTGCTTCAGCTACCGAGAAAAAAACAAAGAAAGCTGTAAAGGCGAAAAAGCCATCTAGCGTCCCTAGCCATCCGCCAACTCATCAAATGGTTGATGCTGCCATAAAATCATTGAAGGAACGCGGTGGTTCATCTCTGCCAGCAATAAAGAAATACCTTACGAGTACTTATAAGGTAGATGCTCAAAAATTGGCTCCTTTCATTAAAAGATATTTGAAAAGTGCTGTAACTAGTGGAAAATTAATTCAAACTAAAGGTAAGGGTGCATCGGGCTCTTTCAAATTATCTGCAGCCGCCTCAAAGGAACCGAAGACAAAGAAGCCAGCTGCTGAAAAGAAAAAGTCCACAGGTACTGCCGGTGATAAAAAGAAAAAGACTAAAGCTGTCAAGAAACAAGTCCCTTCTGCAAAAAAGCCATCGGCTACAAAGAAAACTGCTGAAAAGAAGAAGACTGAAAAGACCAAGGCAAAAGTTGTCAAAAAGGCTGGTACAGTTAAGGCAAAACCCACTAAAAAGGCACCAGCAACTAAGCCAAAAGCGCCCAAAGCTAAAAGTGCCGTAGCAGTAAAACCGAAAAAAGTGTCCCCTGTAAAAAAAACTGCAGCGAAAAAGACAAGCTCGAAGAAGTAAATTGCTTTCTCTGCAATTTAAACAATTTTTCGACAACGTTCGAAACCGAAAAAGCCCTTTTCAGGGCTACAACATATTTATAAAAAGAGTTCAATTTACAAACGCATTTTGATGAAATTTTATATATTTTAGAGTTTAAAATCTTAGGCTAATGTTAATAATATATATGTACATGAATGTATAACACTTGACATTTTTGAGAAACTCATGCTCACTCATTTTCATTTCAAGGGACACAAGATATTCAAAAAAATGGTTACTTAGGCCCAATTTACATGAAGAATTTTAATTCATGAATATTTTTTACTTTTCTTTCAAAACATCTTCTAAAATCCTCTAGCACTTAAACGGTGATTTATAATTCATGTATATTTTTATTTCAGGGTTAATTTTTTTAACTTGTAATCGCTTAATTTTCTTTGTTTGATTATTCTTATTTTAACATTGTGCTTTATAGACAAGAATTTCGAGAATGAGTGCAAAAGGAAATAACAAAATTCATGAAAAACAGAAATCATGATGTTTTTTCTACTGCTACTTTCAAACAAAAACAGCATGAATAAAATTCTTCGTCTAAATTGGGCCTTATTGAATATGCATGAGCATATGAAAACAATTTTCAACATAAAATTTCGTATATATTTATTTTTCATATAGGAATACTCCAGCGATTTTTTTTTTAAGTATTTGACAAAAAATTGGTAATCTCTTTTCAAAGATCGTTTTGTGGCCCTGAAAAGGGCCTTTTTTTATTAATAGTTTTTCTCGTTGAAATATATACATTCACTGCCATTTACTTGGAACTTGTATATTTGGTAACGGCTTTAGTACCTTCACTGACAGCATGCTTAGCTAATTCACCAGGCAATAATAGACGGACAGCAGTTTGAATTTCCCGACTAGTAATTGTTGAACGCTTGTTGTAGTGAGCTAAACGTGATGCTTCGGCAGCAATGCGCTCAAATATGTCATTAACAAAGCTGTTCATGATACTCATGGCCTTTGAGGAGATGCCAGTATCCGGATGTACTTGTTTCAAAACTTTGTATATGTAGATGGCATAACTTTCCTTGCGCTTACGCCTCTTTCCCTTATCGCTCTTAGTAATATTCTTTTGCGCTTTGCCAGCTTTTTTTGCTGCTTTACCACTAGTCTTAGGAGGCATATTATTTCTTCACAATTTGATATTAACTTCACAAACACTTTTTCAACACTGTTCACGAACTTCATACGCAAACATAATTTTAACACATTATATACCTTTTTTCAACCCGTATAGCACACACGAAATTCACTTCGGCTCTGCATGTACAAAGCACCCTTATTTACGAAACCAAGAGCACAAAGAAACTATAAATACACAGCTTATGGCCGATAAACTCGTACAGTCTGTGTTAACAGTGCATTAGTGAAGTGTTTGTATTGAGAAAAAAAAAATACTAGAAAGTGAAAAATGTCTGGTCGTGGTAAAGGAGGAAAAGTTAAAGGCAAAGCAAAATCGCGTTCTAACCGTGCTGGTTTACAATTTCCCGTCGGCCGTATTCATCGTTTGTTGCGTAAGGGCAACTATGCTGAACGTGTTGGGGCCGGTGCTCCAGTTTATTTAGCTGCCGTTATGGAATATTTGGCGGCTGAAGTTCTTGAATTGGCCGGTAATGCTGCTCGTGATAACAAAAAAACTAGAATTATTCCACGTCATTTGCAATTGGCTATTCGCAACGATGAGGAGTTGAATAAATTGCTGTCCGGTGTAACAATTGCTCAAGGTGGTGTTTTACCCAACATCCAAGCTGTTTTATTGCCCAAGAAAACAGAAAAGAAGGCTTAAGCTAAATTTAATGTGAAATAACTATTTCATACAGACTACCGTACATATATAAACCAACCGTCCTTTTCAGGACGACAAATTTCTTTTTCAAAAGAGACATATTTTGTTTTTTAATTTTAAGGAGAAAACTAATAAAGAAATTTATATTAGATGGATTTAATTTTGATGACTACAAACGAAATATCATATGGATATTGTCACACACACACACATATTTTCTTTACTTTTGTATTGTTCGCTAAGAATAGATTTATCTAACAAAACCCGTTTATGGGACGAAACATAAATTATGGATTTACACGATGTGTGTATACTAAGAAAAATACAGTTGCCAAAGATGTTTTTTAAGTCGTGCATTAACGAAAAATTTCGTTAAGGGTGTTTTCTTCTTTATATTGCTTTCGTCTCACTATTACTTTACTGAATAACTTAATATTACTTTCTCTTAGTTTCCATTGTTTTTCAATTGAAATAAACTTTTGTGCATACATACGCATTTATCTAAAACGTACAAACAATAATTTCTAGTAATTGTAAAATGCATTAGCAAGTGTTGATGTTTTGCATATTAAAAAATTTAATCATATACAAATAGGTATATCACCGACAATTGTTCTTGAACAAATAAAGATCTCTTTTTTGAAAAATATTTGTGGTCCTGAAAAGGACCGATTGTAAATATAATTATATTGATGTTCTTTATTTTATACGTATGTATGTATATATTTAACCGCCGAAGCCGTACAAGGTGCGACCTTGCCTTTTCAAAGCATAGACAACATCCATGGCTGTAACAGTTTTCCTCTTAGCATGCTCGGTATAGGTGACTGCATCACGGATAACATTTTCCAAAAATACTTTCAGAACACCACGAGTTTCTTCATAGATTAAGCCAGAAATACGTTTTACACCACCACGACGAGCCAAACGTCTAATAGCTGGCTTAGTAATACCCTGGATGTTATCACGCAACACTTTACGATGCCGTTTAGCGCCACCTTTTCCCAAACCTTTACCACCTTTGCCGCGACCAGTCATTTTACAACTATTTCTTTCTTCTTCACTTAAAACGCACTTCACAAATGATTCACAAGAACTGTTAACTTCTGTGAGATTAAACTTATATTTATACCAAACTCAAATAAAAACTGAGGGAGTAAGAGCTATAATGCTATACGTTTCTTTCTATTTACAAAACATACAACCACCATTATACACGCCACACAATTCACAATTCGGTACGATGGAATTTTCTATATAAGCCGAAAACTTCTCCTTCACGACATCAATCGTGTGTGAACAGTGTTGTGTTATAATATAGAAATCGACTGAAAAACTAAGAAGTGAAGTGAAAAATGGCTCGTACGAAGCAAACTGCCCGCAAATCGACTGGTGGCAAAGCACCACGTAAACAATTGGCTACCAAAGCTGCTCGTAAAAGTGCACCGGCTACGGGCGGTGTTAAGAAACCACATCGTTTCCGTCCTGGCACAGTAGCTTTGCGTGAAATTCGTCGCTATCAGAAAAGTACTGAATTGTTGATTCGCAAATTGCCCTTCCAACGTTTGGTCCGTGAAATTGCTCAAGACTTTAAAACTGATTTGCGTTTCCAGAGTTCTGCTGTGATGGCTCTTCAGGAAGCCAGTGAAGCTTACTTGGTTGGTCTCTTCGAAGATACCAATTTGTGTGCCATCCATGCTAAGCGGGTTACTATTATGCCGAAAGATATTCAGTTGGCCAGACGGATTCGTGGCGAACGAGCCTAAATTAACTAATATAACCATTTTTAAAACCAATCGGTCCTTTTCAGGACCACAAAAAAATCTTATAAAAGAGGATAATTTTTGTTCATATATTCTCACGAGTATTAAATAGACAAGAATTTTTTTTAAGTGACGACTGCTCTTCAATTTTATTCTTAATTTTTCCCTTCATAAATTTTTAGATGTTGTATGCCGTTCTTCTCCCATTGAAGATTTTCATGCTTTTTATCG
Source organism: Linnaemya vulpina (assembly GCA_963675445.1). Lineage (NCBI taxonomy): Eukaryota > Metazoa > Arthropoda > Insecta > Diptera > Tachinidae > Linnaemya > Linnaemya vulpina. The sequence goes on from OY776276.1 coordinate 25,222,983, forward strand.
TACGTCCATATGGATGTATGTAGATACATTTTGTTTCTTTTCTAGTCATCATCTCCCAAAATAATAACTGTTTACAGTGCTGCCACTTTGAAAAATAAATTCTAACTAAAATAATTTAATAAGTTACCAAATTTGAGAAAAAAATAACCAAATTTTAAATGCACTGTTTTATTTGAAGAAAAAAACATACGAGTTTATTCGTAATTGAAATGATATGCAAAGTTAATAATTACAAAATGTAATTCATTTACATGTTAAAGAATTCTTACTATTATGTTTTTATTTTTAATAGGAACGTTACAATAAACTAAATTTAAGCTTCACAAAACAAAAACTTATCAAGTTTTTATCATGACAAAACTGATTTTTTATATAAAATTTTATGATTATCTTAACAAATTTTAATATGTACAGACGCTTAGTTATACAAAAACAAAAAATGAAATAGTTTAACGTACATATTGAAAAATAAGTGCACAAAAAACACAACAAGAAAGTTATTTTAAAAACAAACTTAAAGCTTTTATTTCAAAATAAAAAAATTGTAATTTGCAGGCTTAAGAAATATATATTTTTGTAAAACAATATTTTTTATGAAAAAGTTATTGTATTACAAATGGAGATCAATAGATTTACAATTAATTCATAGTGCTGAGAGTCAAAACTGTGTACAAATTCTTAATTCGTATCTCTGGCAGACCATACGTAATGTGCAACATTTTAATTTTTGCATCATTCTTAAGATTACATATTGTTAATGGCTTGGAAATGAAGACTGTTACGAAATTTCGTTTTAATTAAATAAAGCTGTAAAAACATTCTTTCGGCTGCAGCTGAACTATGTGGTAAAGATAACAAATTTCTTACTTCGATACTTTATCCCAAAATTCAATTATCTCCATATCACCATTAATATCCAAATTGGAAAATCTTAATAATTTCCATTGAGTTAAGCTTTGTTCTTCGTTGCCGCCCGTTAAATTCGGGAAAGTTCTGAACTTGTGTTAATTTTTAATAACGCAGAGCTGAGAAGCGTTGCAATTGTTATGCAACAAACGTAATACAAACAAGTAAATAACAATGTCAACAATTTTATAAAGCGTCATTTAGAGATTTAACAAGTAAAACATGAAAGTATTTACAACCATTATTATTTTCGGAAAAAAGTAACCAATATCAAATATATATTCACTTTGGAAAAATATTTCCCATTTTGCTTAGAAATAACTAGCTCTGACTGCTTATTTCATGATATTGAATGAGTTATATTATTTTTTTCAATACATTTAAAGCAAAAAATCAAATGAAACTATTATTATTTTTAATATTTATATATAGAACATATATGTATGATGAGATGATGATGAAATGAAGAGTGTTGAAAAAGTGTTTGTGAAGTTAATATCAAATTGTGAAGAAATAATATGCCTCCTAAGACTAGTGTTGTAATTTAAAAAGCGACCGAAAGACTAAGAAGTGAAGTGAGATAGGACTCAAAAAAATAAAAATTATAAAATAAAACTATTATAAGTGAAGATTTGCCACTTAGTAGAATCATTTTCTACATGGACAGTGAAAATTAAAACTTTTTTAGTGGAAGATTGCTTGGGTGACGCCCATAGGGGGCATAAAACTGAAAATAGAAACTGTAGAAATGGAGACGGACGAGCGTCCAAACTGTTCTGTAAAAAGACCTCGAGTGGCTGACACGGTAGAGGAACTGCAAGATGTCATTATTAAGAAAAATGAAGAAATTGAACTTATCAAGAAAAAATTTGCATTCATCATTGAAGAAAATGAAAAACTAAACAAGGCTATTAATATCCTAATGAAGGAAAAAAAATATAGCAAAGCAGTCGAAGAGAGCGAAAGTGAGAGCGAGAGCGAAGCTAGCGTTGAGAACGAAGATGAAATGAGCGCTGATCCAAAGCCGAAGTTGGTCGGGGAATCTCAGCAAGAATCGAACGTTAGAAAGGAAAGGAATGAGGTAGCAGGTGTCAAGAGGACAGGCGCGGGGTGTAATGCCGCTACTTCAGTGCAAGCTGGTGAGAAGGGAAAAAGCAGAAAGGTACCTGTTATAACAATATATAATACTGATATAAAGGTTTTCATTAAGTCAATTGAGGGTTTATTAGGACACAAAAATTTTAATATGAAGGTTTTGGGCAAAAATGTTGCCAACATAGGGACCTGCACGGTCGGGGACCATGAAAAGGTTAGACGTTTGCTTGAGGGACAGCAGGTCGATTTTTATACTTATACACCCAAGGGTTTGCGACCATATAGGGTCATTATAGAGGGGCTTCCGCATTCGTTTCAAACGGATGAGGTATTGGAGTACTTAAATGGGCTCCAGATCAGAATTAATATTTCAAGTCTGGTTAAGTTAGGATATGACAAATGGGTCGTTGCGTTGTCCAGAGATTCGGACATCCACAAATTTTATGCCATAAGGTACATTTTGTGCTGCAGGGTTCATGTGAGAAAATTTGTCAAGAGGGGCGTCACTCAGTGCTTTAACTGCCAGCGGTTTGGGCACGTGTCGACCAATTGCCACATGCCTTTCCGGTGTGTGAAGTGCGGCGGTCCACACGGCCCAGGAAAGTGTGATGTGCCTCCGAAGGAGAAGAACACGCTTGAAGTGTTAACAACTGACCTAGTCACGGGCCAGGTGTCGAAGAGGGTGGGCTTAACGGTTAGGTGCGTTAATTGTAAGGCAGAGGGACATGTGTCTAGTTCAAAGGACTGTCCACGTCGTATCGAATTACTTCGTAAGCTGCAGCAGAGAAAGGAGAGCGGTGGTCATCGGCCCCAATTGTTGACTACCCCCACTGTTGGTATTAAAACAGGTGTATCGTATGCTGCAGCTGCTAAGGGTGCGGTGAGCGGGAGGCATTCGACTCCTTCGAAAATTGCTCCAGGACCACGGAAGCAGCCATCGGCTGAAATTTCGTTGGGTGCCGCCATGGAACAGTTCGATATAATAAATCGTGACTGTAAGCGCCTCTTTGGGGGTGAACTCTTACAATGTCTTGACAGAATCAGGAGTTTTGCTAAAGACTATCAGACATTGAGTAAGGACGAAGACAGGTCCCGTGCTCTATTTGGTATGTTTATTTCTCTAAGTCATCATGGCTAACCTAATGAAAATAATTTTTGTTAACGTTAATTCAATAGTCGCTAGACATAAGCGACATATGTTGAATTTATTCTTGAATGAACATAAACCCGACATTCTTCTGTTGGCTGAGCATCGTCTTAATGCCCGCCACAGATTTGATTTGAGTGGGTATAGGATATTTAGGCAAGACCGACAGAATGGACGTGGAGGTGGGACCGCCGTTCTTGTGAGGAGTAAATATCAGTGTGAAGAGGTCGTTCTTAGTACGGGGGCTATTGAGAACACTGCCGTACGTATCCGTAGAGTAGGTGGTAGGGATATTATCGTGATTTCTATGTATCTTAGACCTGGTGTGATACTTGGGGCTGAATGTTTCGATGCTGTTCAGGCATTATTAATTGATTGCAGCGTAGTGATAGGTGCTGACCTTAACACGAGACATTCGTATTGGGGCGATCCGTATACTAACACGAACGGGCGAAGATTGCGCGAGATACTGTTAGAGAGCCCCGACATAGACGTACTACGGACTGACGGACCAACAAGAATTAACGCAGCTCTGTCATCATACATTGACCTTTTCTTGACAACGTCGGACATAGTCTCAACTGCTTCGAATGGACTTCGTACATTGGATTACGAATCAGACCACAGAGCGGTAGAGCTCACTTTCCATGATGGCGATTTCATAGCTAGGGAGTGCCCGACAAGGTATGACTTTGACAGAATCGACAAACGACGTTACAGAAATAGACTGACTGAGAACTTGGCAGGCATAGGCTTACCTATTGACAGGAATGTGACAGAGACTGAAATAGACCAGAGCATTGAGGCAATGAATAGGGCCTTTCTTGATGCAATGGAACATTCGATTCCGAAGGTGACTGTAAGGGGAAGGGGGATGCTGAAACTTCCATCTCACATCCTAACTTTTATAGCACACAAAAAGAGACTTAGGCGAACGTTTCAGAGGTGTGACCCTAGCAGGCATGGGGCATTGAAAGCCGATATAAGGAATCTTAATAGGATAATACAAGGGGCTATTGCTGTATTTGAGAGGGAGTATTGGACAGATTTCTTAAATAGAATTCGAGTCAATAATAGAACGTACCGAAAGGTGAAGACGGCGGCAGGATTGAACGTTCGCACCCCGATAAAGAGTTTGAGAGGCCCTGGTGGCGTGATCATAACTGATGATACGGGGAAGGCCAATCTGTTGGCGGAATCTTTTTTCGGACCATCTCCGACAAGGGGTAGTGATCCATTCAACGTTGAAGTGCAGAGAGCTATCTCGACATTGGATGGGTCAGCACCTATGACGATATTCGGAGAGACTATGACAGCTGACGGGGACATTGTACGTGTGGACATTGGTGATATTGGATTCGTTAATGCAGAGGCAGTTGGCTGCGCTCTAAGACGGAGATCGAGTAAGAAGTCCAGTGGTTTTGACAACATACCGGACTTTGTGCTGAAAAGGACGCACACCACTGCATGGCGTTTTCTTGCAGTAATTTTTAACCATTGCTTGAATATTGGTTACTTCCCTAGGGCGTGGAGAAGGGCTTTGGTTGTACCGATACCGAAACGGGGATGTGATCTTTCTGAGAGTGGCAGCTACAGACCGATATCACTTTTGTCGGCCTTTGCAAAACTGTTTGAATCATTCATATTAGCGGCAATTAATTGCACAATTGATGAGAAGAACATTGTAAAGGACTTCCAATTTGGATTTCGACGTGGACTGTCAACATCACATGCACTTATGGTGCTGACTGACTATGTTGCCAGAGGGCTTAACAAAAGGTGTGGGACGACTGTGGTAAGTTTAGATTTTGCAAAGGCTTTTGATACAGTTTGGCAGGATGGTATTGTTTTCAAGATGCTGGGGATGGGATTTGATAAGAATGTGTGTCGGCTCGTGGCCGGTTTTTTGGAGGATAGGAGATTTGCAGTTCGAGTTGGGGACTCGCTATCGGGGCTGGGACGAATTACTGCCGGTGTACCACAGGGCTCATTACTGGGCCCAGTGCTGTACAACTTGTATGTGTCTGACATACCTCAGCCACCTGATAGTGATCTTATTATAATATATGCCGATGACATACTTCTTGCGTCTTCTGGCGCCAGGTCCAGTAATGTAAATAGACGGTTGGGGGATTATCTTAATCTACTCAATGAGTATTTTGCTAGGTGGAGGCTTAATCTGAACTTAGGCAAAACCGTTGCTATGGCATTCAAGGGTAAATATAAGTATATTTATCCTAATTGGAGATCGTACGTTCCGCAACTGAGAATAGGTGGGACTTTGATCGGGACGTCGGACAAGATTAGGTATCTGGGAGTAATATTTCATGAAAGGTTTGAGTATTATCGCCACGTGGACAATAATTTAGTTGGAGTGAAGAGGGCATATAACGCATATCAGGGTGTGCTTGGACGTGGAGGAGGCCTTGACCGTAGGATACGCTTTTTGGTATACCGCCAAGTAGTTCGGCCTCTCATATGCTATGCCTTTCCGGTCTGGTTTGGAATCTCTTCCTGCCAGATGGAAAGGCTTAGGAGGTGGGAGAGGCGAGTGTTGGTCGCTTGCCTGGGCCTTAGACCTGTAATTGGGTTCGATGGGACAGTTCGCAGGCCGTCGAACGAGACTGTCTACGCTTTAGCTGACTGTGAAAGGGTTGACGTTTTTATGACAAAGAACGCCATAAGGTTTTTGGAGAGGGCACGTTCACTCGACAACTATCTGGTGAGGAACTGTTTTCACAGGGTGAATGATCTGGAGGCTGTTCGGCTTTCCAAATACTTCACTCCTGCCGATTTGCTGACATTAAACGGAGCTGGTCTCCTTTTTGCCGGTGCAGACCTTCTGTTTTATCATAGAAGGATAGGTACGCTGAATATCATTGACCAGGTCTACAGTACTGCTCAATAACCTCTATTTCTCCCCCTTTTGTAAATTAATTCTTTAATCTTTAGTTTATAAGCTAGTTTTAAGTATATTATATAAGAAATAACAAAAGCGTCTCCTTTTTTGATCCCTTTTTGGAGAATATAAAATAAAATTGTCAAACTAATTTTAAGTAAAAGTATGCACTTATGTGCAAATATTCCTTTTTTATTGGAAAATTTTAATAGTGGAATGTTCTTGTTAAATACGATAGTATGTAAGAAATGATGTTAGATTAAGGATATGATAGTTTTAGCATTAGAACTACAACAAATGTAAAAATTTTTTTGGGATTCAATAAATATGAAATGAAATGAAACCTTCACGACATCAATCGTGTGTGAACAGTGTTGTGTTATAATATAGAAATCGACTGAAAAACTAAGAAGTGAAGTGAAAAATGGCTCGTACGAAGCAAACTGCCCGCAAATCGACTGGTGGCAAAGCACCACGTAAACAATTGGCTACCAAAGCTGCTCGTAAAAGTGCACCGGCTACGGGCGGTGTTAAGAAACCACATCGTTTCCGTCCTGGCACAGTAGCTTTGCGTGAAATTCGTCGCTATCAGAAAAGTACTGAATTGTTGATTCGCAAATTGCCCTTCCAACGTTTGGTCCGTGAAATTGCTCAAGACTTTAAAACTGATTTGCGTTTCCAGAGTTCTGCTGTGATGGCTCTTCAGGAAGCCAGTGAAGCTTACTTGGTTGGTCTCTTCGAAGATACCAATTTGTGTGCCATCCATGCTAAGCGGGTTACTATTATGCCGAAAGATATTCAATTGGCCAGACGGATTCGTGGCGAACGAGCCTAAATTAACTAATATAACCATTTTTAAAACCAATCGGTCCTTTTCAGGACCACAAAAAAATCTTATAAAAGAGGATAATTTTTGTTCATATATTCTCACGAGTATTAAATAGACAAGAATTTTTTTTAAGTGACGACTGCTCTTCAATTTTATTCTTAATTTTTCCCTTCATAAATTTTTAGATGTTGTATGCCGTTAAGAGTATTTTCTTCTCCCATTGAAGATTTTCATGCTTTTTATCATACGTCCATATGGATGTATGTAGATACATTTTGTTTCTTTTCTAGTCATCATCTCACAAAATAATAACTGTTTACAGTGCTGCCACTTTGAAAAATAAATTCTAACTAAAATAATTTAATAAGTTACCAAATTTGAGAAAAAAATAACCAAATTTTAAATGCACTGTTTTATTTGAAGAAAAAAACATACGAGTTTATTCGTAATTGAAATGATATGCAAAGTTAATAATTACAAAATGTAATTCATTTACATGTTAAAGAATTCTTACTATTATGTTTTTATTTTTAATAGGAACGTTACAATAAACTAAATTTAAGCTTCACAAAACAAAAACGTATCAAGTTTTTATCATGACAAAACTGATTTTTTATATAAAATTTTATGATTATCTTAACAAATTTTAATATGTACAGACGCTTAGTTATACAAAAACAAAAAATGAAATAGTTTAACGTACATATTGAAAAATAAGTGCACAAAAAACACAACAAGAAAGTTATTTTAAAAACAAACTTAAAGCTTTTATTTCAAAATAAAAAAATTGTAATTTGCAGGCTTAAGAAATATATATTTTTGTAAAACAATATTTTTTATGAAAAAGTTATTGTATTACAAATGGAGATCAATAGATTTACAATTAATTCATAGTGCTGAGAGTCAAAACTGTGTACAAATTCTTAATTCGTATCTCTGGCAGACCATACGTAATGTGCAACATTTTAATTTTTGCATCATTCTTAAGATTACATATTGTTAATGGCTTGGAAATGAAGACTGTTACGAAATTTCGTTTTAATTAAATAAAGCTGTAAAAACATTCTTTCGGCTGCAGCTGAACTATGTGGTAAAGATAACAAATTTCTTACTTCGATACTTTATCCCAAAATTCAATTATCTCCATATCACCATTAATATCCAAATTGGAAAATCTTAATAATTTCCATTGAGTTAAGCTTTGTTCTTCGTTGCCGCCCGTTAAATTCGGGAAAGTTCTGAGCTTGTGTTAATTTTTAATAACGCAGAGCTGAGAAGCGTTGCAATTGTTATGCAAGAAACGTAATACAAACAAGTAAATAACAATGTCAACAATTTTATAAAGCGTCATTTAGAGATTTAACAAGTAAAACATGAAAGTATTTACAACCATTATTATTTTCGGAAAAAAGTAACCAATATCAAATATATATTCACTTTGGAAAAATATTACCCATTTTGCTTAGAAATAACTAGCTCTGACTGCTTATTTCATGATATTGAATGAGTTATATTATTTTTTTCAATACATTTAAAGCAAAAAATCAAATGAAACTATTATTATTTTTAATATTTATATATAGAACATATATGTATATATAAAACATATGTATTTTACACTTTATTAGGAAGTAAAGTAATAATTCCTATACATTTAGTCCATATTTTCAATAATATGATATATAAAAATATGCGAATGTAAAGTTTGCAAATATGTGGAATTTTGCTTTCATAGAGTAAATTTTTGAAACATATAAAATAACTCGAAATAATAATATAATTTAAGTTTTCTTGTTTCAACCTAAGGACAACATATAAAATACTAGTTATATATAATTGGAATATAAATTATCTATGCAATTGTTAAAATATATGAAAATTTTATCAATAATTTGCAATTTCGTTTTTGGGTTCTTGATGAGAAAATGTTCGTAGAAGTTTTCATAGTAGTTATAAGTTGATACTTTTATTTGCCAGTCATTTTGTGATATCTAATCTATGAATCCATAATAGAAGGTATGTTAATTTGTATACAACTTTTAAGAAACAGATCAAATTATGTAAAAACTTTTGTTGAATTTTTATACGCTGGCACTAAACATGTTGCAGTCTATAAATGTTGACTACTATGGACTTCTCATACCTGGCTAATAAGGAAAATTGAACTTTTTTTCTTGAAAGTGTGTTAAGTAAATTTTCTGTGCGCAAATTAAGTGAGAAGAAATAAGATGCCTGATTCTGCCGTTGTTGAAACTGCCGCATCTCCCGTAGTTGCTTCAGCTACCGAGAAAAAAACAAAGAAAGCTGTAAAGGCGAAAAAGCCATCTAGCGTCCCTAGCCATCCGCCAACTCATCAAATGGTTGATGCTGCCATAAAATCATTGAAGGAACGCGGTGGTTCATCTCTGCCAGCAATAAAGAAATACCTTACGAGTACTTATAAGGTAGATGCTCAAAAATTGGCTCCTTTCATTAAAAGATATTTGAAAAGTGCTGTAACTAGTGGAAAATTAATTCAAACTAAAGGTAAGGGTGCATCGGGCTCTTTCAAATTATCTGCAGCCGCCTCAAAGGAACCGAAGACAAAGAAGCCAGCTGCTGAAAAGAAAAAGTCCACAGGTACTGCCGGTGATAAAAAGAAAAAGACTAAAGCTGTCAAGAAACAAGTCCCTTCTGCAAAAAAGCCATCGGCTACAAAGAAAACTGCTGAAAAGAAGAAGACTGAAAAGACCAAGGCAAAAGTTGTCAAAAAGGCTGGTACAGTTAAGGCAAAACCCACTAAAAAGGCACCAGCAACTAAACCAAAAGCGCCCAAAGCTAAAAGTGCCGTAGCAGTAAAACCGAAAAAAGTGTCCCCTGTAAAAAAAACTGCAGCGAAAAAGACAAGCTCGAAGAAGTAAATTGCTTTCTCTGCAATTTAAACAATTTTTCGACAACGTTCGAAACCAAAAAAGCCCTTTTCAGGGCTACAACATATTTATAAAAAGAGTTCAATTTACAAACGCATTTTGATGAAATTTTATATATTTTAGAGTTTAAAATCTTAGGCTAATGTTAATAATATATATGTACATGAATGTATAACACTTGACATTTTTGAGAAACTCATGCTCACTCATTTTCATTTCAAGGGACACAAGATATTCAAAAAAATGTATACTTAGGCCCAATTTACATGAAGAACTTTAATTCATGAATATTTTTTACTTTTCTTTCAAAACATCTTCTAAAATCCTCTAGCACTTAAACGGTGATTTATAATTCATGTATATTTTTATTTCAGGGTTGATTTTTTTAACTTGTAATCGCTTAATTTTCTTTGTTTGATTATTCTTATTTTAACATTGTGCTTTATAGACAAGAATTTCGAGAATGAGTGCAAAAGGAAATAACAAAATTCATGAAAAACAGAAATCATGATGTTTTTTCTACTGCTACTTCGTCTCTATACCGCTCACTTTCAAACAAAAACAGCATGAATAAAATTCTTCGTCTAAATTGGGCCTTATTGAATATGCATAAGCATATGAAAACAATTTTCAACATAAAATTTCGTATATATTTATTTTTCATATAGGAATACTCCAGCGATTTTTTTTTTAAGTATTTGACAAAAAATTGGTAATCTCTTTTCAAAGATCGTTTTGTGGCCCTGAAAAGGGCCTTTTTTATTAGTTTTTCTCGTTGAAATATATACATTCACTGCCATTTACTTGGAACTTGTATATTTGGTAACGGCTTTAGTACCTTCACTGACAGCATGCTTAGCTAATTCACCAGGCAATAATAGACGGACAGCAGTTTGAATTTCCCGACTAGTAATTGTTGAACGCTTGTTGTAGTGAGCTAAACGTGATGCTTCAGCAGCAATGCGCTCAAATATGTCATTAACAAAGCTGTTCATGATACTCATGGCCTTTGAGGAGATGCCAGTATCCGGATGTACTTGTTTCAAAACTTTGTATATGTAGATGGCATAACTTTCCTTGCGCTTACGCCTCTTTCCCTTATCGCTCTTAGTAATATTCTTTTGCGCTTTGCCAGCTTTTTTTGCTGCTTTACCACTAGTCTTAGGAGGCATTTTACTTCTTCACAATTTGATATTAACTTCACAAACACTTTTTCAACACTGTTCACGAACTTCATACGCAAACATTTCATTTCATTTCATATTTATTGAATCCCAAAAAAATTTTTACATTTGTTGTAGTTCTAATGCTAAAACTATCATATCCTTAATCTAACATCATTTCTTACATACTATCGTATTTAACAAGAACATTCCACTATTAAAATTTTCCAATAAAAAAGGAATATTTGCACATAAGTGCATACTTTTACTTAAAATTAGTTTGACAATTTTATTTTATATTCTCCAAAAAGGGATCAAAAAAGGAGACGCTTTTGTTATTTCTTATATAATATACTTAAAACTAGCTTATAAACTAAAGATTAAAGAATTAATTTACAAAAGGGGGAGAAATAGAGGTTATTGAGCAGTACTGTAGACCTGGTCAATGATATTCAGCGTACCTATCCTTCTATGATAAAACAGAAGGTCTGCACCGGCAAAAAGGAGACCAGCTCCGTTTAATGTCAGCAAATCGGCAGGAGTGAAGTATTTGGAAAGCCGAACAGCCTCCAGATCATTCACCCTGTGAAAACAGTTCCTCACCAGATAGTTGTCGAGTGAACGTGCCCTCTCCAAAAACCTTATGGCGTTCTTTGTCATAAAAACGTCAACCCTTTCACAGTCAGCTAAAGCGTAGACAGTCTCGTTCGACGGCCTGCGAACTGTCCCATCGAACCCAATTACAGGTCTAAGGCCCAGGCAAGCGACCAACACTCGCCTCTCCCACCTCCTAAGCCTTTCCATCTGGCAGGAAGAGATTCCAAACCAGACCGGAAAGGCATAGCATATGAGAGGCCGAACTACTTGGCGGTATACCAAAAAGCGTATCCTACGGTCAAGGCCTCCTCTACGTCCAAGCACACCCTGATATGCGTTGTATGCCCTCTTCACTCCAACTAAAGTATTGTCCACGTGGCGGTAATACTCAAACTTTTCATGAAATAATACTCCCAGATACCTAATCTTGTCCGACGTCCCGATCAAAGTCCCACCTATTCTCAGTTGCGGAACGTACGATCTCCAATTAGGATAAATATACTTATATTTACCCTTGAATGCCATAGCAACGGTTTTGCCTAAGTTCAGATTAAGCCTCCACCTAGCAAAATACTCATTGAGTAGATTAAGATAATCCCCCAACCGTCTATTTACATTACTGGACCTGGCGCCAGAAGACGCAAGAAGTATGTCATCAGCATATATTATAATAAGATCACTATCAGGTGGCTGAGGTATGTCAGACACATACAAGTTGTACAGCACTGGGCCCAGTAATGAGCCCTGTGGTACACCGGCAGTAATTCGTCCCAGCCCCGATAGCGAGTCCCCAACTCGAACTGCAAATCTCCTATCCTCCAAAAAACCGGCCACGAGCCGACACACATTCTTATCAAATCCCATCCCCAGCATCTTGAAAACAATACCATCCTGCCAAACTGTATCAAAAGCCTTTGCAAAATCTAAACTTACCACAGTCGTCCCACACCTCTTGTTAAGCCCTCTGGCAACATAGTCAGTCAGCACCATAAGTGCATGTGATGTTGACAGTCCACGTCGAAAACCAAATTGGAAGTCCTTTACAATGTTCTTCTCATCAATTGTGCAATTAATTGCCTCTAATATGAATGATTCAAACAGTTTTGCAAAGGCCGACAAAAGTGATATCGGTCTGTAGCTGCCACTCTCAGAAAGATCACATCCCCGTTTCGGTATCGGTACAACCAAAGCCCTTCTCCACGCCCTAGGGAAGTAACCAATATTCAAGCAATGGTTAAAAATTACTGCAAGAAAACGCCATGCAGTGGTGTGCGTCCTTTTCAGCACAAAGTCCGGTATGTTGTCAAAACCACTGGACTTCTTACTCGATCTCCGTCTTAGAGCGCAGCCAACTGCCTCAGCATTAACGAATCCAATATCACCAATGTCCACACGTACAATGTCCCCGTCAGCTGTCATAGTCTCTCCGAATATCGTCATAGGTGCTGACCCATCCAATGTCGAGATAGCTCTCTGCACTTCAACGTTGAATGGATCACTACCCCTTGTCGGAGATGGTCCGAAAAAAGATTCCGCCAACAGATTGGCCTTCCCCGTATCATCAGTTATGATCACGCCACCAGGGCCTCTCAAACTCTTTATCGGGGTGCGAACGTTCAATCCTGCCGCCGTCTTCACCTTTCGGTACGTTCTATTATTGACTCGAATTCTATTTAAGAAATCTGTCCAATACTCCCTCTCAAATACAGCAATAGCCCCTTGTATTATCCTATTAAGATTCCTTATATCGGCTTTCAATGCCCCATGCCTGCTAGGGTCACACCTCTGCAACGTTCGCCTAAGTCTCTTTTTGTGTGCTATAAAAGTTAGGATGTGAGATGGAAGTTTCAGCATCCCCCTTCCCCTTACAGTCACCTTCGGAATCGAATGTTCCATTGCATCAAGAAAGGCCCTATTCATTGCCTCAATGCTCTGGTCTATTTCAGTCTCTGTCACATTCCTGTCAATAGGTAAGCCTATGCCTGCCAAGTTCTCAGTCAGTCTATTTCTGTAACGTCGTTTGTCGATTCTGTCAAAGTCATACCTTGTCGGGCACTCCCTAGCTATGAAATCGCCATCATGGAAAGTGAGCTCTACCGCTCTGTGGTCTGATTCGTAATCCAATGTACGAAGTCCATTCGAAGCAGTTGAGACTATGTCCGACGTTGTCAAGAAAAGGTCAATGTATGATGACAGAGCTGCGTTAATTCTTGTTGGTCCGTCAGTCCGTAGTACGTCTATGTCGGGGCTCTCTAACAGTATCTCGCGCAATCTTCGCCCGTTCGTGTTAGTATACGGATCGCCCCAATACGAATGTCTCGTGTTAAGGTCAGCACCTATCACTACGCTGCAATCAATTAATAATGCCTGAACAGCATCGAAACATTCAGCCCCAAGTATCACACCAGGTCTAAGATACATAGAAATCACGATAATATCCCTACCACCTACTCTACGGATACGTACGGCAGTGTTCTCAATAGCCCCCGTACTACTCATACGCAAACATAATTTTAACACATTATATACCTTTTTTCAACCCGTATAGCACACACGAAATTCACTTCGGCTCTGCATGTACAAAGCACCCTTATTTACGAAACCAAGAGCACAAAGAAACTATAAATACACAGCTTATGGCCGATAAACTCGTACAGTCTGTGTTAACAGTGCAT